>CAXAMN010022996.1:7499-19552 GCA_963970005.1 Durusdinium trenchii | reverse complement strand
TATTCACGTGAGCTTCAAGTCAGGCCGCTCAGGAAGTTGCAGATGTTGCTCAAAAGCATTCGCATTGGCTTGAACCTTGAGGACATTGCGTCACAAGGAACTCTGTTGGCTGCAACCCCAGGTGCGACCACTCCGAGGCCTAACGTGTTCACTCCTCCTCTTCCAGCGCCTGCAAGAGTTGAACAAGTTCATAATCCTGCAGAGGAGCAAGTTGTTGAACAGGCGGTTGAGCTTGTAAACGTTGAAGAAGAAGGCGAAAGCATAAAAGAAGAGATTGAAAACATCACAAATCTTGAAGCTTTTGCCTGCGACTTGAACCTTTTTGGTGAAGAAGCTGTTCGACAAGGCGCAGTGCCAATCGACAGTTCAAGCGGAAGTGACGAAGAGTCTGAAAGCAGTTCATCTTCAAGTGACGAACTGAGCTCATGCCGTGGCAAAGATTCTTTTAGAGAAGTCGCGCCGGCAGGTTCTGTGTACTACAAGCGCGTGAAGACCTCAAGGGTCCATCATGTGCGTGTTGGCAAAGAGACCACAAATTGTGGTAAGAAGCTGAATGAGAACTTTAAGGAGCTTGAGCCGGTCATTTACATAAGGCTTCCAAAATGCCTGATTTGTTTCCCAAGTGCCGAAGGGCGAGTTAGGACGCGTGAAGACGCCAAAGCTCGTTTCGACGCAGCTCTGAAGAGGGCGCGCGTTTGACTTGCGACCGAAGTGATCAAAAACAGCTTGTGCAGAGTGCCAAGTTTGGTGAAGTATCATTTTATGCTTAAGAGCAGACTTCCTTTATGCTTAAGAGCAGTTACCAGAAAGCTGGTTTTGTACATGGAATGCCATGTGCATTTGAGACTTGTTTTCAGTTTCATGGGAAGCCATGCACTGTTCCCCATGAAAGCCATGCGTGAACTTTGGCTCGAAGGAGCACAAGAGACATATTGAGTTAATGGCCGGAAATTTTCCTTTCAGTGCTTGTTCAGCTGCTCATGTTCTTCATGTCAATCTCTTTTTGTTTTGGTTTTTGCACTTTCAACCTCGCGCGATGTCGAGTGTCGTTGACAGTGAGGCACACTTTGACCTTCATTTGAGTGAGCTTGGATTGAGTGATCCTTTCATAAATGCACTGAAGAATGGTGGGATCAGGACCTTATCTCATTTGGCCTTTTCCATAGGCCAACCCAATCAGGTGCTTTCCAACGATGATGTCACCAATTTTCTTCAGGGCCTCCTCGGGCGCGCTCCGTCGCTCGTTGAGAGTAGCAGTACAAAGAGGCTCACTTTTGAAGCGCAGACATATGTTGTGGCTACTCTCCGACAAGGGCTTGAGCAGCAAGATGAGGCTGTACCAAGGAGAGTGGCCCATGCAGAGAGGACCACAAGGATGAGTGCACTTCAGTTGGCGTTGTCCGGAGTCTCAATTTCTGGAGAACTTGACCCTGCACACATTCTTCTTGACAAAGCAACTGCCATGTATGAACAGAACATTGTTAAATACATTGAGCCTTCAGCTTGCATCAGCAGGGCTTTTGAGGTGCAGGGCAAAAAGGAGTCTCGCGAGTTGAGTCTTGAGAAGGGCTCATTAGTTCTCAAAGCAGGGAGTGAAAAGTTGACCTCCCCAACTGATACAGAGCTCAAAGTGCACTACGCTATGCAGAGGAGGGCACTCGCATTTCAGTTTGCGAATCTCATGAGCTATGCCCAACACAATGAGCGGTTCAGTTTTCTAGTTGACGCTCTTCATCGTGAGGCTCCACCGGAATTTCAGCGTCCAAGTCTTGCTCAACTTCTGCAATGCGACAGGGCAGCATGGACTCGACTAGCAAGCAGTCTTTCAACGATCCGTCAACGGCTGATGGAACATATCCTGTAGGAGAAGCACTGCTCAACCTTCGTGCTGATCCAAACATTGTCCTCTACTTGTCGCCAGTTGCAAAGCCGATTTCAGTTGCATCGGTTCAACTGGACTTGAGAAACTTGGAGCACAGGAATTTGGTCGCAGAGTGGATGCAATCTCCATTGTTTTGCTGGCTGCATGTGGCGCCTGTTTGCGGGACTGCAAGCAGAGCGCGTGAAATCCAACGGCATTGGTCTGACCCCAAGCCTCTCAGGTCGAATGACTTTCCGCATGGCCTGCCTGACCTGTCGGAGAAGGATATGACCCGAGTCGATATTGCCAATGATTTAGTCGCATACAGTTGCAAGCTCTTTCAGGACGCAGCTGCTTGCAATATTTTCGTTACAATGGAGAACCCTTCGAATTCATATTTCTGGCTTACAGATTGGTTCACTCGCCTTAGGCAGAGTGTGGCTTTGACCATAACTGATTTTCAAGCTTGCATGTACGGCGGAAAGAGACCCAATTGGTCGAGACTTGTTGGGAACTTTGACGAACTCTCTCAGATCAACGCCAGGTGTGACAATTCGCATCAACATGATCCTTGGCGATTTGCCAAAGCTGATGACGGCTCCCGTGTTTGGGCAACAAGTTTGGAGTCAAAGTATCCAAAACAGTTGTGCGTTGCCATAGTACAATGCATCCTACAAGCTCTACATCGTCAAGGCGCTGTTTTGCTGCCAGCTCAACTACAAGAAATTCACTCACACCCTTTGCATGCTGCTCACAATGCGCAGATTGCTGTGGGAAACCAGCCCAGGGGTGACAAACTACCACAGATTGTTCCGGATTTTTCTTCAGCAGCAACATTTGCAGTGGCATCTTTGAGTGACATCCCTTGCAGTCTATTGAGCAAGCTTTCCAAAGATGTTGCCGCCTTCACTTTGGAGGGCGCTCCAGTTACCGTTCCTTGCCACTCGTTTTTTTTGCGCTCATTCCCCCTCTCGACTCTTTCCAAGGGGGGTACTTCCGAGGATCTTGAGGGGGCCAAGAAGAGAAAAATTTCAGCAGGTGTGGGAGTCGTTTTTGGACTTCCCTGGGACTGCGAATCTTTTATACAACATGCGTGCAATTCTGGACATCCTATGGCCAATGCACTGGCCCTGTCGGACGACCTGGAGATTGCAATGGCTAAACAACTGGAACTCACTGAAGAGCAAATGGCGAACTACAGGATGTCCTGGTGCAGGAAATGGCTCAAAAGAGCTTCTCAACTGGCAGAGCAAGAAGCAGCTGATCGTCTGAAGCGACCGGAACACGTCAGACAAAATACAGAAGCCAAACGCTTGCTACTCACTGAAGAGATCTTGCAAGACATTTCTTATGAAGACATGGGTGTGTTGGACATCCTTCGGCACGGGTCGACTTTGGTTGGGGATGTTCACAAGTGTTCGCTGTTCAAAGCACAGTACAAACCTTGCATGGCCACAGTTGAACAATTGGTTGCAGGTTCGGCCAAGAGGAATCAGGCAATAGTGAAGATGGCTGCATCGTGTGGCGAGTTAGAACTGGACCAGAAGCTCCTAGAGGAGACGCGTCTTGAGCTGAGCAAAGGTTGGGCAGAAGGTCCATTCGAGCTCTCCCAATTGGAACAGGGTTCGGTGATTTCAAGAAGGTTTCCACTTCGTCAAGGTTCCAAGATCCGTATGATTGATGACTACTCTGTCAGTGGGGTCAACGAGTGCACCTCCACCCATCACAAAATCGATTTGCGCATGGTCAACACCTTTGCAGCTCTCATGAAAGAACTTTTTCGGCGCTGCGAGCATTTTGGATCTCATTTAGAGTTCCTCGCAAAGACCTATGACCTGAAGAGCGCCTACCGTCAAGTTCCGATCCGAGGTGAGCGTTTGAAGTTTGCTTACTTCTGCATATACAACCATGAGCTTGATAAATCGGAGATCTACAGAATGAAGACTTTGCCTTTTGGCGCAACGCACAGCGTTTACAACTTCCTCCGATTGGCTCGTTCCCTACATAGCATTGCGTGTAGAGGTCTTTTTCTGCTGAATACGAATTTCTACGACGACTTCATTTTGGTTTCAAAGGAAGCAAATCAGAAGTCGGCACAACATGGTATGGAAATGATTTTTCTTTTGACTGGCTGGGAATTTTGCTCGAGACGGCAAAAAAGCAACCGACTTCGCCAGGATTTGTCATGCCCTCGGAGTAGAGTTTGACCTCAGTCTTGCTCGCGACCGTATCCTGTCCATTGGTAACAGAAGCACGAAAGCAGGAGTTGATCGAGCACATCGATCGAATGCTAGTCAACGGTTGCATGTCGAAGCATGAATCCCTCGTCCTTCGAGGGAGGTTAGGGTTTGCTGACAGCTTTGTTCACGGAAGGTTGGGCGAGATGGTTCTGAACAGGATTGTTGAACACGCCTATGGCACAGAAGCTCGCATTGGCAAGCCTCTCGAGAGCGCGCTGACCTGGATGCGCCACCGACTTCTCACCTGCAAGCCCAAGAGAATAGACTCGACTGATCTGCAGCAAGTCTTTGTTTACACTGATGCGGCTTTTGAACCAGAAACCTCCACCGGAGGCTTGGGCGCTGTACTGGTGAGTGAAGCTGGCATTTGCGTTGCTTGGTTTGGTATCTTCCTTGATTCCAACTTGTGTGAAGTGTTTGGATCCTCTCGGAAAGACACGATCATTTATGAGCTGGAGCTTTTGAGTGCAGTCTTTGTTCTCAGATTCTGGAAGAACTTTGCTTTTGGAAACCTGACGGTGCACTTTGGAGACAATGATGCAGTGCGTTTCGCGCTCATCAAAGGAAGCGCGCAAGGAGAGATTGGAAATGCTTTGATTTATTTGCAGCTCGAACTTGAGTCTGAACTCGGTTCGCATCTTTGGTTCGCTAGAGTCCCGACTGAATGTAATCTCAGTGACCACCCCTCTCGCTTTTCAGTGCATCCGCTCCTTAAGGACGAACAGTGTTGCACTGCAGAAGCTGGCAAAGAGTTCTTTGAGTTTTTGCACACCTTTCGTCAGACGATAAGGGCCAAACAATTTTAAATGGGGCAAGGAGTGCTTGGACCCCAGACTTTTGTAGAAAAGGTGTGCGCAGCTTTGAGTCTTACTTCATGCCATCAAACGATTCGAGACATCTAAGTCCAGGCGCAAAAAGGCACGCTTTTCGCCGTGCTTGTCCAAGGTTATTTTTTTGAGGGGACTAAATTCAGAAACGGCTTATTAAGTCTTGATATTCTCAGGGGTGGTCTTTCGTTTTGTGCCTTGTTGTCCCTGTGCTTCTTGGCAGGGTGGGGAGGGGTCCGAGTGGCCATGACGCGACGTATTGTACTGGCCGTCCGCGAGGGGGCTTTGCTCCAAACAGGATTTGCTTGGACATTTTGTTTCAACTTGTGCACTGAAGGGTTCATTTTCATTGTTTTTTTGTGCGGGTATGATGTATGATTTTTTTTGTCCGCTTTGCTGTTTCAAAGTTCGTGTTTGTGTCTGACACAACCACGCAGACCTTGTGGAGATTGGGCGTGCAAGCTGTGTGTGCTCAACCAAACTGGTAACCAAACTGTAACTATGCTGATTGAATGTTGAGTTTGGCATGCGCAAGTACAGTAGTTTTTCAATAATGAGGTTTGTGGGTTTGTGATTCCAATGCGGTTCCACGGCAGAGCCTGCAAAGACATGACAGCACTGTGATCATTTTGTGTGAACGATCAGCCCGATGTGGTGCCATCCCTATGGGAAAAAGGAGGCTCCGCACCTTGAACTTATGTGCTGTGGCAGTCTTTGAACTTGTTCAGGAAATCAAAACTGGAGAAGGATGGTCACATCTTGACCTTTGACCCCGCAAGCAGGTGTCCAGATGGTTCTCTTCAATTTCTGTTTTGGCACATGGAGTCATGACGTCCTTTATTCTTCCCAGGCATGCATTTGTCACAGGCTTTAAGCGGCGGAAACAGGACCCAGTGTTGGAAAGTGCATGATTTGAAAATTTTTGCATGGGATTGCACTGGGTGGCCGTTGGTCCGCTACCTTCTCGTGTACACCAAAACTTTACAAGCGTCGAGACAGTTGTGCAGTCTTAGTCTTGAGGTTGAATTTATAAAGCAGTCTCGGCGTGTTTACTAGTTTTTTGATTTCACAGGAAAGGAGAAAATGGGCAGTTCGAGAAATCCTGGAGAAGGAACGGCAGGACTGTGGTTTGTCACAGAAATTCTGGTATGGTTCAAGTGCTTTCGAGGGGATCAATTCCCTTCTTAAGGATCGCATCGAAGCCAAAAAGGACTACAGGCAAGACGTGAAGAAGAAGTGGAAGGCTCATCAAGTGTCATCCGTATTGAGAAAACAGGTGTTTAGTCAATGAAAAGCAGGACTTGCAACGTGCTGAAAAGCGAGTTGAAGCGTTGCTGGGCCCAGCAGAAGAGGCAGAACAGTTTTCTTCTGTTTTGTCAGCCTTATCACAGTGAGAGGTACCGGTACTAGCATTTTTTGTAGATGTTCGACAAGCTGTACAAACGAAAGTGTGACGGAAGCGCCGAGAATAGCAAAGCACCATCCAGCCCACCGCTGGGGGCCGGAAAAGCACAGCACAGTAATCAATAACATTTACTGCGGTATTCACTGAAACCAACTTGAAACGTGGTTTAGGGTCAGCATGAACAATATTCGACATGAACACGGGAACTTTTCAGCTTCATTTGTACAGCACTTTGTACCAAGGATCAAGAAGAATTTGTTTTATTAGGTTGGAGGCCATCGCTAGTAGGTGGAGGCCATCGCTGTTAGGTGGAAGGCCTAAAGAAAGAGTTTCTTGAAAAGGTTGAAGAATGCCTTTGGAACTCGCTTGGTCCGGTGAGGTGCATTGGCTCGGCGACTCGAAGACCGAAAGACTCCAGGATGAGGCCTGCACGGGGACATCTGCAGGGGCACCACGATGAGGACGACACATGCATTCCATGGACATTCTGTGTGCATTACTATCAGGTTGGAGCAATGGTATATAGTAGGTTGGAGGCCATCTCTTCTAGGTTGGAGTGTCACACTCAGTGGGATTGGCATTCGATGCACGAGGTGCCTGTAACTGTGGCCTTCGAAGCTGAGGACAGTGACTGTGTTTTCTGTTCTGTTCCGATTCTCTGTGTTTTTTGTTCTCTTTTGGTGAAAGGAGGACGATCCATTCGGGAACTGTGAAGTCACCACCACAGTTGGAGGAGCGTAGAACTTACGAGCAACACGTTGCACGTTTGTTCAGTCAAGGATACATTTCAGATGTTACATGAGCTGCTGAGGTCTCCGATGGTGCCGGTGGGCATTTCTCTGAGACATGCCATTTCTGGAAGACGATCCATTCCACCGTGCGAATGAAAACCAGAGATGACATGTTGCATGCCAAATACATTGTTACAATTTTTTTTGGAACTGTTCTCAGTGTTGTCACTTTTCGTTTTCTTTTGCATTTGGACTCTGAGTCACTTACCCCTGGCCCTCATCGGCAAGAGTGGCAACGTCCTTTCGCTGCTTGGAGGTGCAAAGCTGTGCATAGCCGTTCTTGGAGCGCTGAAACTACTTTGGCTGAGGGGAAGCAGGTCGACTAAGGGATTTGACAGGAATGAAGGCCGTGGCTTCTGCATCAACATCTTTTCAATCGCTTGGTAGTTTCATGATCAAACTTAGTGTCCAGCTTGTTGTCTTGTCTTTCTTTTTCTCACTTGTTCTTTAGCACTGCGCGTTTGTTCAGGAAGAGGATCCTGACGAAAAGGCCAGAAGGCGCGATCGAATTTAATGTGTCCGCAACAACCAAGGGACATCAAGTGAGTACGAGCTGGACACTTAGTACGACGGACCATGTTGGATGATAAATCGATCAAATCATGGGCGTCCAGGCGACAAGAGTCGGCCACAAAAGAGGAGAATCGACGACGAGATGCCCTGGACAAGACGGTTACGAAGCTCGAACGCATGGCTTTCTATAATGATGCAATGATGCCCCCCCCTCTCTCTCTTTACATATACATGTTCTATCATATTCTATCTGGGGATTTTCTCCGGTGGGGAGAAAAGCTTTGCTATTGAGAAGCGCCGCTAGCTGGCATGTGGTTTTTGAGAGCTGCTGGCATGTGGCTTTAGGGGCCGGGTGTTTGCCTGAGTCAAGCCACCAAAGACGAATAGAGGAGGACCCTGGTTGAGACACTCAGAAGATTTCTATTTAGAATTTTTTCTTTGTAGGTGTTTCCTTTTGGCTTGCAAGACACACTCTTCCATTTTAAAGGAGTTTGGTTGGGTAAGCCACATAACCAATCATCCTGCACAGAATCACAGAACTCAATCGCTGAAGGTTACCACTGAAGTTGAGCAGTTAGAGATTCGCTGATCACTGGAACAAAGTATCTCAAGGACTCCAGGACTTCCCCACTTTCACTTGAGGAAGAAGCTGACGAGCAAGAACAAAGGGCCAGTGAAGAAGAGCAAAAGAGCCAAGGCCGAGACGATCGACGATCGAGAACTGAAAACACACTTTGAAGCGTGCCAGGGCACCAAAGGAAAGAAAGGTGAGGCACTCGTTCCCAAAACTCTCAAAACTTCATCCAAAGTTAGGCCCTTATTTTGGGTAAAGTCACTTTGCGCTCAGGTCCAGTTGGCAGGAAAGAGCGCCGAAAGCGCATGAAGCGCGCCAAATAAAAGCCGTGTACTCCTTTGGCACCAATCATGTCTCACTTACTTTGCGAAAAAGAGACAATGCGCTTGAAGATGATACGTGGTCATGTGGTGTAAACATGATAGGGGGCAGAACATCCTTCCCAATGTTGTGTAGGTTGGCTGCCAAGTGTGTCGGGTGGGCAGATATGCATATAAGTGTTGCCAAGTTGTCATTACACTACCGATTGTCAGACATGTTGGTCAATCGAAATAGATTGAGTGTTGGTTCCAGAGTGCAAGAAAATGTTTAGGCTTTAGGCCCGGCACCAACAGTGTCCTTGGGACAATAGACACCGCAGGACCATCGGCTCCACAGACCCGCTGTTGTAGTCCCAAAAGAATTGATTGTGTTTTGAGTATATAGTGTTAGCTGTTGAATACGGATGATCAAACTCCGATTTGACCAGATTATGTCAGTTTGTCAGTTGGCCCGTTGCAAAAGTACAAACACAATATTTCACTCCTGTTTTGCAAGTTTGATCCGGTCAATGACCCCTTTCATGGCTCGCAAGTCACTCAGCATGAGGAAGAAATGGCATTGAACAAAATTGGCGCAATACCAAGTTCAAGAGAATCGTAGGAGACACAGCGCATACAGGTAGTGTTCAAGGCATGCACAACAACATCAAGACACAAATGAAACCTTTAACGAACTTCGCAAAGAGCACAGTGCATCAATGCTTGCAGGGTGTATGTTCCAGAACCAGGTCAGCGGCCTGCTATAGTTGACGAGTACACCTTGTTTGCACATCTTGTGCCTTTTAATCCATCCCGAAATTCCCAACCATTTCGGGCCAATAGATTGAAGGCAGGAGCTGGAAGCAGCGAATGTTGTCGCCAGGAACGCTTGGTTACCTAAATGGACAAGTTTTGGAGCGGACTCCTCAGCATTCTTTACGGAACATTGTACTGGATGAGCTGCAAGAAGGGCTTTAGTTGGGCTGCTAGGCTTGCCTCCTGTTCTGTGCAGCAATGTGTGAAACAGATCCACATGTATTCATGAAAGCAGTTAGATTTCTGCAGGTCGTGAAGAAACTTACTCCACTCTGTCTCCCAAGAGCAGCTACCGTGGGAAAAGCGGTGAGACAAGTTGCGACAACCTGGGGCTCTGGTTCTTTGGGTTCGTCCTTACCTCAGATAAGTTCTGAAGAGGCAAGGATCCATATTTTGTTGACTTGTTTGGAGAGGTATTCATGTTCTTCTGATTGACATTTTTTCATCAACGGAGTACATGAGTACACGTCGTGGTTCAATCGAACTTTGTTGCTTGAATTTGTTCTCTTTAGGTGCTTGGTGGAGCTCTCCTTATTTGTATCGTGGACTGCCCAGCGTTGGGAGTGCGTCATTTCTGGGTTAGAAATCGAACAGTTTAGATTTGTGCGATGAAATCGTATGAACCACAACCACTTGTCTAACACTTTTTTACACCTGTTTACAACATTTAATAGCATCTAAATATAACAAGGTTTGTCCGGCTCTTCTCATCTCCCTTGAGGTCTGTGCGCCTCGAGCAAATGGAGTGACTGCTCTTACGAAGGGATATGCCACGACCTGAAGGAAGATTGATGGTAATGGCTCCTGCAAAAGTAGTAAACCGATGTGCATGTGTGTAGTAGCTTACCTCAACCTACTAGCTGGCTTACTTGTAAGCTACCACCGCTGACCAACCTACACTCCCCCGCTCCGGTAAGAAAAGGCAAATTTGGAACGGTGGATGTCGCTGATTTTTGAACTTGTCAGGCGATCACACACTCCTTTGTAGGTCATGAGCTGAGCAGCTCTGTTTCTTTTAACTGCATTGAATTGGTGAGATTGCAACCGATCATGACTTGTCAACCATGACAACTCGTCAACTATTTTCGTCAGAGTTGGGTAGCCAGCTTGACGAGCATCACGGGCCACCAGATTGAGGTGATGACTTCTTCTCGCACTGGTCATTTTACGAGGGACAGGATCCAACCCACGGAACGGTCAGGGCCTTGTGGTCACACCAGCTATGACCAGTGGTACAATGGTTTTGGAGGCATGTCGACCTGTGAATAGGTGCAGTTCACCTCTTTTGAGGAGGCAAGCAGCGAAGGCCCAGGGTAGATAAACACGAAAACCTCGGATTATTTGAACTGCTTGAGTTGCCAAAAGTCTAGCCTAAGGAGGGATGTAGAGCTTTCTACTGAGACGGCCTTCGTTGCGGTGCTTGTGTGGAGAGGCTTGATCTCTGCCTCCTTTGATCGAATCTATATGGGTGTAGATGCGACGAAGGCTGGGCCGAGGGAAATCACCCTACCATCATGACCGAGCCATGACCTCATCACTGCATTCTGCGGAACCGCTGCAGTGCAGTGATGCAGGTCTTGAGTGGTTGGGAGGGGCGCAAAGCAGTGCCTTGGATTGCCTTGGGATCGGCTCTCACAACCTCACAAACCAAAAGTTTGTTTTCCACACTGTTGCATGCAGCTGTGTGCAATTTGGGGAAAGCTTGGAGTGGGTTGAGGTTCGGCTTGAGTTTGGAACTCAGGGCATTGGAGGGTTTTTTGGTGCAGTTTTTTTTTCCCCACATCACTATGTGGGGTTCTTTTTTTTCGCTCTGCACCCGCCGCTCCGCCGTCTTCCGCCGGGATTCTGCCGTCCTCCGCCTCCTCCGCCGCCGCCTCTTACACCACTCATCTTACACTTACACCAACTCATCTTACACTACTCATCTCACACCACCATCTTGCACCACTCATCTTACACCAACTCACCTTACACCACTCATCTATCTGACACCAACTCATCATACACCACTTATCTTACACCACTCATCTTACTCCACTCATCTTACATCTCACACCACTCATCTTACTCCACTCATCGTACACCAACTCATCTTACACCACTCATCTTACTCCGCTCATCTCACCACCATCTGACACCAACTCATTTTACACCACTTGTCGTACACCAACTCATCTTACACCACTCATTTTACTCCACTCATCTCACCACCATCTGACACCAACTCATCTTACACCACTCATCTCACACCACTCACCTTACATCACTCATCTTACACCACTCATCTGCCTGTCGTGCAGATTTCGTGGCAGGCGCGGTGCGCAGAGCCTTCAGGAGGACCGGATGGACGCGTGGTCGCCGCTGGGCCGCGGCTGCCTGTCGTGCAGATTTGCCGCAGGCGCAGCGCTCTGTGGGCCGTGGCTGCCTGTCGTGCGGATTTCGTGGCAGGCGCAGCACGCAGAGCCTTCAGGAGGACTGGATGGATGCGTGGTCGCCGCTTGGCCGCGGCTGCCTGTCGTGCAGATTTCGTGGCATGCACAGCACTTGGTGAACCTGGAGTTCATAGATTTCGTGGCAGGCGCAGTACACACCACACATCACACACCACTCATCACACACCACTCATCTTACACCACTCATCGCCCACCACTCATCTAACGCTACTCATCACACACCACTCATCACACACCACTCATCACACACCACTCATCTTACACCACTCATCAC
>CAXAMN010022995.1:901692-963710 GCA_963970005.1 Durusdinium trenchii | reverse complement strand
TTCACGGCACAACCCATGAAACTGATTGCGCAAGCAGCGAGAGCACTGTTGTAGCACAGGATTGCCTGAAACAGCCCTCTCGCAGCACAGGCCCGCCCTCCCGTAGCACAGGATGCCTTTAAAAGCTCTCTCGCAGCACAGCTTTGCCTTTAAGCGCCTCTGGGAGCACAGGATTACCTTTAACAGCGCTTTCGTGGCACAGGATTGCCTTTAAAGCCCCTCTCGTAGCACAGGCTTGCCTTTACGAGCTCTCTCGTAGCACAGGCTTGCCTTTACGAGCCCTCTCGTAGCATAGGATTGCCTTTAAGAGCCTTCTTGTAGCACAGGATTGCCTTTGACAGTCCTCTCGTGGCACAGGATTGCCTTTAAAGTCTTTCTCGTAGCACAGGCTTGCCTTTAAAAGCACCCTTGCAGCACAGGCTTGCCTTTAACAGCGCCCTTGTAGCACAGGCTTGCCTTTAAAAGCCCTCTCGCAGCCCAGGATTGCCTTTAAAGGCCCTCTTGTAGCACAGGCTTAAAAGCCATCTCGGAGCACAGGATTGCAGGGTTGCTTTTAAAAGCCCTCTCGTGGCACAGGATTGCCTTTAAAAGCGCTTAGGGTTCAGGGTTCAGGGTGTAGGGCGTGCATAGTCAGGCGCGCGTGTGCGTTATGGCGTCCGTGCTCGTGCAACAAAATCCTGGAGATTTATTCGCGTGGAACATAAAAGGCACGACATTCCCACATGCTCCGGTGGAGACAGCGTGCGAAATTGCTTGTTATTAGTGATGGCGAAACTGCTATTCTGTGGGTTCTGGATGGTTACGTCATGCAACGGACTAATACATGCGTCCACAGCAGCGCAGCTTGTCCATTCAGGCAGATCTGCGCGCGTTGCACACTGCGCCAGGCAAGAATTCAGGTTCCCACCTTCAGTTTGCTTGGTTTGCAAGACGAAATGCCTTATTGCTCTCGGTCTACTTGGCTTCTGCATAGGTCACCAGTCCTCTTGCTCATCTGGCCCTCTCCAGGTGGCCTTTTTGCCAGGCATTTTTCATAAAAGCGAAAGCTTGGTTCAAATGCATTATTGCGTCGATGAACGTCATGGCCGCCAATGGAGGCATTAGTGATTCCCGGATCACGTCCTTCTCGACTTGGGAAGTTGGCCACGAGATCCTTGTGTGAACACAGGAAGCGGTAAGCGTAACAAGGCTCTCCCTAAACCTTGCGTTACTTACCCCTCCTAGAGGTAATAATCGGGTAGAACATAAAAGGTACGACAACTCCGGTGGAGACAGCATGCGAAATTGCTTGTTATTAGTGATGGCGAAACTGCTATTCTGTGGGTTGTGGATGGTTGCGTCATGACACGGACTGAATCCTGCCACCACTAGCAGTGTATCGAAAAACTGGTAGCGCCAGTGGTCCCTACCAGCATCGGTAATTCGGAGCTGGCTCATCTTTTTGCTGCAATTGTCGCACCAGCCACCTTGTGAATCTTCGAAGAAAGCTGAAGTGCCTATGACCGAGACTGGCAAGGATGACATTACCCTTACGCATACAAGAGGGCCACCTTTGATTGGCCTTCATGGACAACCACCTACGTCCAGATACAGTTGGAACCACGATTCACACTCACGATTCTCTACCTTGTACTGGAGGAAGTCCAATGTTGAACTTTCGTCAACAGTCTAGAGAGAAGCATGTGGAAGTCTTTGAGGAACTAGCCAACTCAGTCGATTGTCTCTTGAAGAAGGTGGAAGAGGTTTATGGCCAGGTATCCAAGAGTAGAACTACCAGCCAATAATTTAGTACTGGAAGTCGGAAGTCTCGAGGAAGGTTTTGTCGAACCAGCATCTAGAGTTTGAGGGTATCGTGAACGGATGTTCGATGAAGATGTTTACCAAGAGTCAACAACCAGTCGGAAAGAGGTTCAGGTTTATGTCAAACCGGAAAGAGGTTGCAAATAGGTTAGCGGAAAGATTCAAGTGTCAGTCAGTGCATTGTCGAGCACGCAGCTTTCAACAATGTCAATTGGACAGAGACAGAACGATACACCCGTGTGTTCGCTCGATACTTCGTTCGGTTTCTAAGGAGTGAGGCTGGACGTGCATGAGCGGATGCTGCCGGATTTGAGAAGGGTCCTAGATGGATCTAGCACCATGAAGGGTGTTTTCTCTCCTTTTGCAGCACAGCTTCTTCGATCAAGTCGAATGGACGTCGCAAAAAAGAGAGAGTGTCTTTTGTCTTAGTCTTCGAAGTTTTCTTTTGAGAAAAGCGTCGAATGTCGAAGGTCAGAGGAATTAGATAGATTTTGATGAGTCTGAGGTTTTCGAGGTCGGTCGAATGTCTCTTGAAGAGAAGATCGAAATTGGAGATCAGAAGGTCTTATTGGCAAAGCCATGGAGGCCTGGAGATTCAGAGTGCATGCAATTTCTATTCTATTCTGTTTTGTGTGTGGTTCAAGCTCGCTGTGCTTGCTGTGCAGCTATTTGTGCGCGCGTTCGCGTTTCGTCGCCGTTCATGGAGGCAGCCGTGATTACTGCTTATGTGGATGGGCGAGAGTTTGAGATGCCATGTATTCTCA
The DNA here is from genome assembly GCA_963970005.1 of Durusdinium trenchii. Classification (NCBI taxonomy): domain Eukaryota; class Dinophyceae; order Suessiales; family Symbiodiniaceae; genus Durusdinium; species Durusdinium trenchii. Next base: position 961,146 of record CAXAMN010022995.1, on the reverse strand, counting down.
TTTTCGTGAGTGGCATGTTCGTTGGAGGAATTCTGACGAAGCTTTGTTGCCGTTCAGTGCAGGTGATTGTTGATTCGAGGAATCAGCTTGAGTCAATGGGAAAGAAGAGCACCAGAGATATGAGCGTTGAGGTGAACGATCTGGCGCCACCAGTGTTCGCAGATTGGCTTGATATGCGCGATTCATACTACCGAACTGAGAAAGGAACAGTGTTGCATCTGACACCTTTCTGCAGCTATGCCAACGCCGTGCTTTGTCGCGCTTTCATTTCTGCAAGAAGCGTTTGAAGACGAGGCATGAGGAGCCCCAAGCCGCAGAATGATGTTGACACTTGACCTCGAAAGGGGGTGTGAAAGTGTATGGCCATGCTACACTCGTGGCAAGGTCAGTTTACAACCCAATGTTTGCAGAACAACTGTTTTGAGAACAGTGACGTTCATGTCTAGGTGCCTTGTAAAGCCTTAGCTGTGAGGGTTTTGCATTTTGAATGCTTAAGCAAGCGTTCCGTACCGAAACTTTGTATTTGGAAGTGTTTTGAGCAAGAGCTTTTCGTAGCTTTTGTAGTTTGAGGAGTTTTGTGCATATTTGAATGCTTTAAGCTCGATACCTCCGGTATATCTCGCATGGAAATCGCTTGTTACAGGAATGCCTTCATAGCCGCTTTCGAACTTCACTTTGGCTCAAGCCCAGAGTGCGCGTAAAAGGTGTGCGAGTGCTTTCGCGTTGCTTGTGAGCTGTTGCGCGTGCTTTTGCTTTGTGTTTAGAACGTTTGTAATCTACTTACTTAAGGTAGTAGGTTTTTCAGGGACAGAAACGCAAAAGTGTCAACCATGTCCCCTGACTTGCTGGTTGAATTCGGTCTGATTTGATTGCCCACGCCTTTGCAAGTGCAAAGCAACATCACGGGCATGAGCATCACCTGCTTCTCTCGCTCATAAGGTGATCAACCCGTCCAGGCCCATTAATCAAGCCATGAATAGTGTCAGCAACTTCGACTTGGCTCCAGGCTTCTCATGCAGCCTTTTTGCACTAATTCAACGATTTATGTCTCACACCGGTTTCACCTTGCATTTACACTCAAGAGTCTCTTGCTTTCTTCCCTGGTCGGTTTTTGTTTGGTGGTGTTTTGTGTTGGTGTGTTGTTTGTTGTTTGGCACATCATGCAAGAGACTCTTTCAAAAACAGCACAAGCTGACCTATGCATTTCCTGCATGAACGGCGGCTCCACCCGTGCAAAAAAACACGAGGAATTGGTGTCTTGGAAACAGAGCCAGCAAGGATTGGACAAAATTGATTGTCAAACATTTGCTGCGAGGTCTTTTTTGATCGTGCTCCACCAGCAAGGAGGTGTCATGGTTTACTTGTCCGTCGAACGACAAAAATTGAGAATTTGAAATGTGCCCTTGGAACAATAACTGCCTTTGGTTGTAGTAGTTGTTTTTTGAACTGTGTGCTTTGCAATCACCACACAATGTGCAAAGATGCCCCCTTGCCAAAAAATGGGCAATTCGCTTTTCTTTGCAGTAGTGAACTCTGGTTGAATTGGATTTGAAAATATATATATCAGTCTATTGTTGTGCATTGTTGGATTATTATTGTACAGTAGAAATTTAATTTGTTGTTGCAACTTTAGAATCTAGTTGTTGAAAAACAATTTAAGGTTTACAGTTGTTTGGAAATGATTTATGATTGAAAGTTCTCCTGAATTCCATAGAAAGGGTGTCACAAACAGACCCATAATTTTTGTGGATTGGTCACGCTATTTCTAACTAATTCTTTTGATTGATAGAGCACACGTACTCATTGTTAAGCACATTGTTTTTGACATCAGAGAATGCAAGATGTAATAATATTACGGTGTATCTTGAAATCAATCAGCACAAGTATTGGATCAAATTACACGAGTGTTGCTGACTTTCCAGGGAGAATGGGGTTTCTCATTGGAATGTTGTTGGAGATCAAGATTGCGCGAGTATTTGTGGATTTGTGGTGCGGAAAGAGACACTGGTTTATGTTTGAATCGGATTTGCTCATGTGAACATTATGGTGTTTGTTTTTCCAGTACTCGACCGAGTCTCCATTGTCATTTGGCCATATGGACACTGAAGAAAGAGTGTGGGTTTCGTTGCAAAATCATGTTTTTTGACATGCATGTTTTTTTTTCAGCGCACTGGAATCAGCAGCTCCCGAAGCGTGTTGTTGGAATCTAAAGTTTCACACTTTGCGAACTGGGACCAACTGTTGTGAGTCCGAATTGCAGCAATGGGTGACCATGGGAGTCCGACTCTCAATGTTTGCAATTGCTGTGGTCATGCGTCTCCACTCCTGGCCGTCTGGTGACCAGCCGGCTGTGTGAAAGCCCTTCGTGGTGACCTGCGGGGTGTGCCAAGGCGTCACAGTGTTGTGAGCCCCAAGACTCACACAGCGAGGCTCGTGGGCAAAGAACTGTTGGGAAAGAAACCTAGGCAGCAAGATGCGATTTGAAAGCAGCATCTGAAGAACTAGTACCCAGAATACTGGTACAGTTCAAGGATTTCAAGGAGTCTTCCAAGAGACTCAGCTGGGAAAGTCATTCAGATTCTTTCGACACCTCTGTAACCTGCAAGTGTCAAGGCCGGCATTCTGGTGGACACCACTGGAGTGATACCTGGCATTGCTCATGGTAGGGGAGCCGAAGACAGCATCAAACCGGAGGGAGTTTGGCAGTGACTTGGTCAATTAACAATGCACATCGAGCCCATAAACAAACATTGCGGCATTGGTTGGACACAATCCTGACACGACTGTGTGCGCCAGTATGCTGCCGTTTCTTGCTTGCAGCTACAAACATAATTCATCCAATCCGTTGCTTGTTACACGAGATCCACCAGAGTGCCTCGACCGCATCAAAGGCACGACATGAAAAGGATCCTGGACAAGGGAACGCAGGGTTTTGCGCTGATGTTCTCTTCGTCCATTTATCAGAGCTTGGTATCATTGTAGCACGTCTCGGGAGTTGGGATTGGTCGGTCTTGACACATCATTTGTGGCCCTCAGCAGCAGCAACAACAACAGCAGCAACAACAACAACAACAACCTCGGACGTGCGACCAACTGAGGAAGAATGCGGTGCTGGTTGCTCCTGGCAGCCATATGTCCTGCGTTGGCAATCAGAGAAAGAGATGAGAACGGCTTAAACTTTCTTGAGGAGACTGTATTTTGTCAACCAAAGCGGCCGTTGTCCTTCCCATGTGGAGCAAGAAAACAGCGCGTTTGCGGCGCGCGCTGTTTTCTTGCTCTGCACTGACGGTTGATTTGTTCAACTCCACCAACAGAGCCTGCCAAGAATACACTCTGGAAGATTAACCATGATAGTTTTCCCGGGTGCTTCACGTGGTCCAGGACCGGGCTGCTCGGGGGAGAAAGGCGGCGGTCGCACCGACCTGTTTTGTTTCCCGAAGAGGCGAGTGCCGCTTTGAGCGGCTTGGTTTCATGCCAGCAGAAGTTTGAAAAGAGCAGGACATTCACAAGGGGGGTTGCCTTTTTCTGTTGGCTTAGGTGCGTTTTATCATGATTTTGGCAAGGATGAGCATGTCGTGCCAGGAGAGAGAGAAAGGCAGGGGGAGCCTTCTTGGATTGACTGATATATAGATTGCCAGAAGGCTAGTGAAGGAGGATTGCAGACTTTTTCCGCAATGTGGGTTCTTTGCAGTTGTAGTCTTTGTGTGCTTGCAGAGTGTGTGAAACGCTAATCACTGTATATACCCTGAACTGCTAACGCTTTCAAGATGGACACTTTCTACTTTCCATCTCTCGGTTTTGGAGTCCAGGTTGGCTCCTCCAAGTGCCAAAGTCTCGGGAATTCTGTTTTCCTCCCAACCAGGGTGTGGCGCGGTGATCCATCCCACCGTCCGGTCCCCCACGGTCCCCCACAGTCCCCCACAGCTGCGTGTCCGCTGGGGGGTGGTGAAAGGCGTGAACCTGTACATGCTGGCGGAAGTGATGTTTGTGGGCGAATGCTCCGTGTCTCCAAGGGCCGTTCCGGCCGTTGCCGGCGCGATCGTCGTGGCCGGCGGCCGGAACGGTGAAACGGCGAAGGGTGTGCCGCGACTCTGTCGACCTCTGTCGGGAAGGAACTGGGAGAATGCCTCTCGATTGGTTCTGGTGGAGAATGCCTCTTTTTCGGGAAGGAACACAGAGACCACACATACATACATATATATATATATATATGTATTTTTAAAGTTATGGGGTGAAGACACGTACCTCCTTTTGTGCAATCAACACTGCTGACAGTGGTGGGTAAAAGGACCTGGTAAGCAGGACCAACTCGTCATTTAGTCAGGAGCCTTCTGTGAATAGTACTTCGTCAAACCTTTCGAGATCCATAAGCCTTCTGCTCTTTTGTTTCTCCGCCTCCTGTTGTCTATTTGGGTCACCCTTCCAACGTTGATGCCGATGCATCCAACTCTTGCATTGGCCGAGGCGGCCTCGGCCAATAGGGGTTGCATGTCACGACATGACTGAATCGGTGTGATACCACGGTTCCTCGGTCGCTGCTCCAAGAATCGGGTCGCGCTGATTGGGCTCTGATTGACATACATTTTGATGCTTCATTGATACATCTGTTGGCGCGATTTCGCGATTCTGGTGAGTCAACTTCTGGTGAGTCTGCTTCGTTGAGCAGGCAATTCTGGGGTCGTTGACTTTGGGACATACTCCAACGTTGGCCCTTTTCCTGCGGTCGCTGTTGCTTTTACTCTTGCTGTTGGTGCGTGCTGGCAGGGACATTCATGGTGTGAGGATTGTGGTGCCGGCGGCGATTGTGGTGTTGTCCATTTTTTTTGCTGCTGCTGTTGTTTTGTCGTCCTTTGTTTGCTCTTGCTCCTGGCATGGCAACTGCTGTTGAAGTTGGCTGTTTTTTGGGTGCTCTTCTTCCTACAGTTGCACTTCTTGTGTTGTTGTTGCTGCCACCCCCCAACAACTTCGAAACCACATATCTATTTGTTTCAGTCTGCTGATTCATCCATTTTGTGGAATTATCCGTTTATCAAAAGTGTTTCTCTTTCTCTCTATGGCCCGTGTCTTACTTTTGTCTTTCTTGTTACAAAACATAAACACATAGGTTGTTGGCGTCATGGTGTTTGTCTTTGTTGTTGTTCTCTTTTGTTATTTCTTACTTTTTGTTGTTGGTCCCTATTGTTGTTGCTGGTGTCCAGTCTTGTTGCTGGTGCTGTTGTTGGTGCACCGCCAGTGTGCGATACATTGTCTTTGGAAGGTGCCTACAGAGCCGCCTGCAAATAACGCTTTCTCTTTGCCCGTCATCTCTGTAGTCCATAGAAGCACCCTCCAGCGCTTTTCCGATGTAACCTGCCGCCAAAAAATGATGACATGGGTCTATGTTTCATGTTGCAGTTACTGACACCCAGGTCCGAGTGTATTGTAGTATCAAGGAGCTACTAGGGTGGAGGCCATCGCTACAAGTTCTTCCGAAAGTCCAGCCCTTTTCATCTCTCACTCCTGGCTTATGGGACCCATGCCCACCCAGGCAGGTTCATCAGTTTTGTCTGATGGATCCTCTCATTCGCGGTCGAGTCAAAGCACAAATAGATCCCCGACACAAGGGGTTGAACAACATCTTCATGTGTTGGAAACTTGGGAGTCGGGGTATCTCGGGGTTGTTCTTGCACCTTTCAGTCTTTGAAGTCTTTTCACTTGTGATTCTGCACCTTCAGTCAGGTTCCATTTTTGGACTGGACCAACGGCTGTTGAGCCTCGGCACCCGCAATTTCTCTAGATTCGTGTAAGTTGAGAGGCATGTGTGTTCTCTATCCACACTTGTGGAATGTTTCCTTATCGTCATTTTCTCCGCAAGGATTGTTCCAAACAAGATAAGGTGAAGTGACTGCTCGGAATGGGAGGGCTTTTGTTTCACTAGACAAGTAGCCGCCTTGCAGCATGTTGCTTGATCCACAATTGCTTTTCTCTGGACTCGTCGATCTTGGATGGTGCTTCGTTTCAAGTATTTTCGACCTCAAGGATGGGTTTTTGAGCGAAACAAGCGCAAGGTCCCCTTGAAGAAAGAATTTAGTTCCTGACCCACGACTCTTACTGTACCCTCACTTCTGCCCATCGAAGCTTGTCAGAGAAGCATGCCAAAGGGTTGATTTTAGCAAAGCCATGTGGGCAGTTTTACTTTTTCTTTTTTTTATAATCACAAAAGCAATCGACCTCGAAACTGCGGACGCGACGTACCGAAGTGTTTACTTTTGCTGTCGGATGGCTCTGGTGGAATGTCTCGAAGTCTCGCGGTCAAAAATCGAAAGAGTTCGAGAAGAAATGCCCATCCGAACTGGAGGACAGTGGTGGTGGAGGACATGAACAAACCCTCGCGCTACTACAAGATGCACAAGTTCCAATTCAAAATGCTCCTTGGTGGAACTCGACCTGTCTGCCCTGCGACTGTGGGCCACTGATGTTGGAGAACAGCAAGACTGGGGGCCTTTGGCTACTTGATGCTCCAAGAATGTTTGCAAAGACAGATGATCCAGGGGTTTCAGGGGCTAGAATATGGATCAGCAGAGATCTAGCCAGCAGGTTTCTGTGGGTAGACCGACATTCATGTTGACTGGAAGAGAAGGCCAAGGACTTGCAGTACATCCTCTTTGAGTTTGCTTAGACAAGGAACTGGATCGGTTGGGCTGGGGCTTTCCTTCACCCGCCTGTCAGGGTAGATATGCGGCGACACAAGAAGGCATTCAAAGTGAAGTTGGAAGGTCTGGAGGGTGCGGGGTTTGTGCCAAGAGTTGTGAAGGATTCAATGTGTTTCACAAGGATTCCAACAAGTGCTCAACGGTGGTAAACCAGAAGAGTAGAGGCATGAATTCAAGGACTGCAGTTCTTTGTACTGTAGTGCGGAGCTTTGGATGACGGCCTTTATGTCATTCAGTATGTGTCAGGAATAGAGTGACATTGCAGATTCCTTTGCAGAGTGGGAACTGAGAAGGTCATTGTCCGCCGAAGCCACATGAGATTGCGCCCGTTGCAGATGTGCCCATCTCTGCAAATCTCATGGCCACCGTGTACGTAAAGCAGATGAATTCCTGGTTCGACATTGATCAGGCTTGGTTTGCAGGGTTGACTGGCTGCAAAAAGGTTGGAGACTGAAGAGAAGAATCTGCATTCGCAAGGTTTTCAACCATTCTTCAATCAGGCATCTCAGTCAATCTGGAATCAAATTCTACTCACAAAGCAAAACACATCTCCAAGATTCCAAAGGTGTTCACCATTTGGTCAAGCGCCTTGCTAGTAGTAACAAGTGCCTTACTAGTAGTAACAAGTGCCACGCTAGTAGAAACAAGTGCCTTACTAGTATTAACAAGAAGCTATTAGAAACAATAAATCTCAGATCTTCCTCCATTTTTTGGGGCACCTCGACGTCCCTCTCCAGTGGCTGGGCTGGTCGCTCTGTGGCCGCAAATCCGCGCACATCGGCTTCCCGGATCGCTTCAAGGCCGGGTCGGATCGCACATTGTTCACGGGTCGGTTGGAGGTGTTTAGCAGCTCCAGTCATTGGGCCATTTGGACGGGTCGGTGGGCGTGTGAAAGGATCTCAATCGTCCGTTCGTAAGGCCAGGAGGCTCCGAAGCTGCGTCCGGAAGCGGGCCGAGTCTCAATAGTTTCGTACTCATTTGGAGTCTTCTCAGTCTTTGTGTGAAACAAGGAGAGGATCCCCATCATCCGGAGTTCGAAGTGGCTAAAGCATGCGAAAGAGCTAAGCATGGCAGTTTTCACAGACTTCTGCTCAACGTGGATGATTGTGGGCGCGAGTTCAGGTTCATATCCAGCCCTTCGCAAAGGCAGATCGGGGAGGGAGAGTTGAGACGGGGGTTTTGTAAGGGAAACAGAAGTCCATCAATTCTGTGAGCCCGTTTCAGACAGAGCAGAATTTCTAGTCAGAGCCGAACCAACTTAATCCGTGCATCAAGTGGCGCCTCCTAGTCCTTGAGTGAATCCTGAAACATGGTAGTCAAACACACTTGCTGGCGAATAGTGAACAGTGATTGACCTTTGTGGGGGACCCAGAGTCTGGAAATGCCCTAGGCAGGATGACATACTCGCTGAGCTCTACACAATAGACAACATGTGGTCGCTGCTGGTGCATCAATTGCAACCTTTGTAGTCATCAAACAGAAAAGCCTGTCAGTGTGTGATCATGCCAGAAGGACTAAGAAACCTATGCAGCCCTGACTCTTGAAGCTGCAAGTGTCTTCTGCGTAGCTTGCCAGCAGCTGATCACACGGCTGCAAGACGGCCAAAAGCGGCCTTGCTTTGTCTTTAATACCAGGAATCTGCGGAATTTTTCTACCAATACATCCAGCTTACCTTCCGCGCAGAGCACGAGAAGGCCATGGCAAACAGGATTGGGTTGGTTACCTTGACTCAAGTGCATAGTCAGTGCTTGGCGTCGTGTGTTGTAGGTGCTGAGAGTATCTGACTTAGGGGCAGACTTGGACTTTGTCTTATATAGAGGTTTGTACGGTATGTAATGTAGTGTAATGTAATGTAGTGTAATGGTCTGTAATGGTATGTAATGGTGTGTACTGGTGTGTAATGGTCGGTCGCTCTGGAATGGTCGCTCATTTATATACATGAGTCAACACACTTGGCTTCGGCGAATGGAGGTCTCAGGTGCTCCATTTCTGTCCGAAACAGGTATGTTCCACCATATGAGATGTACTGTTGTGGTGCTCTATATGAGTATCACCAGCACCCACTGGTCTATTCGGTTTTTCCTGGAAGGTCATAAAGCAGCTTCCACCACCGACTGAGGCGGGGTCAGCGAGGAATCGATCGCGATGAGTATCTTTCAGTGTTAGCCATGTCCTTTGCTGCTTATGGTGCTGCTCATGGGGATGTGACTTTTCCTTTTCGGCTCGCGGATCGTTCGATCCGCAGGTGATCGAGTCAGCGAAGACCCATGGCCGCCCACTCGTCAAACAAGTCGAGGTGAGCGATCGCTGGCGACGAGTGAGGTAGCTGTGATAGCAAGAGGGAAACGCACTGCTTCAGGCACTGTGATAGTCGAGCTTTTCCACAGATTCAGGGATTGGACTGCCCAGAAGTCCGCACTCTGATAGTCCATTCAATACAGTTCACAACAGCACCTGGACTGGCTTGCTCGAAAACATGTCTTGAGTCCTTGAGCATCCCAATCTGAATTCCATGAGCTGGGGCTTTGTCTGACGCATCCACATCCTTCGTTCATCGAGCGAAAAGGTGGAGAACCAGAGCCAGAAGAGGGACGATGAGGAGGATCAAGAACTTGTTGCCTTGGCCTCAACAGCGGTGGAAGAGTCTTTTTTCTTTGGATGCGAGCGATGGAAGATGTAGCAATCAAAGGCAGCTTCCAAAACGTTTCAAGCCTGCAAAGATGGAGCGAGATCCTTTGAGATTGAAAGGGAGTTTTGTTGGTGGCAAGACATGTCAACACAAAGATTCTGACATCAAACAACTGCCATTTTGCGCCGCTACTGTATTCTACTTAGCAGACACCTTTTTGGTTTCTTGACCAGGAAGTTTGACCAAAGTGCACTTGGATTCTTTGAGATCTTGGTGAGGTCTTGACATTTGCGCCACCAAGGTGCCTCCTGTTTCTCCTCCTCCAGAAGTTGGAGAGCCGGCGGAGCCAGTGGATCCAGCGGAGCCAGCGGAGCCAGAGGAGGCACGAAAAGACGTGGTAGATTGAATTTATATATGTATATGTATTTATATATGTATATAATGGGGCTAGATTTCAACACACTTGTCCAATGCGGAATCTTTGCGCTCTGCTCCCAACAGAAGGTCTTGGGACCCCTGCCCCTGTAAATGTTTATTGTTGTAGTCGGAGTCGGAATGCATTTAGCTGCTTTGTTCAGTGGTCCACGCTTTCGCATCAAAGAACGATCACCCGGAATTCATTCGGAGTTCATGGTGCCAACTTAGGCTCCAGTTGGAACAGAGCCCGAACCACCACTGGAGGCACCGGGCGGGCCGGTTCGGGCGCGACCGGGCGACCTGCGCTGATCGATGAGTCACCGACCTTTCCGCATCGGATGCGGTAAGATGAACGGTGCGCAACGAAGCGCCAACACCTGGGGAAGGCTTTAAGAAAGGCGTATTTTTTCAGCGCATGCGACCAGCGGTTGTTGAGGTTTCTCATGGCCACTCCACTGGAACAGAGAGGATACTCTTAATAAGATAAACAATACACCAGAGTGTATTTGCTGGTTTTCCAAAGAATACTGAATACTTGGTGTAAATGTGACGCATAGTAGTAGTAATGTAGTATTGTTTTGTGTTGGAACTGGGCGCGTCAGCTTTGGCCAGAGCCAGGGCTCTTTGAGCAAGGACGAAGATGAGGCTGTAGGGGGCGGGTTGAACCAACGGATTTGGATTAGTATGCCAGCTAGCCTGGCAGGGTACCGGTTCGTTGTTGCCATGGAAGACCGCAAAACTTCTGATTCATTTGATCCTCCGGAGCGGCATGGGGCAAACAGATGAGACTGGAGCCAACAAATATGAGGGCCTGAATGGCTTCAGTTCACTTTGGCTGACTGATGAAGATTCTTTTAGCAAAGCCGCAGCTAATTAGGGCTAGAGAAGGCTGTATGACAATTTCTTGCAATCTTTTCGATAGGCGGCGGGATGAAGTGGGGCAACACTGAGTTTTGCGGGCTCGCCGCTGGATTCGAGGTTGAAATCTGGGTAAGACCTACTCTGTTGCCCGGTGTTTCTAGAGGGCATACAGGAAGCACGGGAGGAGACGTGTTTCAGTGATGGCGACCCATTGATGCCAGCCTTGGGCCTGTGAGACCAAGCCGATGACGATCGGGGCTGAGGGAATCGAGAACATTGACCAGCAACTGGACCAGGAGATGTCATCTGACAAGGACGATACTGACAAGGCTGGCAGAGTGCAGAGTGCAGAGTTTTAATGAAGTGGTGGAGCAGGCGAAGAGCTACTTCTGATATTGATATCACCAGGGCAAAGAGGACGAAGAATTCTGATGCCCCTAGTTAGGGCAAGGGTTTCTATGTTGCCGTTTCAATTTGGATCCAAAAGGCCTCCCTAATCACCCTATAGATAAGAAGTCTAAGTGCTGCTTCAGACGGAATGTTGCATGAATGATCAATCAACACCATTTATGACCCACATTGAAGCAAAACCATTAGCAAGGTGGAGATATTGGCTGGACACTGGGCACGTCATGATATACCCTACGTCCTCCTTTCTGGTGCGTCATGTATGTGTGTCCCGTGCAGGGTGGGATGACCAAGCTTGAGGAGGCGAAACATCCAGGGGAGCAAACCATGCAGTGGTACTGGAATCATTTTTGATATATGATATATAAATATATATAATATATAATACATATAATATATATACATACAATATAGATCATATACATAATATACAATATATATATATAGCGCTGAATTGTGCTTGGTTGCCGTGAATGAAAGCCGCATTTGACTGGTTCTTGGTGGCATTCGATGGGGAAGACCAGGTGGACCGTGCTTTGACCTATATATACAAGTCCTCTCTCAGAATAGTTGACAGCTAGTCCCACATCTTGGATTGTCTTAGAACTCTGGTACTTCTAGCAGGACTTCTTGTGAAATGATCAGCTGATTCAGCTGATTCTGTGCTCTTGTCTCGAAGTGACGCTAGGAGACCACGCCTGATTTGGCAGATCTGTCCCTCAAGTCTGGACAGGAAGAGATCAAGGTATCTCAGCTTGCATTTCTTGGAGCTTATGGGAAAGGGTGGAGACCAAAACAGCAGCTTGGGCTTGGGCTTCAGTTGGCTGAAACGTGCTTTGTGCTTGAAAAAGCCTCTCTGCGGTCTATGCCTGTTCTGCCCCATTTTGCTTTTGGAAAGGGAATTGTAACCGGTGGAGTTCTTGATTCTCTCACTTTGCTTCAACACGCCGCCGGGGAAGGGGCCGAAGTTGCTGGGAGTCCATGCCGTTCTTCTCGGCAAGGGCCAAGTTGTTGGCCATCCGGTCCAACGAAATCATGGTCTCCTAGTAAACCGCCAGACGTTTCTGATGCCGGCTGCCTTTGATGCCTCTTCTTCGTGGGCGTCTTTTCCATTCCCAGGTCGAATCGGAGGACCTCGAGGCGTCGCCCCGAAGCGAAAGCGGGAACCACTGGGTGGATGTGGTGCGCTTCGGAAGCCCGTAGGCGCCGCTGTTGGTTGTGTGAGGACTGCAGAAGTAACAATCTATCGCCGGGATCCCTGTTAAATGGAACAAGGATGGCGGCGTTTGCTGCTGTTAAAATGGATGTGGGTCATGCTTTAAAGTGGTTCAATGATTTATCCTGTCCACCACTGCATCTTGGTTCAGTATCTTTGTGACTAGGTCTAGGTTTGCTTTTGGGGCTCACTTGAGACCAATTTCTGCACAGAGCGCTTTCGTTGAACGAAACCAGCGTTCTCCTGGCGAGTCATCCCGGTCAGGACCTGGCAAGCCTGGCCAGTCTGTCGGGAATGAAGCCATGCCGCTGTGGCAAACATGGAATCTATGTTTTGTTGCCAAATCCTCCAAGATGGCAAACATTCTGACTGACAATGGGGGTGTTTGAGGGATTTATTTAAAGCTGAGACTTCGAAGCGACGTTTCACGACACACTACACGGTCTGTGCGGAGCAGAGCGGAGCGCTGGGAGAGAGAGGAGCTCCGAAACGAAGCTCTGCGGGGCGATAAGGCGAGATGTGCACCATGCGCCTGGGGCTGGGGATGGAGGGCATGTTGTGCGAGCGTTTGCCAGGCCAGTGTGAAGGGTAGGGATGGGGAGAGGACGGTGTGTTGTCTCAGGCAGCAATGAACCGACACAAGAACAGGCTGCTGTTCCATAACTAGATAACTATGTTGCTGTTCATTTTCTGAAAAGACCTAGAGCTAAGGTGCTTTGTTCGGGTCAGAGCCGTCAGAGCCTGGCGAACGCCCATGGGTGGAGCTTGGGTTTAGCAGCGCAAATGAACCCCGCAGAGGTAATTTCAGTTGAAGTGGTCCCGTGCGAGAGGGTGTATGGACAGCCTCCGCTGCATGGCGGCTTTTGAGATATCGTGGTGCTCAAGTACAGTACATTCACAAATACAAAGCCTTTCCAGTGCATTTTCCAAGAGTCAGAGGCATTCTAGTTGATCTGCGATTGGTGAGTTACGGGGCACTAGATGATTGGGGTCGGCGATTGGGGTCGGCGACAAGCAGGCAAACCCATCTCAGCATGATTATGGCGACCATGATCTCAGGGCAGTTTGGAGCTATTTTCAACACAAGGTCAAGCTTGGCGTTGAGCTCCAAGTAACATCAAATAACCAGCTTTAGATTATCATCTGCAGTGGGGATCAGAGTGAGCCACCGTCCGCTCCAGACATTGTGGAAGCGCTTTGTGACATGGACGACTGCAATGAGAAGTGCAACTCCTCTGATTCGGCTGGTTTCGGAGATACAGATGAAAGTTGATGAAACCCAGTTGGTGGTGACACCATATATTCTTGTGGTCATAGCCACAAATGGAGGAACCAAAGGTATTTGAAGCTATGAGTGCCAGGTTGGATAAATGGAGAAACCCTGTTTCAGCGCCACAGCCACACCTCTGCTCGCTAACCTCATCTTGGGGACAACAAAGACTCTTCTGCTTGTGGCTTTGGCACCATACTGTTGCTGCAACAGGATGCTGCAGGAGCATTGCAGCATGCTTACTCATTTTGGTTCCCCTTGGTGAACCAAAACCCTGCGATCGGCCCAAGATGGTCTTCCACACTGCCGTGGTCCTTACGAGATCGGCCTCCAGCTTCGAAGCTGAGGCAGCGGAGATTGGAATGGTGTGACCATTGGTTGCGCAAAGGACGGTGCACCGACGGTGAAGGTCAGATATGCCTTAGAAAGGTGACAGGTGGTGGGTTTCAACTCGAGTAGCCCCCAGTGCTTCAACTGCGTGGTTTACACCTTCTCGACCAGGTTTAGACTTTCAAGCCTCATGCCCAAGAAAGGGGCCTTGTGCTTGGGTTAACTATGACCACCCCTGACATAGTGATGATTTGCGGGAAAGAACCATCATCTTCGGTCCATCTCCATGCTTCGGGTTTCACACACGCCAGCTTGGCAGGACGCCAGCTTCAACAAAGCGATGTACGAGGGCCTTCGCGTCGCTTGGTGGATCACGAATTGACCGAACATGCTTGGTGCAGAATACGCAGCCGAGTGTTCCTTGGCCAGTCTGTCAGAGCCGTAGTTCTGTTTCATTTGTTCATTTTGAATGGATAGATGAATGGATGAATGGATGGATGCATGGATGGATAGATAGGTAGATAGATGAGCCAAACTGAAGACTCAAGTCACATGAATTGCGGTTTTGGGTCCAGTCTCGGTGTTGCCAGTCTGCGACTGGCATTCCTGGCTCATCGAAAGGCTTGATGTCTCAGGCTCACTGTGAGGGAGCAGAGATGGAGATAGCCGAAGTCATGAAGGAAGCCGAGCCGGAGGCTTGGGATCGCGTGGGACCTCGGCAGTCCAGGAAATCCGAGGCAGTCGTGAAGAATCCGTTGAGGTCCTGTCATTCTTTTCTTGCGGACCAGATGTAGAAGTCATCAAGCCTTGAAGACCTGAGGCCTCCTTTTCAATAAGACCATCAAAAGGGATCACTTGGGAGGGCATGCGATTGGTGCCCAGTCGACAGGAAGTGGCGATCAGCGAGAAGACACAGGCGAAAGCCCAACAATACACCGAGGAGGACTGAATCCGTTCAGATGTGCTTCGGCCTGGAAGTCTTTCTGGGTGTGCCCAAATCATTTGCCTTTCCCAAGAATTGATCAACCCAAGTTGGTAGCTCGGGCTCAGATCCGCGAGTGGGACAAGTTTTGCTACGCCCTCGTGGCACTGCAGGCACCGCAGGCGTGGGAGTTTGAGCGCTGAAACTGCCAGGAGGATAGCCTCCCCAATGACGCTGATTCCACAGCCAAGGCCATGAAGGAGCTTGGACAATGCAGGTGCAGAAATTAAGAGGAGTCATCCAAATGCGAATTCAGAGGGTTTCTGGACATCCCTTGGCAAT
Organism: Durusdinium trenchii; assembly: GCA_963970005.1. Lineage (NCBI taxonomy): Eukaryota > Dinophyceae > Suessiales > Symbiodiniaceae > Durusdinium > Durusdinium trenchii. Next base: position 946,059 of record CAXAMN010022995.1, on the reverse strand, counting down.
GAAGAAGAAATCAAGCTATTCCGGCAATACACCCGGCTCGGTACTGTCTCGCCCGGTGGCTTAAAAGGGTCCATGTCAATGGAATTAGCGGCTCCGTTTGGGTCTGGGGTGTGGTGTGTCTGCAACTTCTCGATGAATCTTCCAGCTCATGGAGATGGTGCAATGTTCCATTCCTCTTGCAATGGCCTTTTCAAAACAACTGATGTGGCGCCTGCGCAGCCCGAAGGAGTGTCAAGCTGGCCGGCATGGAGGCAGTTGGAAGATGAACTCTTTGGAGACTTGGATGACTCAGTCTCTGCTTCTCTGATGTCCTAAGCTCCGGGAGTGTCGAGACAACGCATTGCGAACGTGAGGATCGCTCGAACGATTCGGATCGCCAGAGACGCACGAAACATTCGCCCAGAGACGCACGAAGCATAGAGTTGAGATGCGCTCGGTCAACTGTTCTGTCCTGAAAACACTCCACTTCTTCAGCAAAAGACAACGTAAGTGGGATTTCCTACTGAAACGACCTGCAAAGCACACGGCTATTTTTGAAGTCAAATTTTTGGAATCCGTCTGTGCAGCCACAACGGATTCCGGGCGGCCAAAATCGATCCACGACTTCCGTTCGATCGGAAGACTCGGATGTGAAAAGGAACACCTCATGCAGCTCGATGCGAAAAAAAGCAGCAAGGGGAAGAAGGCGAGCTTGACCTGCTTTTCTGTGTTCCAATCGATGAGCAGTGTCATGCGCTGAGTTTGTCGTTGTTTGCGGATCTAGACGAAGGGACGAAGATAGCGGAGCTTGGACATGAAGGGTTCCACATATCTATCTCATTGCGAATAAGCTGATTCTGATTTCTGTTCTCCACCTGGACAAGCTGCAAGTCCTTGCACCTTTTTGGTCCTCGAAAAGGATCAAGACATCAGTGAATCTTTAGGCCGATTTCGAGATGGCTCATTCTCGATATGGCCTTGAACAAAAAGCGCTACTGTTCCACGACTCGGGGCCAAGATTCTCTCGTTGGAAGAGTGAGGGGCGACTCCGATTTTCAACTCCTGTTGGTTCCTGTGCATCGCTCAGTTAGGTGACGGTTTGGGTCCAAAGGAGCCCTTTCGCGAACGACCAACTCATAGGGGGCACGACCCGGTCGGCCTAGTTTGGGTGCCCTGCCACCTGCGACGACCTTGGGTCGAATCATCCATTCGGATCCATTCTGAACTCGCGCAGCGGGGGGGGAACTCTCTCATGTTCACCTCTCCGACCCTGTCCGAGCCCTTTTTTGGATGTCGGCTGAGTCCGTGACCCGTTCCCGTTCGGCTCCCGCCACGGTGACTCGAAGATGGACACCGGGGGCCGAGCCAAAACGATGGCGACCGGACGTGACACCGGCACTGCCCGATGGGATCTGGCCAAATTCCGAACCTTTCAACAGGGACTGCGTAGGTCCCAGGTCCCAGGTCCCGACCGACGCTGCCACGCCGTCCTCAGGGTGGCCGTGGCCGTCGCGGCGGTTCTCGCAAGCTGAAGAAAAAAGAGGCGCTGAAGTGGAGATGCAGTAGGTAGGTGGTTGGTAGGGCGCTGCACCTACCTATCTGCTTTTCCAACTACTTACGATTCTAATCTAAGACCTTGCAACAGGAGTAAACTCATGAGTCTCTTTGCTGATGGGCACACCCATGCACACGCATGTTGTGCGAATACATGCATGCAGTACATATTCACATGTTCATTCTTGCATGCACACAAGCACTGACACATATATCTATGATTATCTATATATAATATAGGTTATTTGCAGCGATTTGTGTCTTGGTCACATGCAGAAAGTGTACATACGTACACACATAGTTACTAAACCTACATGCCCCACTCACCATCGTGGGCGTTTCTCGGCGCGTCCGACCTGCGGGGCTTCCGACCGGACCTGGCGTGGAGACGGTGCCCCGTCTCCACGTCCGAGCCGGTCCTTGGTCAGGTCTCCAAGCCAGCGTTGAAGAAATGGTTGAAGGCAGGGACGAAGGAAGGGCATTCAAACCAATTGGTTGAATCAATAGGCAGCTGGTTTGCTCAATGACTGCATGAAGATGTTTCTGTAGAGAAGAGTTCGGGACATCTCATTCTCAATGACAATGAACCAGGTGTGCTCAACCACTAGAGCTCCTTTCTTGCTATATAACAAAATGGATGGTGTTTGAGTATTCTTCATCCAGGGGATGGTCTTTTCCTATGGATTACTCTCCAAAAATCTCCTCATCTCTCCGCGCCGCGAGAAATACTGCGCTGAAGTGAAGCCCAGCAATGAGAGCTTCTCTTGCGTCGGAGTTGCGACCAAGATGAAAGGCATGATGAACTACAAGGCAGGCCCAAAAGGGGCGTTGTGCGGTACGTCAGCTGCGAGAGAAGAGGTACGTCGCTGGTTGCCTCGTTTGCCAGACTGTTGGATGTTGAAGCCAGTGGTTCCATCTGCCGCTGTCAATGTACTTTCGCTCTTTAGGAAGGTCGTGCAGTGACTCTGTGCTGTAGTCATCCAGGCCCTGGAGGTCCCTGGTGGCTTTGCAGGATATTGTAGGCATCCAGTCCTCTGACTGATGATTGAAGGAACACTTTGCTGGATATGCTATTGTTTGGTCATGGAGGGAGCTGAGACTCTCCAGTGAGAATTTGGACGCGGACACCGTGTGACCTCCAACTCACGACTCACGACCCGTTTGCCAGGCCGGTGGCAGCATCTCGGATGAGACACCTCGCACGTTTTCGCGACGCCGAATCACCTCAAGTCAATGACCTCATTTGCCGCTTTCAATTGCTCGGTGGAGAGGGAGGTTATCATCAGCCCCATCTGCTCCATCCAAAGAGCTCTGTAGATCACGAGAATCGAAGTCCCTCGCTGGTGCCGCACTGGTCCCTGGCCGATGTGGTAGAAGAAGTGCGAACCAAATGGTGCCCGGTGTGGCAAACACCGTTCACATCTTGGCCGAGGTTCTTCTTTGAGCGAAAGGACTGTGCTCTTTTTGGGGGTCCTTCGTCCTCTAACAGAGCCCTGGAGGTTTTCCATCCTGCACTAAGAGGGATTGATGATGAGCCAAAGACATTCAACCGCCTTGGACGACTTGCCGAATGGGATCGAATTCGATCCTGGAGGGAAGCGTGTGTGGATCAGAAAGCCCCACGTGGACCACAGATGTTGGTCACTTTCATTCGGACAATTGAAAGCACCGTTTTTCCTTCTAAACCTCCTAAAATACGATTCTTCCTTTGGGACCATCTATCCACCTAGCAGCTCCTGTCCTTCATCCTCTCGGATCCCGACCGTCTTCCATCCCGTCCACCACCGGTCGCGTCCGCCCGTCGAGCCTCTCGCGTGTGGCGTGTGGCGCCCGAGGCTGCGGCTTCGACTTGTGGCTGAAGTCCCGGGGGGCCGACGAGTGGACGAAGAGCTCCTGGGCCGGTATGGACGGCTGTACCGAACGGGCGAGGTCATCGGGTGGAAGGACCGGACTGGAAGGAGGGCGGTAGACGGAGGTCTTACGTGAAGTAGCTACAAAGGGCTCAGGCTTCGCTCAAAGAGCTCCCCTGCCTCAGGGTGGGGAGCTTCCTTGAAGAAGGCCGAGCCCGATCGATTTGGTTCTTCGATTTTTGGGGTACCAAGGCTCAGCTCTTGAAGAGATTCTTTGGTTTTGGTTGGGAGATGTTCTTTTGCTTCGAAAGAAAGGACCGCCTCTGACATGGTTCCAAGGCCTGGAGCGCCGGCCCGTAGGAGCGCGACGGCCGTGCTCACGTATATATTCTTTTGGAACATATCTGTACAGTTAGAATCAATTAGACTTACAACAACGTACGCAATTAGACTTGACTATTGCTTTGGTAGAGATTTTACGTGTTGCGACAGTGATTAGGTTGCGCTTTATTTTGCAAAGCGAAGGAGACACTAGTGTTTGCTTTCCGCTTCTGGGCGTACTAATGCGCAACCATATTCCTGGATGGCCATATTGTGACAGCGGACATAGCCATAGTGATAAGGCACCTGCCGAGTGAGAAGGCATCTGCCCGGTACTGCAGCGTTTTCAGCAGGTCAAAAGAATAGCACCAAGTCAGGGCTGACATTCCCGATTTGGGGATGTCTGTTGACCAATGTCAGTGAACAGACCCTCCTTGGTGTGAGGAGCCAGGCAGGATACCAAGGACGGGCTGGGACAGTCTGTTTGCAGAGCCAAGGCAACATGCAATGACGCCCATTCATCTGAGCTACCCTGCCTGGCCTAGCCTGCCTACCTTTGTTCAATCCATCAACATCGACCTTTCGCACGGGGGCCTTGTGTTGTGTTGAGGCTGCCCCTGGAATCGCTGGCGGATTTGCGAGCCCGGCGAGAAGAAGTGCGGAGACCCGGAAAGGTGTGATTGAACACAAGGTGAGACCTGAGGCCTTAAACATCAAAATTACTTTACTTCGAGTGATCCCCACCATGACATTTCAATCATTTGTCTTGATGCCATAGTGAGGAGCATGTTGCCATAGTCGTTAGATGTCGTTAGTATTGTAGTTCTCGATGTTGCTTGTGGGTCCTCGGGTTGTGTGCTGTGGTTGTGTGCTGTGTTGTGGTTGTGGTTGTGTTTGTGGTTGTGTGTTTGTGGTTGTGTGTTTGTGGTTGTGTGTTTGTGGTTGTGTGTTTGTGGTAGTGGTAGTGGTTGTGGTAGTGGTTGTGATTATGTGTTTGTAGTTGTGGTTGTGGTTGCGGTTGTGTCTTTGTGATTGTGTGTTTGTAGGTGTGGTTGTGGTTGTGTCTTTGTGATTGTGTGTTTGTAGTTGTGTTTGTGGTTGTGTGTTTGTGGATGTGTTTGTGGTTGTGTTTGTGGTTGTGTTTGTGGTAGTGGTAGTGGTTGTGATTATGTGTTTGTAGTTGTGGTTGTGGTTGTGTCTTTGTGATTATGTGTTTGTAGTTGTGGTTGTGGTTGTGGTTGTGTCTTTGTGACTGTGTGTTTGTACTTGTGGTTGTGGTTGTGTGTTTGTGGTTGTGTTTGTGGATGTGTTTGTGGTTGTGTTTGTGGTTGTGTGTTTGTGGTTGTGTGTTTGTGGTTGTGTGGTTGTGGTTGTGTGTTTGCCTGTGTGTGTTTGTGGTTGTGTGTTGTGTGTATGTTTGTGGTTGTGTGTTTGCGATTGTGTCTTTGTAGTTGTGTTTGTAGTTGTGTGTTTGTGATTGTATTTGTAGTTGCGTGTTTGTGATTGTGTTTGTGATTGTGTTTGTGATTGTGTGTTTGTGGTTGTGTGGTTGTGGTTGTGTGTTTGTGGCTTTGTGTTTGTGGTTATGTGTGTGTGATTGTGTCTTTGTAGTTGTGTTTGTAGTTGTGTGTTTGTGATTGTGTTTGTGATTGTGGGTTTGCGGTTTGTGATGTGGTTGTGTGTTTGTCGTTTTGTGTTTGTGGTTTTGTGTGTGTGATTGTGTCTTTGTAGTTGTGTTTGTAGTTGTGTGTTTGTGATTGTGTTTGTGATTGTGGGTTTGTGATTGTGTTTGTGGTTGTGTGTTTGTGGTTGCGCGTTTGTGGTCGTGTGTTTGTGATTGTGTGTTTGTTGTGTGTGTTGTGGATTTTATCTGGCAAACTATCTGGTTGAGGTCCAGCGGTGCACACTGCGATCGGATCCTTGCGGTTGAGGTCCAGGGGTGCACACTGCGATCGGATCCTTGCGGTTGAGGTCCAGGGGTGCACACTGCGATCGGATCCTTGCGGTTGAGGTCCAGGGGTGCACACTGCGATCCGGAGCTGGCCAGACAAGATCGGAGAAGCAGATTGGCGATGAAGATTGGCGAGGAAGGAGGCAAGGAGGAAGGAGGAAGGAGGAGGACGAGGAGGCGGCGGAGGCGGAGGCGGAGGCGGAGGAAGAACAGCTGTGATAAAATCTAACAACCCTCACCTGGCAGGTGGGGAAAAAGTGATTCATGTCCATGTCCCATAGCTCGAACCATTCAAAGAACCGCACTCAAAGCAAGCTTATCACAGTGACAGCGCATCGGTGCTTTATGTCATGTCCTGCCAGGCCAATTGACGGGATGGCGCTCACAATTTCTCCATTCTACAGTGATCCTCATTAAAAAAGTCAGCCAACACGCTCGATAGGCTAGTAAGAATTGAGTTTGTGATGCGAGTGATGCCAAACATTGACTAAGGCATCATTGCACCATTAGCATTATTTCCCTAGCAAGCATGGACGTGGTCAGCTGTAAAGAAAGCAACCTGCAAGCAGGCTTGTTACCGCTGTAAAGACCTCAACTTTTCTGTACCGCTCCGCCGTAGAGTCTACGTGGTCCAAAGAGATGGTGGGCGAGACTAACGCATCAAGACTCACGGACTCAACGAAAAGGGTGGTGGTGCCTTTTTTGATCATTTTGTCACGTCTTTGGGAAGACCAAAGAGGCACCAGTAAAGGAATGCTGAGTACAGTATCTTCTGGGATCTAGCTAGGTCGCCCCAAGCAGCTGTAAGGAAAATGCGTTGAGCGGCTATGTTTGCGGTCTGTTTGACGGGCATGTGTGGTGGTGCCCTTTTTGATCGCTATGTGACAGTTTTGGGAAAGAAAAAAGAGCATGAGCAAAGGAGTGCTGGCTTCTGGGATCTAGCTAGGTCCCCCCAAGCAGCTGTAAAGAAAATCTCTTCTTGTTGTTCCGAATCTCTACGAGGGCTGGCTTTCGTCTCTTCCCTTCTCAGGCTAAGCAGAGCTGGATTTTCCATTTGTCCATGGCTAGTGGGGGATGGACATAAGTAAGAGTATGTTTTTCCTTCCGTATTTCTACACAATTCTTTTTTTACCTGTATTTCGCAATTCTACAGCGTGTGTGCCTCTGCACCTATGCCCTTTGTACTTTAAGACCCTGGAAGCGGTCAAGGAAACTTGGGATCCACTCAACGAATCAGTTCAGTCTCTTTGAGCTGAAGCGAAAACCCACACAACCGATTTTTGGCACTCGTGCTCTTCAACCTGTACATAAAGTCTGTAGGTGGGGTCTGGGTCACTGACCGAACGGACGGACCAAACGAATCGCTGGTTGGCTCTGGCGACGTTGGCGATTTCCGAGGTGTCGTGGCAAGGGGATGATGATGGTGAATTGGGCTGCCTGCTATGCACGTCCCAAGAAGTGAGCGCTGAAGCGGCGTGGCCATCGCTCCGCTTGGGGAGCTCGTGCGAAAACCGGCCCCGGCGGAAAACACCGAACGCTGGAGCTCTGCGCCCGCTGATGACAAACTGGGAAGCGATGGGAGCTGTGGAACTGAGAAAGACGCAGGGACCAGGTTTCATGGAAAGGGACCCAGTAGTGGAGTTGAATCCTTTTCCGCCAGTCAGTTGGTTCCCTTGAGAGTTAGTGAAGAGTTTTCTTCTTGGAGTGCGGGGACCGCCATTTTTTTTGAGCCTGTTCGGCTTCCAATTTCTTTTGAGTGGAGACATGAGCTTTCAGTGGGCCATACTCTGCTTCACTTATGCTTTTGCATTGGACGCCTATCGCACCAAGGTGAGATCAGTGGCGGCCCCCCCGAGCCGCCGAACGTCGCCGGAAGTCGCGGCGAACGTCGTGGGTTCAGGGCTTCTGGACTTTCCAGCTTTAAAACATCGCTGGTATCACAGAGAAACACCGTGAAACAACACACATATGTATATGATATACATACTGTTAGAATCTGTTAGATTTCTGTGTCCTAAAGAAGTGATAGAAGTGATGTAGTGCATCCCTATTTTTTTTTTTGCAGAACAGGCAGAACAAGTGGTTATGCCCGTAGGGTTGTGTCACAGCTATGGCTTAAGACTGGTTCTCCTTTGGCACCATGGGTTGAAGGAGTACGGGATGCATTGGAGATGGTGCAACTAATTCATGGAAGCCTGTTCTTCCTCCAGTGGTTGGTGCATCAAACCCTTGCAGAAGAAGAGCTTTCAATAGCTGAAGCTCTGCGAAGCTTGTCATTGATTTGCATGCCGAAATGGTAGTAAGGTTTTGCAGGCAAGGCCTTCAGATTCGTCTCTGATTCCCTCAGTGGGTCACTTTCCCATACTCGTCGACAGACAGTGAGAACACCGCGTCGACAGACGCTGTTTTCCACACGCCGTAGTTCCTCGCACCTGTGAGCGTGGAACAGGCCCGGTGGGTCCAGGCCCGGCCAGGGATGACGGATTTTGCCAGGTCTGACCAGGTCTGAAGAGCAGCTGCAATTCAGCGATGCCATTTTTTAGGCACGTGTGTTCATAGCTATTATGCTGGACTTGACCAAGCTATTTCCACTACAGCCGTGCAAGCGGGTGAGGCGGCCATTTTTGGATCTGCACGCTCACCCGCCAGCGCTTTCGCAGCTTTTGAAGCAACGAATATGTCAAGCGCCTCACTCGATCCCTCAGCCATCCAAACCTGGGAGCTTACGATCCAACCTAGCAGTCCTACTACATTGATTTCGTACGTTTCCCGAGTTTGGTTTAAACAGGTGAGGACTGCCAGTTTAGGACAAGCTGACAAGCATGTCGAACTCCACGAAAGGACTTGCTGGGAACCAGCCTCTCAGACTCATGACCTGAGAACGGACCTAGAAGCAAAAGCCAAAGCTGAAACATTGAACCATTTGACCCATAGATTGCCTTTATTATATATTTGGTTGGTTGATTAATAGAGGGGATGCCTCTCAGTGTACAACCAATAGGTCAATCGCACCAAACCGACCTCTCTATTCTTCCCGTTCGTAAAGACATCACTGACCATTGCAAAAGCACTTGCTGAACAGTACACGACGAAAGCTACATTCCAATTGCACTGGCGCCTCCTGCGCATCCCTTGCGATTCAAGGAGGTGCGGCAAGGGGCCTTGTTTTGGGTCTGGTGAGTCTCGTGGTTTCTTCACCTTCACCAGACAAATGGATGTGGACATCAGTTTGATTGAGTGAAGAGTCCCAAACAAGGGGTCCCAATAGGCAGTCGAGGATCCTTGCGGATGCCTCCCTAACTCCCTGGGAAGCCCAGCTTCCGACGCATGGCACTTGGGGTATTCGTTGCCTCCGACTTGATGTTGAGAATGGGTGAACCCATGCCGACCGTTTGGACCAAGTGAGCCACATGTTCAGCAGCAAAAACCACCTGGGGACTCCCGAAGTTTGGCATTTCTGCCGTTCCAACTTTGGATTGGTCATTCAAGAGCACTCAACATGATTCATACATCAAAAGTTAAGGCTTCTTCTTCTTTTTCTTCTTCTTCTTGCGATTGCCGAAGGCGGTCGCCTGTGGCCGCACCTGCACCGAATTAACACAAACCATTTTGGAAAGCAGGCCCTCGCCCAGCTTTCGAGCCCCTGTTTCCAAGCAACCAAATCAAACATGGATGTGACACTGCACAGGCCTACATCCTAGGAAAAGTCGAGCATAGGCCAACAGCAAACAACAGGTGGGCTTGTGCACTTACGAGCTGAGCATACGGTCCACTTGCCAAGCGCTCACACCAAGAAGATCTTCTCAGCTGACCCGCCGCAGTCAGGATTGGAAAACAGGTGCAGGATTTCAAGTCACAAACGTGCCACAGAATCCATGTGATGGCACCTCCTACGCCCTGCGCATTTGCGCAGCTCTCCTCGCACGCGCTTCAGGTAGTCTCCGAAGCATTGTAGGGTCATTCGAAAGCCACCATTCAAGGTACTTTCACTGCAACTGCTTGCTTCTTTGCCCTGCGTGTACTTCAGGTAGCCACCGAAGCTTTGTAGGGCCACTTGAAAGCCACCATTCAAGGTACTTTCACTGCAACGTCTCTTTGCCCTGCATGTGCTTCAGGTAGTCTCCGAAGCATTGCAGGGTCATTCGGAAGCCACCATTCCAGGAACTTTCACTGCAGCTGCTTGCTTCTTTGCCGTGCATGTACTTCAGGTAGTCACCGAAGCTTTGTAGGGTCACTTGAAAGCCACCATTCAAGTGCAGCGTCTTCTCTCTTTGCCCTGCATGTGCTTCAGGTAGTGTCCGAAGCTTTGTAGGGTCATTGGAAAGCCACCGTTCAAGGTGGTTTCACTGCAACTGCGTGTCTCTTTGCCCTGCATGTATTTCAGGTAGTGTCCGAAGCTTTGTAGGGTCACTTGAAAGCCACCATTCAAGGTGGTTTCACTACAACTGCTTGTCGCTTTGCCCTGCATGCACTTCAGGCCACCATTCAAGGTGTTTTGATTGCTTGTTCTCATCTCCTGACACCTCATGGCCCTGCGCGTGCTTTTGTTGAAGAAAGTGCAGAACCAGCATGGCAAAAGGCGTGGCATACAGGCCACTGGGGCACACGAGTTGCTCCAATCTGTAGCACTAGCAATCTCGAACCTTAAAAGTTAAGGCTCTTCGAACAAGTTTGTGGCTGAAGTTTTGCCTTTGTGGGGTGACAGCTCCAGTGCCAGGGGTGTCCGCCAACAACTCCAGCGGCTTACCGCGCATGCGTGTGCTTTGGCTGTGACTGCCACAGCCGAAACTCTTCCTGCACATGTGGCGGGCTCATTTAAAGCCAGGGTGGGAGCCCCAGTCGGGCAGCGATGGCGAATCAACAACTTTCCAAGTTGGGTCACCAGACGAAATCCAAGCAGATCGTTCAAATCCAACACAAGCTGCTCCCATCTGGTCCCCTACTTGGCAGCTCCAGGCATTTGTCGTTTTGTTTCACTCAATGCAAACTCTACACCATCTTACACTCAGATGTCTTGGTGGAAGTCTTGCTTCTGAATTTCGTCTCTAATCAAAAACAACCAGTCAGTGTTGGTCGTTCTTTATTTGGGTGTGTAGCTCAAATAGGGAGACCTTCCAGTTCGACCCCGTGGGTTCAGTTCGGGAGTCATGACCAGTCGATATTCCTCGTTGGGGCCTATGGATGGTACCCCTGTGACGCACCCGCTCGAACTGAAATGGGATGGATTGATGTTTGACCTGGGAAGTTCTGGTCCGAAGCTGACCTGACATGATGAGAAGACGCAGGTGAAAAACCGGTCCTTTTTGATCCTTTTTGTCAGTCTTCATGATTCTGACATGAGCATCCGCAGTTATTTCGAGCTACATCAGGGCAGCTTGCTGTGGCCACGGTACAGTGGCACAATCATCCGTCGTAACTTCAGAAGAACCTTCCGAGCGCGTTCGGTAGCCCGTTTTGGAATGGAGATCCATCCGGAATTTCTTGAACCTGATTGATTGCACCGGAATTCAAGAAGTTCGACTCGCATCATCCCATAACCCCATCACCGAGTGAGTCAGTCCTATCAGCGAGCTGGGCGCCGGTTCCCAGGTTCCGGCGGTTGACGAGCCAGTTCTCCGTCGGGTCTGGCACCCAGTTCCGTCCGTGGACGTGCTGTTTTCGGCGGGACGATTGAGAGATCTTCTCGAACGGAAAGGGGTCAGGAAGTGAACGCAGGGTTAGGATGGTCGGCACACAGAATCACTGAGCCCAACGCTTTCGAATCTGAGTCTTCCCATGAGCTCCAGCCTTTGGCGATTGAGAATGGCCGTCCCATGAATCCCATGAGTCCCATGAGTCCCATGAGTCCCATGAGACCCCACGGGCGAAGCAAAGACCGGCATGTGATCCGGGCCACGTGGCCCGGTCGTGAGGGGCTTGTAGGGACCATCGAGTGGTCTGTTTCAATCTTTTTTGGAGTCTGACAGTCCCAAGCTCTCCAGTCCCAAGCTCGGCAGAATCATTTTCGGCAGAATCATAAGCCAGTCAACGAATCTTCCAGTTCGACGCCCAGTTCAGCATCACCCGTCCGGTGTTGTAGTACCACCAGCTTGCATTTGTGGCTCGTTTCCACTTACAAGTGGCGAGGGTTCTTCGATGGGGTTTGGCGGGGCATGGAATTGGGGATGTTTTACGGAATTTGGTATCACTTTCGGCATCTCCTGTGGCCCCGTCTGGTGACTTGTGGTATCTGGCGACTTGTGGCGTCTAGTTTCGGTGCCGGTTTTGGCCCATCTGCCGCGCACCAGATCAGTTACGCAAGCGATTCTTGCTGGTTTCGTCCGGTGGGGGGAACCGCAAGAATGCCACTCCTGCCTCCACTGGGGCCGGTTTTTCGGACGCCAAGAACCAACGGAAAGCAACGGGCCAAGAGCCAGTTTGAAACGAACTGTTTTGGAGGGAATTCGGAGGGAGAGACTCGGAGAGACCTCGCTTTTCTTCTTTGCTTTTCTTGACCTGTTCCTTGTTCCTTCTTCTTTTCCTTTTCCTCTCCTTCTGCTTCCTGTTCCAACTGTCCTTCTCTGTTTTAGAAGACCCAGAAAGGAATAAGGCATATGTAATATATCACTATTTATAGTATATAGATATATATAAATACATACATAACATATATATTGTATGTATATATATATATATATACCAAACTCACAGTCATGTAAACATCAAGTCGCAACCGTCCCGATCCGTCCCCCCATCCGGCATGAACGTGCCGTGCACCTCCCTGAGGCCACGCTCGCCCGAGGCCGCCACTCTCCAACGAGTCCAGCGATCCGTCTGCTTACCGGGTTGAGAAAGGACACCTTAGCGGAGCTCTTCTTTGTAGAAGCCTTGTTACTAGTAGCTTTTAGCTACTAGTAATGGCCTCCAACCTAAGGACTCCAACCTAGTCCTCCCAAATTATCACCTGTAAGGAGCACGGTTGCTCTGTTTGTTTCGCACGGTCTCAATTGGACCGTCAACATGTGCGCTTCAGTCTGCCAATTTTGCATTGGCACGAGTACCTTTGACAAAAGGTTGATGAGTTCCAAGGGCGGCCGATCAATAGCAGCATGATCACCACCTGGGACCTACGTATCCCTCATAGTTCTTACTTGATGCACCTCAAGATCCGGTTCACGTGCTGAGCAGGCCAGAGGCTCGGCCCGTGCCTTTGCTGGGCGGGCCTCCCGCACGGGGCGCGAGGCGGGTCTTGGCCTTTGCCATTCGTCGAACATGTTCACGTCCGCCACTGCCGCCACTGCCGCCACTGCCTGCCACTGCGGGTTTCCCATAGGTTTTGATGCGTTCCCTGATGGGCAGAGTCCATCGTAGCGCATCCAGATGAGCATTCCTGTAGTGGCCTTCATGGCTTTCCTCGGGCGTGAGGAGCGAAGCTTTCGGATAGAAGAAGAGGGTAATTAATTACTGTAGTATCCACTTGTCCCTGAAGCAAGGCCATTCGTTTGGTGCTTTTGTGGAGAATCCATAAGGGTGTTTGCATGATCGTAGCACTCCGTCGTTGATCTCTCTGTCTCTCCTTCTATCCTTCCGTCGTTCTTTTTCTTTCTTTCTTTCTTTCTTTCCAAGCATGCTTCATAGCTTTCAGGCAGCCAAGCCTCCAGTGGAAGCGCAAGCCAAAGAGCCTGAAGCCCAAGACTGCGTGCGTTGGTGAGAAAGATCAAGAACGCTCTCTCAGATCCTCCTGTTTGAACATGTACTTGCTAGCTGGTACCACATGTACCTTGTACCTGCATGAACAAACTTGTATGTTCCAGTCAGCCGCAGGAAGCTCCGGCCAGGCTGTCTTTTGCATTGATTCAACAGCTTTTTGGGCCCTATCAACGACCCACAGAAAAACATCGGGAACATGCTCGTCACACAAGGAAGGTCAACTCTCTGTCCGTCCAAAGGTCCATTTTACCGTCAAGCACAGTAATGTGCAGGTGCTGTGTGACAAAATATGTGACCCATGAGAAAAAGGCCAGCAAAATAATGCGCTAACAATATTTTCCTTGTTAGGTATTCTACACAAGCTCAAACACATGGATAAAGTTTTTTTTGCTGAATGTTTGGGTGCATGCGCTGCTGAAGATGTATGCTGTCAAGGCAGAAGACATGATGTGTAAGTGTGTGAGTGTAAGATGCTATAACAAGCAGCTAGTCGCTTAACGGAAGTCAGCGCAGTCGACACTGGCCAACGAGGCTCGAGTAGAAGAGTCTGTGAATGCACAGACTTGTACCTGCCTAGCAGTGCACGCTTGATAGCACGCGGATGCGGCTAAGGCTAACTCAAGAATCGCAATAATCGTGCATCTAGAGTCTGATCACTCTTTGAAGGTGTCGTCCTGCACAAACTTCTCAGACAGGGAATGCCGACGGAGGAGCTTCCACCGCGAAGTCAGTTCCTACGGCACAAGTGAGTTCGGCATCAAAAACTCCGGAATTAAAGATAAATTCCGGATAAGCTTTTGTCCGGAATTCCTTTTGTGCCGGCACAAGATAAGCTTTTCTCTCCGGATAAGCTTTCTCTTCAGATTCTGGAGAGAAACGTTTTGTTCAACTGAAATAGGTTAGGGACTCAGGAGGTGCATCGACCACCCACAAGCTCCACACGTTCCCAATCCCCTCCTGTGTGTTAAGCAGCTCTCTCTTTTTTGCATGTCTCAGAAAAAAGAGCCTCACATGATACATGCTGATGCATCATTGGTGCTCAACGATTCACTATGGATTCACCATGATGTGCACCTCCCACGCCTGCTGCCGGGGCCCCCGTCGTGCCACGAACGCTCCGACGAGGCCTACGGAGGTGAAAGAGCCTCCGAAGGAAGAACCGAAGGCGGCGTGCCCATGCGAGACTGGGTGGTTTCAGCGAACAGATGCATTGCTTTTGATGGGGGATCCCCGGACAGCAGTGGACATGAAAGAATGGAAGACAGATCATTTCACTCGTGCGTGTTTTTTTCCGACTGGGACTCGTGGTTTGTAGCTGAGTATGGGCATTTTTGTCGCGCAGTTGAACAACTGACTGAGGGTGGTAGAAGGCACTCAGTCAGGAGGTAGTTGTGCTGATGCCAGGCACAAGTCACTGATCTGCCAGATGGTCTGATTGTGCTGCCGCTTCTCAGGAGTCGTTTCGTTTCATTTCTTCGGATCGGCTTAAGTTCAGAGTACTTGGAATCAGATTCTGACTTGTGACCGGTTTCCCACCTTTTACGTATAGATCAGTCTGTGTTAATGTTCTAACATAGCGAAGTCGGTCTCCCCCATTGAATTCTGGTTAAAGAATGATAATATATAGATCAGTCTAACCATTGGGCGACGGGCCGGCCACGGGGGTCTCCATATTAAAATACACGCAAATGGTTTTCAGTTTCCGGGTTATGCATCGATTGTTGTGTATATACCCATTCCTTTGCGTCATTTCCATGTTTAGTGCATGTGCCCTACTACTTATGTTGAGTTATTTCTACAAGACATTATATAGACAGCCGAGGAAATGTTGAGGACACTCTCAAACCACCCAGAACAGGGGGATAACCGGGATAACAGAACAATTTTTCTTGCGATCTCTTTTGGAAAGCCCTTCTCGAAGCTACTTCCAGAAGACCCCCCTTCTTGTTCTCGTTTGCGAAGTCCGCCTTCAAAACCCTTCACGAAGCCCCCTTGAAGCATCCTTCGAAGGTTTTCTTGAAGCTCCCCATTGAAAGCCGTCCCCTGGACATTTCCACACAGAGTGGTGTCTCGCGAAGATTGTCAACAACAAAGCTCCTTTCAAAGGCCAGTGGCAGTTGCAGTAGCAGCAGCAGTAGTATATAGCAGTAATGAGGGATGAATAATGCATTATTCTTGGAGCATGGATGGCCTGCAAAGCGCTTTTTGGTGAATGTGCAAAGATACTGGGCAACTGCGTTCCCTTTTTGGGCAGATTTCCCTTCTGCAGGAAGCCGGCATTCCCTTCCTTCAAGCAGATCTTACAGGTTGGACAATCAGGGTGGGGGAGGCCCCAAGCAAAGTGACCGCTAGTTGCAATTTATGTAGAGATTCTTACTCATTTGCATTTCTGCGAGCACATACATCTCCAGCTCTGGAAGCGACGCTGTAGACAAAGATGCTGGCGTACACAGAAAGACATTCGAGTTTCTGTACTCTTTCCCGCATACAAAGATCCAATCCCTCCCGCACAAAGTGAAGTGAGATTTGGGGGAGACTGTCTCATGCAGAAAAGATCGCGGTTTGACCACCTGCTCGCTTTTCTGTTTCCTCCCAACTCCTTGTTTTCAGCACTCGGCGCTCGGTTTCTGCCTCCACAGCAAGCTTTTGCCACCCCTCCACAGGTGAGTGAGCCTGAAGTGATCGATCTTTTGAAGACCTATCGGAGCAAGAACCAGGCGGGCACTCTCGTGCCTGGGGCGAGTCCATGAGGATCACAGTCTTGTGATGTGTACAGCCTCAGAGGTGAGACTTTCCCAGAGGTGAGATTTTGCACACCACTCAAAAGGCCAGAAGGAGGGTTCGTAGTGCGTATGCCTTGAACTTGACATAGGGGTTAGACATGATACAAGGTAGGTATCTGCTTCTCAGCTGAAGAATAGATGCTAGACTCTGCTAGACTCTGCTGGACCTTCGGTTTTACCACAGTGAAGCCGCTCCAAATCGTGCTGCCTCAAGCCGCAGTTCGAATACATTGGCGGCTTCTTGATGAAGGATGCAGCTGTCCGGGCAGCCTGTTTGCCCCCGTGGCCTGCCACTTGAGCCAGTAGAGTTCCAAGCTGCACCCAGGTGACTTCAAAGAGATAGCTCAAACATGCTGAAACAGACTTCAGTATGCTCACCCACCAGTTCACCACCACCAATCGATGCACACTGACACCCAGACTTCCCCAGACTGAGGGCCAGGACCCTCCGAGAGCCTTTGGCAGCTCCGAGCCCTCCGCACCTGGGCAGCGACCGAGCCCTCCAGGGGACCTCGGACCGGACCGGATTACGGAGGAGTCGAGACCCGCCCCCATGGGAATCCTCCTTTTTCGGGTGGAGCTGTTGAGCCAGCTTGTATTGACACCGGGTGAGAGGGGGGTGTTTCTGGTGTGTTTCCGTGTTTTCAAAGCTTCTTTCAAATATGTCTCCCCATTTTTGTGGCTGAAGCGCAAAAGGCCCAAAGTGGGGTTTCACATAGAAGGACTTAGCCTCTCAAGGCACGGTCAAAGGATAAACTAACCAAGATGGCCTACTTGCCTAGCTTCTGGTTTCCTACAATCAATAGTCAATCCAAGATTTGACTTCGTGCGGGACGGCTCTGGGGCTCAGGGCTTGCGAAGGGATGCAGGGAAGGCAGAGAGTGCTTGGGGCGCTCAGAGAGTTCTGCCTTGGCCAGCTGTGTGCGGGTGAGGAGACGAATCTTTGCAAGATGAGTCTGGACTTGTGAAGGCATCCCTCCAGTTTCTTTGCAGAGTCTTGTTTGAAGGTCAGAGTCCGTAGAGATGATTTGGCCTCATTAGCTTCGCTTCCCGAGATGTATCTCCAAAGACACGGATCATCTGCTGGTAGTATTTCCATTTCGCTGTTGAGCCAGTATGTTTTCTTGATGGCCACCACAAAAATCGTTCCTATTATTCTCGCACCGAATCAAACCAGTGGCCTTCACCCAGGTCAACCAATTGGAAGAGGTGGGGACACTACTCCAGGCGCCGACGGCGTGGCGCGGCCCTGGGCCCTGTACTCATCAGTGCAGGTGCGGAAAGGTCCATGGATTTGAGATGACCTTCAGATGTTTCTTTTGGGGGGGGCCCAACATGATTTGGATTCCGTCACCCATTCACCACACCCAACAAACATATCCCATGATAACAAACATATCCCCACCCAAAATCTCACCCATTCAAAAGGAGATTTCCATTCACCACTAGAGGTGACGTTCTCGGTGACGTTCTCCAGGTCTTGGAGATCATTTCCTTCAGCAACAACGCGGGTGGCCAGATCACTGTGGGGGCTCTCCGCTTGCGACGGGGGCGACCGGGGGCGACCGGGGGTCGGGGACAAGCGCTCCGCTTGCGCTCAATCTGGAGAGGAGCAAGAATGGATCACTGGAGACAGGGGCAGGGTGTGTCTAGGATCCTGGAACTCAATATGATACCAATGCCAATGACTTGGAGATGATTCAAGAAAGGGTCCAACCTTGCTTCGGAAAACCTTGCTTTGCCGGGTTCACACCGTTGGATCGGCAAGCTGAACAAATTTGTTGGTGAAGCAACGTTCTCACTTGCTCCCTTCTTTGATGCCAGTGAGGCTTCTTTAATGAGTGCATCCTATTGGTCATCCTAATTTTTTGTGTATGTTCCTCTCTTCATCTTGCTAAGGTGATGCCCAAGTATCGCGTTCGGAAAACAGGAACCTTGACCCAGCAGGGTGACCCAGAGCGGCCGTTTTTCGGAGCGCCTCCCTGCTACAGGGAGGACGGGAATGGGTCTCTGCCTGTGATCACTATTGAGGTCCATCTCTAGTTGATCAGTCTTATGTACCTCTCGAACACAATCTGCCACAGGTGGTAGCTTCCTTTCTTACACACCAGTCGATGCTCTCTGGTTGCAGTATCATGTCCCTTTGGTGCTTGTTGGCTCCAGCGATCGTGCGCCGCGCCACCCCACTTTTCACTGCACGCGAGTACGGGCATGCGAGCTCGCTGGCGATATGCCAACTTTTCGGCAGGACTGGAAGAGTCTTGCGCAGTGGTTTTGGAAACAGTATATGTACACACATATATACATGTATACTATACTATATTACATTATACTATATTGTATTATATTATGGTATATTATGTTATATTACATTATATTATACGAAACTATATTATATTATAGTATATTATATTATATTATGTTGTATTATATTGTATTATATTATGTACAGATGACACATATACTGTCACCCACTTAGTGTTGACATAGATTCTTAGATGCATTTTGCTTTTTTGAACATAGAAAGCCAAACTGAATTTTTGGTTGAATCGCTTGGCAGTTTCGAGCCAAAGCGCTGAATCCGATCGCCATGTGGCCGTCTCTGTAAAACATGTAGGCGATCGGATTGAGTTCACAGCCCATGCTCGGTCTCTGTTTTCGCCCAACTCTCCACCGTGACCAGCGTCGATCCTCAGGACTGGTCACCATGCTATCACCCAGCCGCTCTCTTGCCGTGTGGTCGGGTGGACGGACCCACCCGAGCTCGGGTCTTGGGAACCCGGTGCGGGTGTGTTGTCAAAGGGCGTGCGCCGTTCTTTTTGGCCGAACAAAAACCCAATGGTGGAAGTGTGGGATACGACTCCCTTTTTTGCCGCAAACTTCCGCCTGAGAGATGTTGGCTGGGCACATCTTGGTGAAGGTTGGCATCAACTACGACCAGAAAGGATGGAAGACTCTCTATTCGTTACGCCCATTGAGGGTTGCCAAACCAATAGAGTTAGTTACCAAAAGCTCATGTCATTTGGATGAAAGACAAGATTTCGACCGAACAAACCACAACGCCTGATTTGCACCAGCAGCAACAAGGCGTAATCATCTAATTCGCACCAGCAGTTCTGCACTTTCCACATGTCGGTTTCCTCAGGTATCTACTCTTTATCAGTGCTTTGCTTTCTTGGTGCCTCCAGCGGTCTCAGCCAGCAACTAGCAGGCAGGTGATGTGGTTCCCAGTTGCCAAGAAAGGTGCAGATTGTACTTCAGTTGGGACATGGACATGGTTCCAAAATCTCATGAAATCACAGAGTTTGGGAGTGACACATGATGATTCCAGCATGATTTCAGAGTCGTTGCTTCCCATCTTTGAAATGATGGGATCTGGCACTTTCTTGATAGTAACTCAAGCATCTGCATTAAGAGGCTTCTTCTCTTGTTCTTGACTGCGAGGAACTCTTCATTGGCGGCTCCATGTCAGCAAGGCTTTTATTCCTGGTCAGCGTCGACAAAGCCAGCCAGTTTCATACCTTTTCCCAAGGCTGTAGAGCGGTCCACAACTCTCAGCTACAAGCTTGGTACGTATACATACATATATATATATATACATAGTAATATAGACATTATATAGTTATATATTATATATAGCTATGTATTAAAAACTATTTGCGCAGAGAAACATGTATGTATCTATCTTCTGTTTTTTTTGTATGCATATATCGATTTGTTGCTGATGTTGATGGTTCCTATTGAACTGCCCACATGAAATGAAGTCCTGCCATCCTCCACCTGCCCATCCTTACGCATTTTTGATGGAGTCGGACCAGAGCAAGCCGCCGGACCCAGATGCCTGGGACAAACTGGTACCAAATGCTTTTGCAACGCAGCCGGGATAAATGGGAATGCCATCACTGGAATGCTTGGAGAAGGACCTTGCCGCTGGCCACACCCATAATTCATGGAGTTTGAACCCACATAGCTTGTTCCCACCCAGATTTGTTTGATGAGAGCATCCAGCTTCTGGTCTGGTCTGGTCTGGTCTGGTAAGAAGAAGAAGAAGAAGAAGAAGAAGAAGAGGAAGAGGTCCTTCTCGTCGACCAGTGTGGGTACTTTTCGGTTTTCTCCGCCCTCAGTCTCCTCCGTCTGCTGCCCATTTTCTTCGCGCGATCCGTTCCCGAGGCCCTTTGCTTCGAGTGAGCCCTTTCAACGCTCGATTCGTGCCGCGACGCCGCTGCGGGCAAAGAAGAAGGCACGGGCGACATCGACGGCCCAGAGCGTGGGCATGTTGCAATGAGCCTGGGCTTCGCCTGGGCTGGGCAGTTTCGGCGAAGACGGTCTTTCGATGGAAGAGAAGCACGACCAAAGCACTAAGAATACACCCAAAGAGGGAGTAGCCCAAACGTGGACCGGGCATAGCCCTGGAGAAAACTTCACCATGGCCTTGTCCAGCCAAGAGTAGAGTAGAGCCTAGCCCAGAGCGGAATAGAAACCCTTTGAAGCCCAGAACAGAATTGCCCGACGTGCCTGGCCCACAACCAACCAATTCAAGTTTTGCCAGAATAGCTCAGAGTGGTGGCCGAGTTTGAGAAGGTATATTATAGTTCGACTGAGTGCTCGTCGTCTCGGTCACGAAAGCCCTCACTGCTGGTAATTTTTCTTGAGTCCTCTGCTTGGTAAGTAGAACGCACAAATCGTCCAGAGTGAAACAGCTTGGAGTAGTCCTTAGTAGCCCGAGAGACATGAACCGCAGAAGACCCTCAAAATGGAGCGTTGAGTAGCCAGAGCGGCCCAGCTATGAATAACCGAGACTGAAACAGCCAGGAGAAGCACTTGAGCGTCACAGTTTCAAGTGCTTGAGTAGCCCAAAATCAGACTAGGCCTGGGTGGCTTGAGTACCTACAAGTTGTAGAGTCTCAGCACAGAGTTACTGTATACATCTATTGTGGCCCAGTTCCAAACAGCGCTTCATTTTGCAGCATTTCTCCCCCGGTTCTTGCCTGAGTCGTCTGAAGAGGCTGTAGACCCTGAGCGCGCCGCCAAGCGGAAGGCTGCGATGGAGGTGAACGGGAACTCCGGGACCGACCGGTGGACCGACCGATTGCCTAACCAAGCAGAATGGGCTACTGGGATGTCATGTGTCAAGAGATTTTCCATTCAGAGAGGTCACACCGTGTCTACTAGTACCAGCAGAAAGGCAGAATCGCCACACGGTGTTTGGCGCGCCCAAACCCAAAGGGTTAGAAGAATTTGGCCGCTGTGTTCACATATGTTGGGAGGAGTTTTTGCTTGAACTCAAACTGCAGCTGGTGAACAACCATGGAAAAACAAGAAAAAGACACATGGTTCTTGGATAGCTCGTGTGTGATCTTATCTGCCTCACCTTACATACTCTTGAGTTCGCCCCGGGTAAAAGGAGGTTGGAGGTTAGTGACCATGGTTTTTGGGTGTTTTGATCATTGATTAATACAGCCACCTAGCAGCTCTAGCCCTCCACACCTTCACCCATCCTGCAGAGCCTGCAAGTATGTGTGTACACACACATATATATGTATATATATGTATGTGATAGAGGGACCTGCAGGTGCCATTCCGCACTGGACAGAATGCTGGGACGTGGAGGGATTTTTCCTCGTGAGGCCAGACAAGTGGCCTTGAAGAAGGCCGAAGCAGAAAAGAGGAATTTAGAGGCAGGTTCGGCTGCCATTGATCCAGACCTGGCCGGTGTAGCTCTGAATGGAAGAAGGAGCACTGGGAGATCCAGAAGGTTTGTTTCTGGTGAACAGATGTTCTGTTTTGAGCATGTCCACATAAAAAGAGTCAGTTCAGGCATGTTGCGACCATTCACACATCGTTTTGGCTAGGTGACACCGACTGATTTGCATGTGATTCAAAGTGCAGGGTTGACCCTAGAGCCAAAGTCACGGGGCACCGTGTCGGAGAATTCGCACACCCTATTCTGTGTGAGGGTTCAGTGATTCTGATGTCTCCTAAGAGTTCATCCTCTTGCACTGTAGGGACTGCCGCCGGCGCCCGCAGCGCAGCCTGTAGCGACCGCGCGGCAAAGCGCGGCGAGCGCGGCAAAGCGTGCGGCGCCTGTGGCAAGGAGCGGTTTTGATCTCACCCAAACCCAGCCGACCTAGCCCACCTAATAGCGATGGCCTCCAACCTACTAGCGCTGGCCTCCAACCTACTAGCGCTGGCCTCCAACCTAATAGCGATGGCCTCCAACCTACTAGCCATGGCCTCCAACCTACTAGCGATGGCCTCCAACCTAATAGCGATGGCCTCCAACCTACTAGCGATGGCCTCCAACCTACTTGCGATGGCCTCCAACCTACTAGCGGTGGCCTCCAACCTAATAGCGATGGCCTCCAACCTAATAGCGATGGCCTCCAACCTACGAGCGCTGGCCTCCAACCAAATAGCGATGGCCTCCAACCTAATAGTGATGGCCTCCAACCTACGAGCGCTGGCCTCCAACCAAATAGCCATGGCCTCCAACCAAATAGCCATGGCCTCCAACCAAATAGCGATGGCCTCCAACCTACGAGCGCTGGCCTCCAACCAAATAGCGCTGGCCTCCAACCTACTAGCGATGGCCTCCAACCTAATAGCGATGGCCTGCAACCTACTAGCGATGGCCTCCAACCTACTAGCGATGGCCTCCAACCTACTAGCGATGGCCTCCAACCTACTAGCGATGGCCTCCAACCTACTAGCGATGGCCTCCATCTAATCTACTAGCCATGGCCTCTAGCCCAATAGAAGTTGACCATCCTTTAAACCATGAACACTGATCCATCGTAAATCGTTTCCAGGCCAGCGCCAGCCCCGCGGGCGCAGCCGGGACGGAGGAAGAGGGATCCTGAGAGAGAAGCCAAGAGGTTGGAAGCGGCCAAGGCGTGGCACCGCTGGGCAAGGCATGGATATTCCTCAAAATCAAGGACCTGTAGGCCCTAATTAGTAGGCCCTAGCCGTGGGGAAATGCATGGAAGTCCAGGTCCAAAAACATTCATGGCTTCAGGTCCAAAGTAAGAGTCCTGAATGCGCCTGCACAATAGAATCAATGACCAGCAAATGAGTGAATGTCAAGGATGAAAGAGTAGATATGAGGGGCAAACAAGTGCAGCCCAAGAAGCTGCGTTTGCTCAATGATAGGGTCACGATCGTCCGCAGAAAAGGCTCTTTTCGCCACGAGCCCCGATCTCGCTGGTTGGGACTGCTCGTTGGGACCTTTGCGACCGGAACACCACCGACGGGGAGCGTGGACCTGCGTGGTGCGCGACCGGAACATCGACCTGGACGAAGCGAACCGATCCGCGGAGGCTCGGCAAGAGGCGATCCGGCGAGCCGCCGAGGAGCGGCAGAAGCTGCAGGTGCCGGTGTCGGGTGTTCGGGAGCGGAGCGGCGGAGGCGAGGTCCGTGGAGGGCGGCGAAGTCATGGCCTAAAGGAAGTGGAGGGTATGTTGAGATCAATTCGATGATGATCCATGTATCTCAATGAGGAAGAATGCCGTAGGAGGATGTAACAGGGAGAGCGAGAGAGAGAGAGAGAGTCCAGCGGAGGATACGGGGGTTTGATTGCTTTGAACACTCCTGTGAGCTAGCAGCTAGGCACACTCTCCATTCGCTTCCGAGCTCGCATTTGCAGTACTTCACGTCCGAATCCGAAGCAAGCAGAACGACAGATGTGCGTGAACTGGGGAATCAGTATTTGGCTTGTGTGGCAGGTGGGATTCAAGTGACTCTGGTGCACCAACACGTTGGTTCAGACTCCCCAAGCTCCAACCTGCCAGCTTCAATCAATTCATTCACAGTCTTCTGGAACATAACTCTCAAGCAAGTGGTCAACTTTGGGCTCAATCGTGATGGGACAGTATAGGAGGAGTCAGATTCTTGTTGCGGGCGGCTCCACCGATAATATCTCTTCAAGGACAGTCAACAATGGCTCCCAAGGAAGACATTCTTCGATGTGGGGAAGGGACATGGCCTGTCTCAACGGGAACCCTGAGTGATCTACTTGACCCCCTCTGGTGGCTTCTCTGCCTCCTCGCGAACGTCAAACACACGCCCCGGCCTCGATGCGAACGTCAAACAACCTGACCCAGGTGGGTCCATACCTACCCTAAGACTGCCAGGTGAACGGCCATAAGCCAGCTGCAGTCGTGACAAAGAGAGATAGCAAAAGAACCAGGGAGGCTCTTGGGTTCGATGATGTGGAGGTTTCTTTGCGAGTCAGACGTGGGCGGGACATGGTTCAAGTCCATCCATGTAAAGTCCATCACGAAGTCGTTACGATCACTCCTGACCCGAACGGTTGAAGCTAAACCTCGCTTCTTGGGCAGGGCCTTCTTTTCGGCGTGGAGATGGCATTGAACGTCTTGTAGTCATCACCGCGGTGCCAAGCCTTGTAGTCATTGTAATCCTGGCTAAGATGTTTGCCAAGCATGATGTTGTAAAGCTATCCTTAGCAAGAAAGCCACCGTGCCAGCGAGAAGGACAGAAGAAGAAGAAGAAGAAGAAGAACATACTAATAATAGTAATAGTAATAGTAATAAGAAGAAGCGAGAGCCCCGAATCCGGAATCCGTCCGTCGAACGACGCGGGTCCAACCTTGCCGTCGTGGGAAACGTTCTCGTCTTGGACGTCCATCGCTTGAGGCTGCCCCAGCAGACCTGGATTTTGGGAGCATGACAGTAGTGGAGCTGAAAGAGGAGCTTCGGAAGAGGGGGCTGAAGGCCGAGTGTTCTCGGTTCGCTGTTGCGCGGCCTGGCAAGGAGAAGGTACCTCACGAAAGAAAGGGCAGTTTGAGGAACATCTAGCACCAAAATCAAGTGGATTGTTGCCCATGTATCTTGGTGATGGGCCGCAGGTGAGGGGACCATGATCGTCATGTTTCGGATGTCCTTTTGCCTTTTTTGTGTGTCGGGGAAGCTTCTTTCCAGTAGCTAAATAGATTGGGGTGTATTGCAGTGAAACTAGATGCAGCTGCTGTGATTTAGACTCACAGGATTCGCTTCACTTTGTCACCAGCCTGACATGGGGCGGCATAGCTTAATGTCGTTGATAGGTGGCAGGGGAGGCGGTGGAATGTTCTGGGCTTCGGGTCGTACTGTTGGTACTCCGAATTCTTCAGAGATGAAGGAATTCTATTGACAAAGATTCAGCCCGTATTTGTCTTTTCTCCAGACTGGTTGATTGGATTTGGCTGGCCTTTTTCTCGCCCTCACCAACTCGCTTGTCAGGTCTCTGGCAAAAAGCAAGAGCTGATTGAGCGCCTACAGGCGCAGAATGGGGCCGTACAGGCAGGGGTTCGTTCGGCGTCAACTCATGGGATTTGGGATTTGGGACTGTTTGGGAGTCCAACATCTTCGAAGAAAGAGGATCCATCGAGGTCTGGACTGATATCCTACTCTACTATCGAGATCCACCCTTGCTGCCCTTTCATGAATGGGAACTTTCCGGACGTATTTTGGCTTCTATGGGCCCGGCCCTTGGCTTCACGGCACAGTGCACTTCAGATCATGGAAGAATCATTGAACGGTTATAGCACGGTAGGCTTTCCGAAATCAAACTAGTTCACCCTTGGCCCTTCACCAACCTGAAGCAATTCGGAACTTCGACTCTTCTCGCCCCAGTCGTTTCTTTCACGCCCAGACCCAACTCTCTCAAAGTCGTCAACGGAGACTCATCGAGGGCGTGCCCCCGTCTGTGCCAGGACTCTGGAGCTCCGAGTGCAGGACTCTGGAGCACTGACTCGCTGCTTCGGCATCTTCGACCGGCCCAAAACACGATTGGCAGGGAAGATGAAGTATTTCGGACATGGATTCATACTAGTACAATAGTAAGCTAGTAAGTCAGACAGTCAGCCAGACAGTTTAAGACCTTTATTATTTTTACATCTTTTTACGTCTTGGGGACCTTTCGGATTCGCCCCTCTCGGCAACTCTTGGCGCGCTCCGCGGTGTTGCGCACCGCGCCGTTCGTCCGAACGAGAACGCGTTCAGCGCTCGCTCGGTGCGTGGTGCCGGCTCTTCCCGGGAGACCGAGAGAGGCGACCCGTAGCCCCATCGTGTTCTTTTTGCGGACACGAAAAGCACCTGCCGTTCGGGCCATTCCGAGAAGCCGGGTGGCCATTGGGCCATTTGGAGGAGAGCAAGGTGCTGCGGCCGACTACACCAAGATGAAGGCGAGAACAGTCTGTTGAGTCATTGGTGGATTTCCAGGAGCACAGGTGGTAGAAGAAACAACTCTCAGAAGCTGAAATACATGCGCTCAAGCTATGGGCTTTTGGGTGAATGCGTGGTTTGATTTTGAACATGTTTGAGCTAACTTTCAGACTCCTGAGCAGAATGAGGTGGAGGTCCTTGAGGAATCTAGCTCACAACCACTATATGGCTGCTTTGTCTGTAGTGAAAGGGAGCGCACCCCACATCATTTCAGACTTGGGCATGTTTGAAGGTTCTTCAGACAGAGGGTCTTGTCATATTGACACACTTCGAACTTGGGTTTTCAGTTAACGCAATTGTCTCAATGGGAAAGAAGGCGATGGAACGGCATGGTGAAAAGTCCGAAAGACTTGTAGGTGTTTCAACAAGTTGTTGGTCAAGTCTGCTGAACGATCGGTCGGCGCGGCCCAGCTGCAAGACAAACGCGGCAAAGGGAAGGTTTTGGGGGAGTATCATGAAGAACCATGAATCAAATCTTGGAAAAGTAGGGTGACAGCTTGTGGAAAAAACCTCGGCAGGTACACAATGCGGCGTCCCGCATTGCTTCACCACGAGCTGACAGCGTCTTCGTTGGGCAATGTCTGTCAGTCGTGCATTGCCCCCCTGCCTGTGTAAAATGGGAAGAGTGGTGGGGTAAGACCCTTTGTCCAGGGTGGGACACACACACACAAAATGAGCAAAGGTCACTCAGTCTACAGAGGGGTGCTGAATCAAAAGAACCTTTGGCTTGACATTAGGGATGACTGGAGTCGGAAGAGGGTAGTGAATGGTGTGGATTGTAAAGGTGCTTCTCCAGAAATCCTTGTGCCCAAGGCCCAAGAGTCTTGAATGGCCTTCGGCTGTGCTGTTCTTCTAACCGGTCTCTGTGGGACCTCGGAAAGACCTGGTTCGGATCGGCTTCCGCTGGGATCGGCGAGGAAAGACCTCGAGCCTCGTTCCCGAAAGCGGCGCCAGGTGGCCGAGCTGCGTGAGGAGCTGAAGAAGCTCCAGCAGCCGACGACGGGCCGCAAAGATGAGCTGATCCAGCGGCTGCAGGCGTTACTGTCGAAGAGAGAGAGAGAGAGAAGCGGAGAGAAGCGGAGAGAGGCGGAGAGAAGCGGACGGATGAGAGGTGGGCTTTGGAAGTAGGAATGTTGAGCATGGCGTTCACATGGAAGTGAGATTGGAATTCAGCGGAGGCAACATTTTACCAGGGTTCACCAATCCACTTTCAGCTTCATCCAGTTTTTCCAGGAGCGATCCGACACTTCCGTTTAGTTCCACCAACAAGAGCTGGATGGCCTGACAGGGTCGGTAGGTAGCAGCGACCAGGCAGCGACCAGCGCGGAGCGCGCGCAGCCGCAGCCGCAGCGCCCGGCGGTGGGCCAGAAGCTGCGCGGGACAGTGACAGGGCTTAGAAATTTCGGTGCCTTTGTGGACATAGGCGTGGGTGCGGGAGATGGTGTGGAAAGCCGTGGAAGGTTTTTGGAAAGAACTTTTTGACTTAAGGATTAAGCCACCAAATGTAGCCAAAGAAATACAACAGATATACGGTATGATCAAGACGAGGAATAGGCATATAGGCTATAGGCCTCATTCATCAGGTTGGAGGCCATCGCTATTAGGTTGGAGGCCAGAGATGGACTGAGACTCGCTTGCTGCGCAAGCCGTGGAGATGCATGTTCACCGTTGGAGACCTCGGTCAATGTACATGGGCGCAATCCGGACTCGCGTGAATCGTGGTGTCCGAACACTCATTCTTAGGTCATCTTGGTGGCCGAAGAGCAAACTCTTCTGGGCCCAGATTGGAACAAGAGTGTGTTCTGACCGATTCGTTGGGACTTTGGGCTTTTAGGCCACTTTGTTCAGGCTTGGGCCGGCCTGCGCTGGTGCGAACATCGCGCTTGGCGGAGCGTATGGACCTTGGCATGCTTAGGGTGAGACAGGGACACCCTGCAGTTCACACCCTTAAAACAGCAGGATTCGTCAGTTTTCGACCAAGTGCACCGTCCAATTTACCGTCTATCTCAAGGCTTCGGGGGATTTGCGCACCGCGAATGTCTTGAGCCAGGGTTTGTTCTTTCGGCCAATGCTTCAACTGTTCGATTCCCGCAAGGATCCAAGTAGGGTTCTTTCCTTTCGCGAATTTTAAACAATCTTACTGTAATGTTGACACTCAAACGATTGTTTTGCTTTTTCTCGTTAAACTTATTTACACGTCAGGTGTGCTTCACTGGGCGAACCCGTTCGGGCCCCCCCGTTGCCCCGTTCGGGCCCCCGACCGAACCGGGCGGAAGCCGGCGGAAGCCGAGGTCATGTCCGAGCAGCTTCTGAAGTGGTCCAGGAGGGCGAGGAGAGTTGGACATGCACATCATGTGAGGGTATAAGTATATGTGTTTATTTTTTGCGCATAGTCTGAACACCAAGATGAACCACTCGATTTTGAGTCTGAACACCACACAGGTGGTCAATCTATCTCGCAAGAGTTGGTCTGCGCAGCCGCTTTGTGCGGCATAGGGAAACGCCCCACTCTGGGCGGATGCCGTCGTCCGGTTGTTCCCGCACAGCGCTTCGCTTACGGCTTCGGAGCAAGTTCTGGAGCAGGTTCCGAAGCAAGGTCCGGGGCAAGCCGCAGCCTCCAGAGCCGGTCTGCGGGTAGGTTCCGAGCACGCAGCAGGTTTCCGGAGACCAAGGTCTGGAGCAGGTGATGGGGCCCAGGAGGTTCCGGAGAACCAGCTCTGCCCGGAACTACTAGCCTGCTGACTCTTGTCACGCTGGGATGCTGACATGAAGTGATGCTATCGTGCTGACATGCTGGCAGGCGGGTTCCGGAGCAGGTTCCATGGTTCTTGCTTGTTGCTGTGCTGTCATGCTTGT
Source organism: Durusdinium trenchii (assembly GCA_963970005.1). Taxonomy (NCBI): domain Eukaryota; class Dinophyceae; order Suessiales; family Symbiodiniaceae; genus Durusdinium; species Durusdinium trenchii. Next base: position 916,856 of record CAXAMN010022995.1, on the reverse strand, counting down.
ACATGCGGGCACACATATTGTCATGTGGCGATGTTTGCATTGCGCATTGAAAAGGGTCACGTATTTAAGGCAGCATTGTTTGGCAAAGACACGGCGCTTGCTAGTGAACTTTCCATGTTGCCTTGCCAAGTGGGGGAATTCATGCCCGACTGCTAGGGAGTTTTTCTTGGGTTTAATTTTGTGATCCTGGGCGGTCCCTGGGGTGGTCCTTGGGACTTGCAAACTTGGCCTCGAAACTTCCATCAGGGATAGGGCTTTGAAAAAGGCCCTTCTGTTTTGCCAAGTTCTTGACCGAGGGCAGTTACCATGGCTTTTGGATGGTTAAGTTATCACACTGCTTTTTGTTCAGCGCGCAGTTCCGGAACATTTGTTTTTGCATGCTAGGAACCTCGTGCAGTCGCTAGAACCGCAAACATCTATATAATCCCTCATGTGACAGTCACTTGACCTAGGACCTGTGCCAGTCTCACACGAGCAGAAGTAAAGCTTGATCTCCACCTTTTAGGTTTCCATTGTGTCACATGCTTCTTTTCCTTTTTCCTGAATCCAAGATGTGGTGTTTTCTTGTTTCGCAGGATGTGGATGTCTGGGCGCCTTGGCCTGCACCAACTCCACCGTCCGGCGCAGACGACACGCGCCTTTCGGGGGCTCGGCCGGACGTCCACCTGGGCGCCGCTCGAGCGGCCCAGGTCTACCGGATCACAGCAGATGGGCTCTTAGGGCTTTCGATGATTGAGTACCCCACCTCAAGGTTGCAGGAGAGAAAGACGGGAAGCGACTGGGGTAGGCAGGAAGAGAAGGGGGAGCAGAGAAATGCTGAGAAAGTGGTTGCGCCGTAGATTTCAAGAACGGGCCACGTGATGGCTGTTGAGCATATGAAACCAACTTCACTTGCTGACCAACTGGTGCGATTGCTGCTGCAGGACCCCGTCTCTGCCTTTGAGGGCATCTCAAGGCGGGCGCTTGAAAACACACTGAATGAATCTTAAAGAAGCTGGAGTCCAGACATGCTTTTTTTGTTTTGCAATGCAAGGGCCGCATGCTTCTTCACCAACTTCATGTTTCAGAAGAGAGCCTTCCTTGAAAAAGCTCAATCAGAAGACATCATCGACCATATCAGGCACTAGTGTTCTGGGTGACGTCGGAAGACCTCAGACGCTCACACCCTTTCTTTGAGTTGTCACATGCGTCTCCACGCCCGAGATGTCAGACATGTTTTTTCAAAGCAACGGTGCGGACTGTGGCCAGTCGGAAGTGGTTCAAGGGCAAGGTCCGCTACCAGGGCGACCGCGAACTCTTTGTGGACGTGACAGCGCCAGGAGGAGCAAAAACAGAAGGCATGATGTATATAGATCCAATGAGCTCCCAGCACTTGGTTGTAGTGGGTTGAAAGGAATTGTGACCCTTCATCAACTTTAACGCAAATAACATGTTTCACACCCCGAAAAGGAGTCTTGGTAAGGGATGATCATATGCCACATACGGAATCATGGGTGTTTCATCCATATACTTGTTCTATCAATAGCTGAAGGACCACTGAGCACTAGCTGAGATTTCATTGTTTGAGAGCTCCGCATTCTTTCAAACTCAGGGATTTTGTGTAACTCCAGCCTTGTCGTACTCATGGGGATCTCAGCGGCTTGCTGGATCAAACTGGACTGAGTGAAGCAGTCAGGGCCTAGTTGACATGCAGTCGCCTAACCCGACACTTGGCGACGGGGGGGAACTCCGTTGACGCCACTTGCAGGAGCTGTAGTCCAGGGCAAGCTTGCCAAAGCTGCCTTGCCTCTCAAGAAGGCCCTCACAAACCTGGTGGAAGGAATCCACACAGATGCAGATGATGCAGGAGTTTCCGGTTTCCTGCAACAAGAGCGGCGTGCAAATTTTTGAGTGACAGAACCCGTACTGTATGATCTGAATGTAGAGGAAGCAGCTGAGCAAGAATTTGCCGACCTTTGCTTTGCAAGGTGTCCGATGGGCAAGAGCTTGATGTTCGAGTTGCTTGGCTCATATGGGATCAAACAACAGTATGCCGTATGCTAACAACAGTGTGAGAATATCGATATAGAGACTGGTAGAGGCATTTGCGGACACGCAGCTAGCTGATGTTGTACCCGATGAGTCCGCAAGCTGCTGCACCCCTTGGACTCCCGGCCGAATCTCTTCCGACCGTTTTAACCGACCGGTGCCCAACACGAATAAATTCCGATTCAGAAACTACGATTCAGAAACCAAGATTCAGAAACTACGATTCAGAAACTGCGATTCAGCAACTACGATTCAGAAACTATACCACCGAAACTACGATTTGAACAAGCACATTAAACACACAGGTTCACAGAAGGGAAGCGTGAAAGCAAATTCAACACGAACACGGCAAACGCCTCATCCTGTGGATGGGGTGGGGGCTGGGTGGGGGGGGGGTTGGGGTGGTACGAGGGAATAAAAATGCAACGGCGTGCGGGGGTGACAATGACGTGCGGTTTCTGGTTGCGAGCAAATGGAGGAAGCGCATCAATCACGCAGAATCAGAAATTACGCCGCTGCTGCGCAAAAAGATCCTTGCACGCTGATGTCAGACATTGACATTCGGAGAGGAATGGCCCGACTATCGAAAATCGCTTTCGTGGGCCACAAGCATTTCGATATAAATCTGACGTGTTTTTGTGGTGTGTTTTCCATTGTGCCGAATCAGACTGTAGTTTCCGAATCCGGTCGTGGTTTCCGAATCATGGTTTCCGAATCCGTCCTTGACCGCCGTACGGTCATCCCCGGTCGTCCTCCCTCCGTCGACTCCAGCGACAGCCGAGGTCGTGGAAGTGATTGGCAACACGGGCACTCTGAGGCTCTCCGCCCGGGCGTAGCGAGGCGAGCTACGGCTCGGTGGAAGCACGGCAAATGAACTGAAACGAACGAAAAAGAGGCCGACACGGGGCAGTGGGACCGTGAAAAGATCGCTGGGAATACTAGAGATGGCAACTTGGTGAATTTCTTCGATGGAGCAACGGAGGCTGCTGTACTTTTCCAAGAGGCAGGAGTTATTTTCAACCACTGGCCAGCATTGTGTTCATTAGCCTGAAAGCATCTCCTATGTTGCTGATCAAGTTCAACTCAGGAGTCAGTGATTCCAGCTTTTTGATGTGGGAGTGGGAGTATGGTCACAGACTCTGAACGATTCTTTTCCATCGGAGAATGTCCTTGGCCAAGGTCCACGCCGTATGTGCCTTTGCCGGTGGTCCGTTATCGTGCTCTAGAGCCAATCCAGGTGGGGAGTCGGTGGAAATGCGATGGGAAAATGCTCTGATCGGGAATTGAGCAGGACGACTGACTGGACACCAGTCATGCCCTGGCTCAAAAACGGAGAGAGAGAGAGAGAGAGAGAGAAAGAAAGAGAAAGAAGGAAGGGAAGAAAGAAAGGAAGGAAGGAAGGAAGAAAAGACAGAAAGAAAGAAAGAAAGACAGAAAGAAGAAAATAAAGCGACACAGAAAGGCAGAGAAAACAAGAAAAACTACAGGGACTCCCAGCTAGGTCCCAAGCATCCAGGGACCATATAGAAAGCTAAGGTCGGGACTGGTTTCACATGAACCCTCGAGTATGTTGAGGCCGCTATGGCCATTGGTGCTACGGTATGTCCGGGGACTGGCTGTCCATGCTTGCTACGAGCTGTTGGCCATACGGATTGCTCCGTTGGTTTAGTATGACAACTTAGCTGGCTGTAGCGTTTGCCCAAAGGCTCCTACCGTGGCTGGTCCGGCCCTGAAGAATCCGGACCTGAGCACTCCGACCGGTGCCTCTTTCAGAGGCCATCGAGAATGTGGAGGAGGCCAAATCAGCTTTGGCACCATTGGCCACCGCGGCATGTTTGACCACCATGATCAAAGATATTTGAGGGAAACGCATTTTGGATATATACAAGTTAAAGGGCCAACCAGGAGCCTCTTGTACTTACCTTCATGTCTCCGTCTCTGGTATAGAGGAGTTATTCCGGGAGGCATCCAGTGGCGGTGTTTGTTCGACAGTGTGCTGAAATGTTGGGGTATGCGCGCTCCAGTCGTTTGATTCCAGACACAGGCAGGTGTTTCAGGCTTTAGACCGCTCAGAAGACCTACATGCGAATTCAGAGTGCTTCTTGTGCTTCTTGCACAACCACCCAAGGACCTTTTCTTCAGCTGGGCATTTTCCCACAAACACTTGGGTCCCACACCCTGTGATGGCCTCATTGCCACTCTGCAGCCGGCCCAAGCGGTGCGGATCGTCTCTGAACGAACGAAGCCACGTCCAGATGGTGCCCTTGGCCGCGGTTTACGGAGTGAAACGGCAAAACGGACCGTTCTTGATTCGATCCATTGATGGATTCGCACAGAAAAGGGCGAACCTGTTCTGGAGCGCCACTCGAGGAGACCAGTTACGGTACCCCCCCACACCCATTGGAAAAGAGAAACACACGAACCAACACCTGTTAGTCCGTGGCCACACCCCAAGTGAAGAGGGAAATTGCAAAAGTGAACAGTCCAAGGATCTTCCTTCAGCGAAATTTCTCTCCAAACAAAGCAAGCTGCCTGATCTCAGAGTAGATCGTCGGTACTTCAGCATTGAAGGGGTAACGATGCCCAGATTTTGCAATTCCAAAAAACCATCCTGGATACTATGATGTACCTGGTTCTTCAAAGTGACCTTTTGATAACCTGGTTGGTTCGGTCACTTAAGCCTCCGAGTAGGGTCACTTAGGAACCTTCAAAAGGTCACGTACTGAAGAAGCTGGTACATCATAGTATGTAGTTTCTGGATTCGCTTTGTTGTTTTGGAGTACTAAAGAATCACACACGTGATGAATAACACCGACACGACACCGAGGTTCGTGCGTTGGCCTTGGCCCTTGTGCTGTCACTTGGAGCACACTCATGGGTCGTAGAAGGGTCACCAGGGAATGTCCGGCATTTCCTGGATGAGAAGAGGGCATTTTCATTTTCCTGGAAGAAGTAGCTTCTGATATCAAGCACATCATTCTCCCCGAATTCTTCATTGATCAACGCGGGCGAATGAACCGTGGCGAATGAACCCAATGTGCCGAGGATTAGGAGCACAGATGTTCTTCAAGTTTGCCATCAACCCAAATGCGAAGAAAGCCCAGGATGGGCGCTTGGTGGGGAGCACTTGGTGGAGAGATGTAGGCATGTCAGCACGAACCTCCCCAGTCCCCCAACGAACGTCTCTACCCGAGAACGTCTCCCGCGCACGGTCGCTGGAGGTGGGGCCTTGGCTCAGCAAGGCTCACCAAGCCCAAGGGGGTGGAGTTGGATGACCAGGCACGGGGCTTTAGGAAGATTTAGGAAGTTCATGAACAGGGGCACGGGGTCAATTTGGATGTACAGCGCAGCTGTGACGTAGCTTACAGCTGTCTTTTTTTGTTGGGGGGGGACTCAATGATGAAAGGTGCGTTCGGGCAGTTTTGATTCGTTCGGCTCAACACCTCTCAGATCCTAAAGCCGCCACGTCATGGGCAGGAACTGACTGCCCTGGCCCAGCTCAGTGAGAAGGCTGGAGATGCTCCGCAGGTAGGGTTCCTGGACCTGGAAGGAGAGTGTGGGAGTAGCATGGAGTTTGGACCTCTCTCAAGTCAAAGGCCATCGTCAGCTGTGTTGGAACACCTCCCCAACATCTATCCAACGGGAGTACCACCCATTGGAGCTATGGTCCGAAAGAATGACCGTTTCCTGCGCGATTCGATTGAGCCATGCGCGATTCGAAGGCAGAAAGAGTGAAGGATGAGGAAACATCCCAGGAGGATGCCTCAGATGAGGACAACATCGATAAGCTGAAAGAAGAACCTCTCAACCGCAGCAAGTCCGAAGAGGAGAAGGAGCTGAAGGAGACACATCTTTTTTTTCTTTTCGTGCAAATCTGGGTTAACCTTGGTAACTCTTTCACGGATCATTCGTGTACCGTTCGATAGCCTTATAACTTCATCTCAAGCAGAACCGCCTTTGAAGTAAACACACACACACATATATATATATATATATGATACATATATATATATATAATACAGCAATGACCTTCTTCGAGCCACCAGGCTGCGACCAGGCACTCAGATCGGGCCGATGAGAAGAGGCCTTTTTCAAGCCAACCCCACTTTCCAGAGCAGCGCTCCTGGAAGCCGTTGCACGCCAGACGTACCGGTGCAGACCCATTGGTTTGTCTCAAGCTACCTGACACACCAAGCTACGGCCCCTTGTTCCCAGTTGTAAAGAAGCAACGAACGTAACAAAGGGCATCGCTACTAGGAGCGTTCGGACGCTACGAACGTGGCTCCTGGCCTTACTACTAGTAACAAGAAGCTACTATCGACATCCATGGCCCACCCCCTTGTTCCCAGTTGTAAAGTGGATGGAACCGTTGGTGAGTTTGGGGACGCCATCGATGAAGAGGGGCATTTTTGGTGCAGCAAGTGACAGACTGTCTCAGTGATACCTGGCCCTACTTCAAGCCAGTAGGCCCTCAAGCGTTTTGCGTAGAACATCGGATAAGCTTCCTAGCTACTAGCAAGACTAGGGCCGCAACAGGGAGGCCACTTAGTAGCGCATGTGTCAATGCTTCATCAACCAGGCCTTCTTGTTCGGGGACCATTTCAGGATTCATAACAGTTTAGGAACTCCCCTGCCAAGGGCCAAGATTCCCCCTGTCCACATTGAACAGGAATGTATTGTACGTATGTACAGATGCTGTACACGGTTTATGTCTATATATATATATATAATTGGTATAATAGTATAGTTATTATACACATATACACATACACCCACACACGTAATATGAAGCAAGTATGCATTGCATTTCAAGTGCTACTCTGCTACTCATCCCCAACATAGCGTCTCACGGGCCCCCAAATAATGTTAATCCCTACTTCGCGGGTGCGGTAAGGGGAGGGGCCATCATAATAGACTTTTGGGATGAACTGTCAAGGCACTACGTATACATATTGTTCCCTACCTCCTGAATGGATTCAACTGCTTAAATGGTAAACTGCAAGGGTTTCATAGGCTTACCATGGACCAAGTGAGCTTTCGCTGGTGAGGAGCAGGAGAACGAACAGGGCAAGGTGCGAGTCGCGAGCTCTTGCTCGACTTGGCAAGCGCAGGATGTGGTGAATGTATGTGAATGTGTTCCTTTTCATGTCATGATCGAAAGCTATATGTGTTTTCTTGTTGGAAAGCTATGAGCTATAGCAGCTATGTGTCCATGAACAGTGTGAAAAATATATGCCCTCTGCTACGACACTGAAGTATTCTAACTAAGTATTGTGTAAGCTTCAGAGACTCATGATGTTTGGGATCATTAAGATAGTTGGAGATGCAACATGAACTGTAATTTGCCATGATTTATGCATATCACAAAGGGACATTCACATTGCAACTAGCTTCATGTTTGGCCAGATGGTTCCAGGTGTTTGGTGCCCCTCAAAAAGACTCCAGAACGCGACCATTCTGAAGAGCTACTCCAACACTAACACAGACAGAGCAATTTTTCTCACCTGATTCCGCTCGAATTGCACTGAGGTTGGTGCCCCAGCACCTTCAGTAGGGGCTGACCAAAACTCTCCACGATGTGGGGATTCCGAAACACAGACCACCCAGCTCGCCAGAAAAAGAACAGCTAACACCCCTTGGCTCGATCCGGATCCAACCGTGCAGTGGCGTGAAGATCGTGGCGCGACGCGAGGTGAAGATCGTACGAGACGAAGCAACGCCCAAGCAGATCACTCGCGTGGACTGATGAGAAGGGGGTGGTCCCGGACACAAACATGGGGCTCGGGTTAGGATGTTTTAGTGCATGGAACATGTGGAAAGCATCTAACGTTCACTGAACATTTTGGCTCAAGTCTTGGGTGGCACGACAGTTCCACTTGGACAGTCATTTTGTTGGGCAGCGGTAGCTCCGGTTTCTTTGGCTCTGTTTTGTGTCTTTTGAGTGCCAAACTTCAGTTCCTGAACCCTTTTGGGGAGGGCTCCTGGGGCCTAGCCTCTCCACAGGCCTATCGTAGGCCCTAGGCTACACTATCCATAGGCCTACTGTAGGCCTATCCCTACCAATCATAGGCGTATGGCAGGATGGGATAGGCCTACTCTAGGCCTACCTAGTAGGGGTACCGGCGGGTAGGGCAGCCCCCTAGTCGACCCAACCTTCGGTCAACTATGCCGTCTATACCGGGGGAGGACCAAGCCATTTGGGGCGCGGAGCTCCGTTTCTTCTCGGGACTCTCTCGCCCTTTTCTACGGGTGGCCGGTGGAAAGGAGGCGACCATGGGAGCCCGGGTGAGCACACTAAGCTCGCTAAATTCTTGAGCGAGGATCCAAGACACCAAGCAAAACGCAAAAAGTCAAAAAGTGAGAAAAACAAAAACGTCAAAAAGGTAAAGGAACCGAAAGCACGCAGCGAGACTTTTCGACTTTTCGAGACTTTTTGACTTTCTCACTTTTCGAGACTTTTTGTCTTTTCGAGACTTTTTCGAGATTTTTGGACACCAGTCACATGCAAAGGACCCGGCAAGCCCCGGGACCTTTTGGTGGGTGACTCTTTTTGTCATCGTTCCCTTTTCGTGCACTTTTCGACTTTTCGACTTTTCGCAACTTTTCGCGATTTTTCGACTTTTCTCGCGACTTTTCGACTTTTCGCGACTTTTCGGCTTTTCACACATTTAGCAACCACAGTTTGAACACAGGCCCTCAGAGAAGAAACTCTACCACCTTTAAAGAAAAGAGCGTGTCGTGCTGCTGCCTTTTCTTTCCTGCCATTTTTTGGACTTGATGTTTCAGTAAACTTAAAGCCGGTCTTCCACAGTGATATGAAAACCAAGTGAGAATACGGGGCAGGCCTGCTAAGCAGGTGAGTTTTCCACCAGAGCCATTTGCCGCTCAAGGTGCGCTAATACTACAGACAAGAAGGGAAAAACCTGCTTCCGGATCCAGCCGAGAGGACGTGAAGGTGCACCACGCGAACCAGCCGCTGCCCGAGGATGAGAAGGTGGATGCCTGGGCACTCAGAATACGAGAGATCCCGCGCGAAGGTGGGAGGTAGCAGACAGCTCTTGCCACACCACCTGTAATGTTCCAATTATACAGCTACTGTTGCAGAGAGTGATCTACGAGCCATGTCCAAGTGTCATGGCCAACTTGGCTCTCAGTGGAAAAAGTGCGGAACCAATGACCTCACTCGGAAAGTTCGTGTTGAGGAGGAACCGTTTAGATTTCCAAGCTGCCGTACTCGTATCCGGCCAACCATGCATTATTTTTTCTAGGTCCAAAAAGTGGACAGAAACCATGTCGAAGTGGAGCGCGCGGCTTTCTGCGCGCCCAAGCTGCTAAGGTCACCGTGATTGTCAATGACACGAAGGTGTTTTGAGCTGATGCTGTTCAGATGGGTCTGCGGTCTGCAGAGGGTTTTACCACCGCTGTTTGAGGCACCTTCCATTACACATTAGACCCTTCTCTACCTGGTTTTGGCAAGAGCAACAGATGTGACCAAAACATAGATGCAACTTCTTCTGTACGACTTGGGCGAACGGTACATTTTTGTGGAGCTGTATCTGTAAGTTTTTGCTGTCAAGATGTGTATTGTGCCAGTCTAAACGATGAGTTTTCCCATGATTCGCAGATCATTTCAGATGAATCTGTGTGAAACTGTTGTGAAATTTGATGACGATGTGTCTGGCTGGGGCGGCTGGCGATTGGCGGATTGCTTCTGGCCCCCTCTATGGCAGATAGAACGCTGTTCATTGGCTGTACCAAAGAAATTTCTTCCTTTGCTTTGGGCATTGGAGAAGATGTGCAGGCACACAGACAAACAGAATCGATGCCAGCTTTTCGAGTGGAATAGCCACAGTGTGGAAGCGCCTTGGCAGGCCGCCCAGACGACTGTGCCTCCAAAACCAGCGGCAGACTTAGGTGGTTCCAAGCGGACGGCTCTCACGGATTTATGATTTATCATTTATCCGTTTTTCTTTCAGAGTTTTTTGGCCTCCCGCCTTTTTCAGGCTCAATGCACGGCCACAGAATCTTTGGGTTTAAATGACCAGGTTTTGTGGGGCTGTTTTCAACGGGAGTTTCAGATTACTCAAGAGCATTCGCTTGAACTTTGAGAGAAGAACTTCCTACCATTCGAACCAATCGAACCAAAGCAAGGTAAGGATTCGGAGTCATTGACCAAGCTGGAACTGGATATGATGCTACGCGCGTAGCACGTGTCTCCTAAAGCATGTGCATGGGGTGCATTCCTGGCCCATCAGACTGGTGAGTTGCAGCCTAAACGATCCCTGGTTCTGGAGGTTCTCAAGCACTGCGGCTGTGAATGATCCTCAAGTATCTCAGTACCATTTGCGTCCGTAGGGAGGCTTTGTTAGTGGGGTTTCCGAGTCCTGAAGAGATATCCGAACCTGATCATGTTGCTGCTCGTGTGCTGAGGCTGTATCCATTGACATCAACACCAAGGCCAAGAACCAACATATTCCAAAATGAGCTGAGTGGGACGAAAAGTTGATTCATCAGCTGATAAGTAGCAACAAATACTCAACTGATAAGTAGCAGCACTCATTTGAGCTCGTAAGCAACTGATCAGCAAATGAAGGTTCATCGGTTCATCAAAGAGTTTACTGCTTGCGCGCTCGAGCCACAAGCAACCGTTTAAGGGGGGCACTTCACTGCTGATGCCCATGGATATGTCACCTGCGAACTCTCCTTATGTTTAATAATGATCAATAATATAATTGGATTATCATCAAGGGTGACCCGAGCATTGCATCTAGTAGTGGTTGCGACCTCGTCTGCCAGGAGGTGGTGGTGAGCGACGTAACGGCCACTTGGCAGTTCAACTGGCCACCTAAGTAGCATCAGAGTATCACAACTAGAAACTCTGAGCTTTGTGGATCAGAATGGGTCTCAGCAGCTTGTTCGCTAGGTGCCCTCCTGCAGTGAGTTTTGCTTTGCTCATGCAGTGTAGAGAGCCCCATGAGTATCCTGGAAGAGTCCCCAAGATGCTTTGAGCCAATGGTCAAAAGTACAGACCTCCTGAGGGTCGCTTTGGGATGATGACCCGAGGGGGCACGCATGCGGCTGGACCAATCGCATAGTAGAACAGCTTGAGCGAACGGCTTGTACCTTCTTTCTTTATGCAAGCAGCTGCCAAGCAGACCAGCTGCAAGCAGCTGCTTGTGCCACCATGGTGCCTGTTGTGTCCAAACCATGGCCTCCGGTGGTTTCCGAAACGCGGCCATTTGAGGAGACAACGACCACGAAGGCGAGGGATGGGAGACGGATGTGACACGGTGCTGTATAAAGACGTATGGGTGATTTGGTCTCGAGGGATTCCGCAAGGAAAGACGACCCTGGGAGGATCCTAGAGAACACCAGATCACATTTGTCGCAGATTTTGATGACAGGGAAGGATCCGGTTGCTCCATGCTTTGGGCAGGTGCTTCCGCAGAACTTTTGTATAGAAGACTATAGAAGTATTCTATAGTATTCTAATGACAGTTTGAAAAGATTCAGAAAGGTCAATTGCTAATTTTCCGGACGGCCGAACCCCAACATACCGGAACGTTTTCGGCATTGGGAATATTGACCAGGATTTGAACACTGCATTTCCATGCAACATCAGTTATGGAGCTTCTATACAATCATCCAACATGAAAGTGATATAGGATGATCCACTTTCGCTTCCTGGACCGAGCGATTCTGTACTGTTGCAGAACAGCATTCAATCAAGGAATGCGTTGAGCAATGGGTCCACCAGTCCAGCTATACTTGCATAGTTTGTATAGTTGTACTGTATGTAGTTGTGTGACCATATGGCTGGTGTGATCATGATCTCCGAATGGACCAGCATCTATGAACAGTATTCCCAGACAGGAGTCCAACCGCAGTATGCACAGAAGGCCTTTTTCGCCAAGAGAGAAGCTCAGCTGGAAGAGTACCTTGGCCAAGCTGCACTCGCAGTCGCTCGTGGCTGTCGAGACTGGTGTGCTACTGACGATGAAGAGATCAGGTGGTCACAAAGGTGCTACTGGCAACCACAAAACCACTTGCGTTTGCAAAAGAGCGCTATTTTGGGGTCTTTGAGGCTCCTGAGGTTTGGAATGATTTGTTGCAAGGTGGCCTCCTGCCCAATCATCTGACGTGGGTTGACGCCAGGAGGACTTGATCGGGAGAGGGCACTCGTCAATTGCCTTTTCATCAGATGGCACTTGACCCCGGCAAAATGCGCGGAAAGGGTCATGAGGTGGGCAAAACAACATAATGCATGTATATATTGTATAGTATTTTTAATATGTATATATATATATACATACACTGTATATAATGCGTATACACGAACACTTGAAGATGTCGTATTTGTGCAGAAGTCTCAAGACGACGATTTGAGGCTTCAGAGCTTTGTCGAACTCCATGGGACGTCGGTCGTCGGTACGAAGGCTTTGACTTCCATCGGTCTGGGGGGGTGCTTCTGGGGCTTCCAAGCGCCCTTGTAATGATTTTGGTTCGGTGGTTCCATCCCTGGATCCAAGGCCCTGGGTATGTTGGCGCTGAGCTTCGCGGTCCTCACCGTCTTTTAAACCAGCCTCCAGGGCCCTCAAAGCCCGACTGCGGGGGCCACGGGCCCCAGGGCCACCCGGGAGAAAAGGACGCTGCGCGGAGTTCCATGCGCGCGGCGCAGCAGTTGGGCGTTCTTCGGGGGTTGGGAACGAGCATCAGCTGTCAGCCATTTCTGGTCTGTTGAAGAGTTTTAACTCCGATGTCTCAGTGGTATCTTTCAGGACGATTTGATTTGTGCTGAGGTGTGCTGATGGGTAAAGCTCCAAGTACTCCACCCAAAGCAAGTGGCTTGTACCTGCTGAGGATCACGGCTCATCTTATACCTGCCATAGTGCCAGAATGTGCCAGACAAGTGACTGGCGCAACAGCGGGACAGTGGGGAAAGAAAGTTCTGGCGCAAGGACCCCTTTTGATCCATGCGTCGGTCACTTTGATCCATGCGTCGGTCCCTTTGATCCATGTGTTGGTCCCTTTGATCCATGTGTTGGTCCTCTTTTTGCAAGGTCAAGTTACTCCAAGTATTATTAGTCCAAGTATCTGATCGTTGACAGGGTCTGCCCTTGCGCTTCCATGAACCAGGGCAGCTGCTCCACAGTCCACATATGTCCACATATGTCCACATGGCTTTGGGATGCTTTGGACGACCGCCAGGTGGCCCTTCTAAAGAAGGTCATCAATGCTTCGCCACTGCTGCGAGAGCAGCATGACCAGGCGCCAGCACCGGACCTCCTGCTCCTGCTGGAGCCGCCCCACCGGTGTCTCTCAAGCTCGCGAGCGCTTGATGGGGTGCATTGGCTCGTGACTCGTGCGCTGAATCCACCAGCCACCCGAAATGGAAGAACCCTTGTCACCGTGAACCCACATCGCTTGAATCCAACCTTGGCTTGGAAGGACCGGCAGGGGTAGGTAACTACTGTTCCGTTATTGGAAGCGGTAAAAAGAGAAGATCGTCACCTCTCGAGGTGGAAGGAAGATGGTTTTGTGTGGGGCGTTCACGGCGAGAACCGGAGCCGCACGATGAACTCCTGCTCTTTCACCAAAGACATTCCTGCTTTGCTGACTCCTTTGGTCTGACGGACCTTGACAGACTAGTGAACACTCTGAAGGTCTCTTCAGCACCCTCCCAGCATTTCCCAGCCATTCAGCCGCCCCCTGCTTCACCTGCTTTGAAGACTACATGGGAACATCAAGCATGAGAACAGGTGCTCGGCCGCACCAGTTCCACGACGCGGCACATGTTCCATGGAACACATGACCCGTGCAGGTCATTCAGTACTTCGACATGAATGACCCCGTCGCCCTGGCGGAACTTGGGGAGAAGAACGACCGAAAAGGAAGGAAGGTCTTTCACACTCCCAATCACCCCCGATGTGGTTATTCCGCTCCTGTTCGAGCGGACGGGCGGCCCGAACGGGGCGGGGGGGGCCCGTTTTCCACGTCCACGTCGGAGCGGTCACGTTCTCAGAAAGGACGGTCACGACCGAGCGCAGCGGAGCGTTTCTTCTTCCCAAGAGGGAGAAACCATGAGAAACCTCCTGGGTTTGGTCGGCTGGGACCCCCGGATGATCAACGACACCTGCCTTCAAACATTTGTTTCAAGGTCTTTCTCAATCCGGGTGAGACTTGGAAACTCAGTCTCATGTCTCAACAGCGGACTTGAGTTCCTTCAAAATTGGAGTCACTAAAGTGTCTGTGGTGAGAATCAACGGATTGGGGAACCCCCAACACGGCCACTGCTTGTGAGGTAAGACTAAGACTGACAATGAAATCAACCATTCAAACTCATATTTTTGTATATATGTTTGATTATTTTTGTATGATTTGTTGTTGATGGTTTCGATCACTTCAATTTTTCTCAGAATTCCAAAGGCACGATTTGTGCGGTGGCGCTATATAAATCAATCACATGTTCGTGACGCGGCCCCTCTTCTCGGAAGTTTCTCCACACAGACTCCCGGCCAGGTCAAGGTGGCAGACCTGGCAGTTGGGAGCCGCAGCGCAACAGGTGGCGATGGGCATTTTTGAGAAAGGGGCGCTAATCAGCGGTGACTGACTGGATTCGCAGGCACAGAAATTGTTATTCCCAGACACTCCATGTATTCCATATATGCCTACATTGACCCCTAGTCAGCCACCCCAACTGATCGGCATATATGGCAGTCCCATAGAGTGTCTGGGATTTTTTTTTTGGTTGTTGATTCTTTTTGTTGTTGTTGTTGTCGTTGTCGTTGTGGTTGTTGTCCTTGTTGTCCTTGTTGTTGTCCTTGTTGTTGTCCTTGTTGTTGTTGTTGTGGTTGTTGTTGTCCTTGTTGTTGTCCTTGTTGTTGTTGTTGTTGTTGTTGTTGTTGTTGTTGTTGTTGTTGTTGTTGTTTTGTTGTTGTTTTGTTGTTGTTTGGTTGTTGTTTGGTTGTTGTTTGGTTGTTGTTTGGTTGTTGTTTGGTTGTTGTTGTCCTTGTTGTTGTTGTTTGTTGTTTGTTTGTTTGTTTTTGTTTGTTTGTTTTTGTTTGTTTTTGTTTGTTTGTTTGTTGTTGTTTGTTTGTTGTTGTTTGTTGTTGTTTGTTGTTGTTTGTTGTTGTTTG
>CAXAMN010022995.1:798322-901682 GCA_963970005.1 Durusdinium trenchii | reverse complement strand
TGTTGTTGTTTGTTGTTGTTTGTTGTTGTTTGTTGTTGTTTGTTGTTTGTTTGTTGTTGTTGTTGTTGTTCATGGATGGCCCGTAAGCTGCGCTTGCGGTTGTGTAGCTGTTGCTGGGAGGGTCATGAGATCCAGCTTCTTGGTTGTTGCTCGAGTGTTGCGCTCTTCAGCTTCGTTGATGGTGCGGTACTGGGCGACGATAGCTTAAGCTGAAGGCCAAAGGTCAAAAAGGCATCTGAACGATTAGACATCCCGTCCCAAAAGCCAGAGGAATCCATGATTTCGGAAAGAACCAAGCCATCTCTTCACACACAGCAGTTGCCATGGGTGGGATCAGCTATCGTGGCATTTGTTTACGCAAGTCTGCTGGCATCACGTATGTTCAAGTAGATGTGACACCACACGTTGGCCAATGGGTCACCCATCGGAACGGTGAAGCGACGCATCCGAGGCTGGCTTGTCCACTGCAGACCGAAGTGAACTGCAGGCGTCACAAGCCGCGTCCACGTCACCTGGTGGTGCCAGACGGCGACCAGCAAGCTGGCAAAGTGCTAAGTACCACCCATCAAACGGAAGAAACATAGCAGTTCTTTCTCTCATCTTCTTTCCTTTGCCTAGCCGGCCTAGCCTTCCAGTTCACATCATGGTTGACAAAATGTGTATTGTCATGGTCAAATTTTGATGGTCGTGACAATGCTTACAATATCTAGTTAATCTAGTTTTAAACAACCTGCAAATCTTCCTCTCAGGCTACAACTACTTTTGGCCGCGGTGCCATGGAAGAGCAAACGCCTCATTCCCTAGTTTGCTACTGAAAAGCAGCCAGGGCGTCTTGGAGGAGCAAGACTTGAAAAGAAAGATCGAGAAGGCAGCCCCGGGTTCATGCAGACTGCGATGCAGGGATCCAAATCACCGGTTTGATGTTCCATGTTTTACACGTCTTTCTTCTTCACGCGGGACGCTTTCTGTTGGTCACACCGTGCACGACAACGACGCGCGCACAGGGGCGCAAAAGCGGCGCGCGCGTCGCGAGGGCCACGTCTGGGCCGTGTGCAGGTCACGGTGCTACTGCAGCGAGACCTGAGCATGGTGAAAATGCAATCCGAGGTGAAGAGCGTGGAGCTCAGAACACCCGAAAAGGCTTCCGCAACCGAAGGGTTACCGAAGTGACGGGACACAGATCCCGGCCAGGGAGTAGGCCAGGGAGGTGAAGAGTGTGAACAGGTTGGAACAGGTTCGGTGCAAACCAGTCGTCCATCATTCACTTCTGAATGGGGCATGGGACACCAAATAAGGTGGTTCCCATCCAGTTTGGATGGTTTTGCCTTATGAGCCAACTCCAGCCGTTTCGGGGTGTTTGTCTTTGTTTGGGCTTGCGGCCGGTTTGCGGTTGTGGGGGACTTGAGGTTCGTTTCGCGGTGTGATTTTTCTCTATCCAGGACTAGGCTGACCACCAGAAGCCATTTAAAAGAACACGGTCGGGGTATACCAGGAGCAGACACTGTCGGGGTGTCCAAGTCCGAAGCCCTGTCGGTCGTATTGTCTGGTGGTCTGTTGGAGACCCCTTGGATGGTCCAGGTACATCCATATATATATATATAATATATTATATATTATATATATTGTATATATATTTTATATATATCCCTTTGTGTGTACAGATAGACTTGGTCAAAGGAGCCCAAGTCATTCGGACCGAACTACTCACTACTCACTACTCGTTTGGGCTACTCGATGGGCCAGCCTCTTGGGGCCGAGATCCCGAATACATCGCTCAGCCTGGCCGGGGTCGTGGGTCGTGACTTTTCTTTCTTGAGGTTTTCTTCAGTGCACAGCGTCTTGCTTGGAATTTTGCTCGAATCTGCTTGGAACATACAAGTAGTATGAGGAAAAAAAGGAGGATGACAGGCAGACCAGCGTCCGAAATCCAGGCGACGTTTCCTTGCGATCCGTGCTTGAGACCTCTCCGTGGGCCGCGGTGCGGAGCACCGCCGTGGAACCGAGGCAAAGTGGAGGAGAAAGTGCTGAAGGAACAGAAGCAGAAGATTTTGATGGACCGAACGAACCAGACGAGTCCGACCTGGGGGTGCCGTTGAGGTCAAACCAATCCTGCGCTGGTTTCTTGAGAGCAAAGGGAAGCTCGTCGAAACATGTGAGATAAACACCTTAGTCAAAAGAAATGATAGGTGTAGTGCTTGGCAACAGCTGGTCAGAACAAGAGTTAGCGTGTTCTGTGCTCGCATACTCTTTTTCACTGAAGAAGGTTGAGAGAGGAGGGGCCTGGTGGTGAAGGGCTGGGAGCTTTGATCTGGATTTTCATCAACTGGGTGCCCTCCTTCGATGTTACTCAGGACTCAGGAGTGTCCAGTGCCCATGCCCTTACTCTACAAAAGCCTTGAGTGGTGCTTGGCTGTTGTCTTGGCCTTGGTCTGTTGCATTTGGGCTCTTTATACCCTTCAGTCGTCCGAGCGCTAAGAGCTGGGAATGGGCCGGTACGTTCCAAGCGCATACGATCGAATTTCCACCAAGCCGTTTAAGAGTGGAACCCAGAATTTTTCTTCCCGTGTGTTTTCACATGTTTTCGAGGTGGTGGAGTTTTGTTTGCTACAGAGCTTGGCAGGACCAGATGCGGCAAATCCAGAAAGAGCTTGGCATCGAAAAGGAGCTTTTCATCGAAGATGCGGTGCTGAGTCAAAACCTGGAGTCCCAACCCCATGTTGCTTGACCTTCCGTATAGGTCAACCAAGGTAGAAAAAACATGTTTGCTTCACCCCCCTACATACCCATACCCGGGTGTCAGAGAAAAAAGGTCAAGTGGTAGCATCACGGGGAGCATCGGGTATGCCGCCCAGTCGTGCACATCTCCTGGTGCCATTCAAGACGTTCGGTCCTGCGGCAGAGTGGAATATTTCCCGACGATGACTCGTGAAGAGCTTGGATTTCAAGGAGTTTTGACATGTTTTGACACTCAAGGAAAGCACAAAACTCTTATATACTTTGTTTGGGAACAAGATTATGTGGTGCACCTGTTGCTTCGAAATCAAGCACCCAACAGTTTTTAGTGAGGTTTTACATCTCAAGACGACATCCTGTTTGGATCTCCATGACCAAACGAGCATCCCCTTGGACGACGGTTCGTTCGTTTGAGGATCGCATTTCGGTCAACTTCAGGATGAGAAACAGGCCCTGACCACGCAATTCAAAGAGGCCATCCAAGACAAGGAGCAGGGCGCAGAGCGGTTGAAAGCGGCATATTTTTAAAACCTATTATGCTGCTTTGCTTGTGTTTTAAAGATTTTTCAGCCCATCATTCTTTTGTGCTTCGTCCGCCATGCTGGTTTGCTCGTCCAATTCTTGCGACATGTTGATGATGCAAACGGATTTTTGCTGTTGCAAGTGGCCATGACCCACGACTTAAGAAACACCATTGTCACTATTGGGCAAAAGTCTGCACAAAAACACATCCAGTCGTGAGCTGCTTCATTCACGGGGATGGTTCTAGCCGCTAAATACATGTCGTGGACATTTTTTGTTGGTAGTACAGTTGGTAGATGCACAGGTGGGGTCTCCTGTCTGAAACCTGCCCACCAACCCTGACCAACTGGGCTGTAACAAACTGGTGGTCGGCGCTGGGTGGCAGAAGCGAGCGGACCAAGCCTCTCAGGAGGTCCCGGAAGAGGTCCAAAAGGCCCTGAGATCTGTTGCAGATTGGGTGAAAATCGCCCACAGGAGGCGAAAAGACCACCTCTCAAGGTTTTCATTCTTGAATTTTTCGTTTGCTTCTCCATTTGCTTTGACTACACATTGATGATGGTTAGTGATGGAACACCAAATGCTCAGCTATGTCGTGAGCATGGAGAATTCAACGGATGTCATTGGGTTGGTTTGCGGGACAGCAGGGTTGTAATGACATGACTGAGACCCTGCAGACTTTAACCCGCTGGGGTTCGTCCACTAAATGTACGTTCTCATCCCTGGTGAATGTTCAGACCTGAGCTCTTTTTTAATCCAAGCCACTATTCGTATGCACAATCTCATCTTCCTCCCCCCCCAAAAAGCTCTTTGATCCAAGATGTTGAGCCCCTTTGCTACGACCCAGTTCAGCTTCCCTTCCTCAGCTTCCGCCTTGGACCTCGATGCAGTGAACCCCCGCCCCTCCCCTCCGTCCGTCTGGCGCACCGACGCACCGGGACGAGATCATCGACTCGGAGATCGCCAAGTTGAACTCTTTGGAACCGTCGTCTCCGGAGTTCAACGTGTGTGACATGGATGGAGGGATGGGAGTGGGATGGGGGGAGAGGAGGGCAGAAAGAGAAGGGGGGAGTCTTTCTGCGCCTGATTTTCAGGGAGAGTGCCTTTCTGAAAAAAACGGAGTGGAGAGACAGATGGGAGTTTTTTGGGTTGGGAGTGGAGAGATGGGAGATGGAAAGCGGCGGGTTCTTGGCAAGGTTTGATCCATCCCCAAGTCACAAGGACAGCCGAATATGCAGCGCAAACAGCAAGGGAGTCACGGGAGTATGGTCTTCCAGCAGTCCAACGACGCAAGATGTGGTTGGCGTCTTTGCTCAACAGTACGATACAAGCTGACGATGTGGTTGACTACGAAAACGCAGAGCGATCCCAACAAGTTGGGCCAGGTGATGGGACAGGCGAACAGCTGTGAAAAGGCCCAAGTAGGCCTGAATGTCTCTCAAAACCCCTGTGTAGCAGACTCTTTCTGGCAGTCTGGAGTCGCAGGCCGACCGTCGGCCTGCGACTCCAGGTCCGTCCGACTGGGTGTCTACTGGGTGTCGTAGACTTGCTGTGAAGCGTGGTACGAGGCCGCACGTACCTGGAGTGGCTCACATGTTTGCCCTGGGGTCTGGGACTCAGTGGACGCCCGGGAAGTTTCTGGAGATTGCTGCGGTGCACCTCCTGACATGTGCCACCCCAGCCGCCCGCCATGTTGGGCGTCAACTCAACAGAGCCTAAGAGAGCCATGGGACAGACAGGTCCTGTTGATATTTGGCCGGAAGTATGGTTTCTGGATGGTCCAACGTGGTGCAGGAGACTTTGTTTTGTTCAACTGTAGAACAAGCCCTGACCTCCATGGCTGATATGTCCATGTCATACCAGACAAGACACTAAGACACTAAGACACTGTATCAGTCTTGTCCTTTTGAGGTGAATTCACCGCTGAGAACCGTGACATCAAGCACGCCGAAACGGTCCTGGATGAGGAGAGGACCACATGATGAGCCTGCCCCACAGCCAGGTGTGGGAGCGCTTCAGTTCACAAGCACAATGGATCGATCAGGCATCATGGATCCATCAGGGACAGTCTCTTATCTTCTCCACCCAACTGGGGTGAAGTCTATGATTTTTGCGGGTTTCCTGGGCTAGAGAGCCTTGTCTTCGTCCGCGGGATGGATGAGCACGTTATTTGGACTGTGGCCACAGCGCATTGCACAGCCCCGCATTGAACCACCCTCCGTTCACCCTGTCGTTCACCCTCCGAACCGTCTTCAAAAGATGGGTCGTCCTCCTCGTAGGGTTGACTTCCGGGTCGACGGCGGCACGGCAGCTCGATCGCTTGGGAGGATCACTATGGCCTGGAGGATGTGAAGGAGCGAATCCTCGAACACATTGCGGTGAGCTTCCTCAAGGAGAGGGGAATGTGTTCGAAGTCCAGTCACGGGGTCAGCAAGTCCTCGAACAACCGACTCCCAGAACAAGCGGGTTTTGTTTTTGACTCAAAGCTCCAACCTGGAAACGGTTTTTTTGGGACCAACGCTGTAGGGACTGTAGGGCTGTGTTGGTGCAACGCCGAACGTTCACAACACTCACAAGGGGCTAAGGGACGGGCTGTTGCGTCGGGTTCCAAGGACAACACCCCACGTTTTTCGGTGTTAAGATCACCGATGTCGAAGAAAATCCTCCCAGTCATCGTGCTTCTGTATGAAAGACTCGATTATGTGATGAGTTTTGCGACACTTACAAGCTTGCAATCACAATTCTCAGATTTCTCAGCTGGTAAATGTAGCTCCGACCCGTTGCGAGCCGTTGTGATGTTGCTCGGAGGACTCCACTCAGGGCAAGATCATGTGTCGATGCCTTAGATCTCATGGATGACGAATGCCCTTCGTAGGTTTTGGACCCCAAAGGGAAGCAGAGTTTGGCTCGTAACTCCCTCTCCAAGGCTCCCTACTTGTGTGCAGGAAGCAAAGTTCACGAGGCTTCATCTCACGCAGGATCAGAGGACCGGACTCTCTTTTTTCCCTATTTGTGATATACCAGCCTTTGTGGCCATGTGAAACAACAAGAACCAGTTTGCAAAAAAATATGCATCTCGAAGATAGTACTTTTCTCAAGCACATCTGCCAATATGGCTATCAAAGGCTCACCATGTGGAGAAGAGCAGATGCTTAGACTCGGTTAGACATCCACAGTGAATGTGGTCACGTTGAATTCACGTCCGTTTCCCAACCCTAAAAATCTAGTTCACTACATGAATAGGATGTGGGTGAGCTTTCCCACCGGTTACTGCAGTTACTGCAGTTCGAGTTCGGTATTTACTTCCTGTTGGTAGTACTTCCCTCCTACTACTTGCTACTGACTGAAGCTACGTCACGGCCCTACCTCCCCCCTACCTCTCCCCAAGCGCTGCAGGCCTGGTTGGGCCTCCGGGAGTCGGCAAGACGTCCGTGGGCAAAAGCGTGGCGCGGGCGCTGGGCCGAAAGCAGGGCGACTCAGGGCGACTGGAGCAGCGACTGGAGCAGTGAGATGCAGTGAGTCAGTTGGTTCGTTTTGAGTTGACTTGAACATCCCAAGTTGGCCAGTGATACCTTTGGACCCAAAAATACACAAAAACACACAAAGACCTGGGCGG
Source organism: Durusdinium trenchii (assembly GCA_963970005.1). Lineage (NCBI taxonomy): Eukaryota > Dinophyceae > Suessiales > Symbiodiniaceae > Durusdinium > Durusdinium trenchii. Next base: position 894,814 of record CAXAMN010022995.1, on the reverse strand, counting down.
GAGAAGATTTTTTGTCAGACTTAGGGACTGACCGACCGACCGACTATAGGACGTCGAATGGGACGATGCGTCCATTCGACTGGGTCTGCATTGGGCGTTTTCGCCCGTTCGATGTAAGAGATCGAACGTCATTTTCGTGTGTTTTTTTTGTGGAGCATGAGGACATCGTAGCAGCATAGCATGTCTGAACATGAGCTGCGGATATCGGATATGAATTGCCCTTTTGGCTCATCGTCTCATCATCTTGGATCTCCCAGTGTGAAGTGACAGTTGTTGAGCTCCAATAACAACTTCTCATGGAAGCATTTTTGATTGAGCTATATAATATAAATAGGGCCTGACAGGGGTCAGAACCAGTTCCGTGCAGATGATTGAGAAGTTGGAGTCAGAGCATGCCGCTTGAATGTCACGTGGCACTACGAACGAAACAGCTGAAACAACTTGGACAATACACAAGTCATTGGAGGAGTCTGACTGGTGCCACATTCTTACCACAAGCTTCGAGAGCGAGCTTCGTCTCCCTCTCATACCGGTTTTTGGGGTGCCGGGCAACCACCAGCGGAGTCCTTCCGCCGCGGGCCGCGGTGCCCACGCGGTGCCCGTGGTGGTGGGGCGTTGGATGGCACGAGAGCCTTCTCCATGACCGAAGAGTCCGTCTTAGGGGACTTGCAGAGATTGGTGAGCTACGAGGGTCCAGAGGACCGGCGAGAAAGACCCCCCAAAAAGGTGGGGAATCGCCGGTCTGCTTTTTGGAGTCGCCGCGGTCTGTGTGGGACACCTGGGAGGTTTTGTAGGGATTTCCCGAGTTGGGAAGCGAATTTGCTTTCGAGTCCTTGAGTTGGGGAAGAATTGGGGCTCCCAGGCAGCAGCCTGATAATCTTATATAGTCAGGTGTTCAAGCCACGTTTGCGGATGCTGACATCATTTGGCCCTGACAGCCTCCTGCAACTCCTGCGTGCAAGAATTTGAGGCCTAATCTCAAGTCAAGCCATTGCTGGTGTTTTCAGTGATGTTTCAGATTCCACGCTCATAACGGTAACAACATTTTACCTACCATGATATCTCAACACAAGACGCACGTGCCACCTGCCACGTCAAAATCGACTGAAAAGGGCACTTCTTGAACCGTGACGACTTCTTGCAGGAACCCTTGGCAGAACACTTGGCATTCCATGAAAGCAACACACAGTGTCTCGGCACACATGTCCACGAAGGGTTGGATCTGGGAACCAGCATGCAGATCCACACAAACTACAACCAATGGGCCCTATGACTATGACATGACTATGTATTCCAATTTCATTTCTACCTGGAGAGTTGGGCCGTTGGGATGAGTAGGGTCGACTGGGGATTTTCAAGGTCGACTGGGCAGTTCGCAGAATTGCGGAGCTTTTCCAGGTTAGTGTTCCATGGCCCCAAGTCATGCTGCATCTATGCCAATTTGGTGACAACCCTGCCAGAGTTTTTGGCAAGTGGCTGAGCTTTCCAGTCCTTCTTTCCCTGCTTTCTCTGCTGACGCCCCAGGCCTTGCGCCAGTGCTTTTTTGGGGCATAGCATAGCAGTCAGGGCGATCTGGTAGTCCGCTAGGAGAGTGGGGATGTGGGTTCCTAGAGGCCTCCGAAATGTGAGTGCTTTTGAGCTTGTGTAACCTTTGGAATCATAGGGAACCTTTGGCTTTTTAAACTTGCATGGGGGACACAGCATTTCACTGGGCCTGTGTCCAACGAAGCTACCGGCGAAATGGGATATCCAGCTTGGCCAGCTGGGTGTACCTGCCTTTTAAAGCAAGTCCTCCTCTAGACCTCAGGCTGGTTAGGTCTGCAGGCTTTGCACGTGCCTACGAAAACGGTCTTCGAATCCGAGCCTTTGGAAGTTAGTGAGTGGCTTACATACTCTTGAAACCTTTGAGACTCCGAAGATGATGAGACCGGCCTGCACTTTACCTGGTACAAGCTGGTGTACTTGGGGTCTCTTTCCCTGAGGCTGCTTCAGTCGACCGCATCAAGAATCTTTATCCGACTTAAATCCTCAACCCCAACTCCTCCAAGACTCGAAAGGTGCCACGTTGGGGCTTGCAAGAGTGGATTTGGGTGACATTGATGTTCATGTGCTGATCGCCCATCAACATTGGGTGGTTTATTTTGCCTTCTCTCCGTCCACATGTGGCAGTGGACCAAAGATGACAAGAGGACCCATACCTTCGCGAAAGAGTCCACAAGCAGTTTCTATCAGCAGGGCAAAGTGAGGGCAGTTCCTCCTGTTCAATCCAACACTTCCTTTTAGATGCACATGGCCAAGGGCGGTCCAGCTGCTGCAGAAGTCCTTGCGCGGTGAGACGGAGATGGCCGAGATCCAAGCGCTGAGAGCTACAGCCCCTTGCCTCGAAGGATGGTCAGGGTGGATGGATCTTGGGTGTGTTCCATTGCCTGTAACAGCCGATTTTTGAGAAAGGCCAATTTCTTTTTGGTGCATTGGTATGGGGGGGGAAAACTTGGCCATGGTAGCTTTACAGCAAGCTTCAAGATTCCAAGTGATCGGGTTTCGAGGACTCCCGGGGTCTCTGAAGCCTTTCGTTCGTCGAAGCACTCGGCTCGTCGATCCCCCACGCCACAGGTCCGGATCCTGGGAACTTTGGCAGGTGATGCCACAGGCGCGGCCAGCGGGCCCACCAGGTGTGGATGGCATGGCATCGTGTGGATGGCCGCATCCGGTATCCTGGTTTTGCGCGATGGATGCTTCCTTTTGGGAGGAATTCTGGAGTCTTCCTTGTAGTGACCGTCGTTGTTAGCGGCCTCTTCTTCGCTTCGCCGCAGGAAGGTCACGGTGCCATCGCGGCAGATGATTCTGTGCTGGGATCCCATCACCAGCCATCACCAGCCACTGCCCAAAGGGCTGTTTCAATGAGAGGATCTTGACAGCTTGCACCAAGGCGTCATGGACAACACATGAAAAAGACCGGTGCTGGTTCGGATCCCACAAAACCAGCTATATAACAAAAGAGGAGTGGCCACGGGGAGTGGATTCCACTGCATCCAAGGCTTTCTAGCCACATCTCTTCACACCTTGTTGTTGCACACATCAAGGTGTCGACCGATTAGAGAGATCCGACCCCATCCTGCAGCCATTCTTTGCTTTGCGTTTTGACAAACGACAAACCTCCCTGAAAATGATGCTCAGCATACAGTACTCTACTGTTTTCCTTTTCAGCATTCTTTCCGACCTGCATTCTTGCAAAGCACATCAAGATTATCAATGGTTCTTTTGTTGGCTGACTGGCTGCTTGGGTACTCTATTTTGCTGGCGAGCAGGTTGGGTGGTTGATTCGTTGAGCTTGGCGAATTGCTTGCTTGTTTGGCTGGCAGATTTGCTTTCCTCCTCTTCTTTCATCCCAAATCCCGCTCTATCAGCCCCGAACCGCGAGGCGACACCGTACCGGATGTGAGCTCCTCGGGGTCTCCGTTGGCACAAGCGCTTCGCTGCGAGGTGGGGGCAGAGAAGGTCCAAAGATTCCAGACGTTTTGGGTGCGAAGTCGTTTGCGAAAGGAGGGAGAGATCCACCTATATACTTCTGGCAGAACTACTTGGGTCACCAAGAAGGGATGGATGCAGTCGCCAGCGCTGAATGGGTCCTCAGATCGGAGTGGGGAGTTTGTGGTGACAACTTGGATGATGTTCGTTGCGGTTGAAGCAAAGCTTCACACCACCCAGACATACCCAGAACTCGAAACACACCCATACTCATCCGTGCAACTCTTCTGCAGGTATCCATACCCTCGGGATCCAAGTATCTTCTGTCTCCAATCACCTTCTGAGGAGGTACTTGGATCCCTGGGGTTATTTCAGGTGTTTCGGATGGATTGGTTCCGAGAACTCCGAAACCGCCGCTGTTGAACCTATTGAACGACCTCTTGCTTGACCGGTCCAGGGGCTCACGGGAGCCGTCTTGGAGCTGCTGCAACGGTGGAAGAGCCCAAAGGAGGTGGGGCAGGTGGGGCAGGTGGCAGGAGGCGGTTTTTGTCGGGGCCCCAAGGCTGGAAAGAGATTCTAGGCGTCGAACCGGGGTCGGGTCGAAGCGGTCTGAGCTGAATCCCCCCCCAAAATGTCGAGTTACATCCAGGATCATCCAGGTGGAGACTTCCCAAATCCGTCGGTTCCTTCTGCCACTTCGACGTCGGTCACGCTTTCCATCGAGACAACGACTGGCGCGTCCCATCGCGCGTGGTCGCGCGTCTAAGCGGAGGAGCGGCCCTGGCTGTTGCTGGAAGGGCTCCGTGCCTTGCGGCTGCTGCTGGTACTACCCCATCGGCCAAGAGCGAACATCGTGCGGGGAAGAGGAATACGGTATGGGGGCCCAGAGTGTTTGGAGTGTTTGGAGGGAGAGCTAGGAGAAAACTAGCGTGCAGCCATTTCATCATCGCAATCGTCGGTGATCCTCCTGAAGGAATGATTGCCGTGCAAACGTGCAGCAATAGAAGATGTAAAACGGAGATGTAAAACATGTCAGACCTGTAGGGATTGGCACTTCGCCCATGTCCCGCCCTTTTTTAACATTTATCCAATGGGCGTTAGCCGCCCCACCGACGCCCCCTTTTGGGCCGCTAAATCGAACCGAAAGAGGAGAGACTGGCTGGTCGATGGTCATCTCCAGCATGGTCAAGCAATCACGGCAGCATGGTCAACTCGAAGCATGGTCCAAGCGAAACCCCGGGCGCAACCCAGCCTTCACCCATCGAATTCTGCGAGGACGCCGGAGAAGCTCAGCCCACCAACCGTCGAAACGCCGGTGAGAGAAGCTGCGCCCAAAGTCGCAGCCTTCGGTAGGCGCTGCATTGCCTCAGAACACTGTAGGCCTAGGTCAGGGTCCACCGACATTGAGCTGCGCTTAGTCAACGCACAGCAAGGAGAAGCAGAAGTAAGAATCAGCGACACACCCTCGACTCTCTCAGCGCCATCAACCCGGTCAGCCCAGTCGGAACCTGAGGATCTAAGGTCATTAAGGTCCAGTGTTGATCCTTGAGAAAACAACATTTGGTAAGAGGTGTCTGCTGCCCGCAAGTATACTTTGCCCACCCAAACTGGCACCTTAGCTCTTCCCTTGCACGACCAGTGCTCAGCCACTGCTCAGCCACTGGCACGGTCGGAAAAGTTCCTTCTGTGAAAGTTGATGTTCAGCGGTGTCTAGTGGCATGTTCGGTGTTAACTGCAGCTTGATCAAGCGCACGCAGCAAAAAGCAGCGCTTTTCGCATTCAGCTTTTACTTAGAGCCCAATTCATCTCCGCATTGGTAGCGGAGCCTACCGAATACCGGTGGGCAGGTGCTGTGCCGCACCTAGGGTCAGGGATGGAAACGACGGCCGACACCATCCCTGTTCCCTCATGGGACGGAGCTGAGACTCCTGGTGGCCGAGCCACCCCGCCAGCGGCGGAGCCGGAGGGCGGCGCCCCGACCCGTGGCCGAGCCACGGAACAACACGGCAGAGACCGTGCAGAACGTGGACGCTCCACGCATCGAGGTCGAGGCCGCGGACGAGCACGCCCTGAACTACCACGACCAGCACACTCCCCAGGACACAAAGGAAAAGGTCATGGAGGGAAGAGTTCAAAGGGCAAAGACAAAGGCGCTGGAGCTGGACGAGGCCGACATCCCTACACCATGGACGATGCCTACGAGGTGCTCGATGAAGGCCAATGGAACCAGATCTTCGGACAATGGTCTGCAGTTGCTGGATGGTCAAGTCAGGTGCCTGGCTGGTACCAATCGCCTCAAACGGGCATTTGGATGTTCTGGACCGGAGCTCAATGGTTGTCCTATGAGCCATCAACCATGGATGGATCATGGCACCTTCCTCGACGAGAAGCTGAACAAGCAAAAGGCCGAGAGAAAGGCCCTCCTCCCTCGACTGCATCGACTTTGGAGCACCCGTCACAACACCGTTCAGTAGGTGTTCCACTTCCCGAAGGACATGGGCTTCGTGCCAAGGCAGCTCCAAAGGAAGCAGCAAAGAAGGAGAAGAAAGACAAGAAGGAAGCCAAGGACAAGAAGGATGGCAGGGACAAGTCAGACCGCAGCGCCAAGGACAAGAAGAAGGATAGGAAAGAACAGCCGAAGGAGCAGAGGACAAAGACGCCACCTCCACCTTCAGCTGCTGAGAAGGGGGAGAAAGGCGACAAGAAGGAAAAGAAGGATAAGAAGGAGAAGAAGGAACGTCATGAAGATGATCCTCGTCCATCTGGCCGTGACGACTCACAGACTCCTTCGAAGAAGTCCAAGGCAGCGCCTCCGAATCCTGATCCGCCTGGCGAAGATGATGATGAGGAGGAGTACTCCGAGTACACCTACGAGGAGCAGGAAGAGAGTGAAGAGTCAGAAGGATTCGAAGAAGATCCGCCGGTGACACCATCCAACCTCACTGACGACAGCCGTGGCCCGAGGCAGTATCAGAGGAACCCTCGTGACCCACGTCTCCGACCACCACCTGGTCCGCCGTCTTCGGATCCGACTTCGTCCAACGTGACATCAACTCCGGCTGCTTCGAATCGCACATCATCAAATCGCACACCATCCAGAGCATCAGGTTCGAGTGCATCTACGGCTTCCACAGGTGAGATCCGTGCCCTCCTGGGCCAACAGGCGAAGAAGCAGCAAGACAGGTCGAAGCCTTCGCTCAGTCAAGTCCGCCTGGAAATGTTCAGGGGTTCAAGATCCCACTTCAAAGAGTGGAAGCGCACCATTGAGGCCCAGCAGGCGCTGTACAGGTTGGATGAGGCCGAATTGGCCATGTTAATTTATCTTTCATGCCAGGGAGAGCCGCGTCAAATCCTGAATCAACTTCAAGTCTCCGAGATGAGGGAGCCAGGAGGACTCAACCGAGTCATGCGGCTACTTGAGGAGTCCTATGGTGCCAGATCTGACGAACGCTTCGAAGAGCGCCAGGAAGCTTATTTGACGTATCGCCGTGCACCAGGTCAGAGCGTCGCTTCCTACATCAGCACCTTGAAGAGACTTCGAACAGAGTATCTGGCAGAAGATACAGGCACCACGCTGTCGGACAAGAGTTTTGCCCAGAGAATGCTATCCCGTGCCTCCCTCACCAAGAAGGAGCGGATGGACATCTTCTACAGTGCTGGCGGCAAGTATGCATCCAATGCCATCGAGAAGGTTCTCAGGTTCAGATGCTCGAATGTCCATCTCGATGAGGCCAAGTACCGCCCTCAGGACAAGCACCATCATCCTCGCCGATGGAAGACTTCATCAACCTCCAAGTCAAATCGCCCGAAACCTCACCGATCCTCTCGAGCACATCTCGCCAATGTCAAGGAGGAGCCGGACTGGGACGATGACGAGGAGGGCATCCCGGAGGAAGAAGGTGATGATGAGGCCTACTACGAGAACGAAGACGATGAGGCTGACAATGAAGACTTGGAGCAGGAGGCCTACCAGCAGGATCACTACTGGGATGACGAAGATGAAGAAGGCGACTGGGATTGGGATGATGATGGCACGGACTTGAGAGAAGCCTATGCGGCAGGATGGCGTGCCAAGCAGAAGTCCGCTGAAGCTCGCAAAGCACGTGGCTATAGCGATGCCAAGTCCAAGGGCAAGGGCAAAAAGGGCAAGAAGGGTGGTGGCAGATTCGTAGAATACCGCGCGAAGGACCAGCGAAAGGCCAAGTCCAAGTGTGCATCATGCAAACAGATTGGACACTGGCATGGTGACCCTGAGTGTCCAAATGTGAAGAATGGGACTGACCCTCCACGAGATGATCCCGCAAAGTCGCAGGTCAACTTCACCACCGACACTTCGCCTACGGCACGTGGCAGCGGCACAAGGACCAAAGAAGAGGTCAAGCAGGAGGAGGATGACGGCAACAGGCACACTTGGAGCACCAAGGGACTCAATGTGCACAAGGTGAACTGGACATTTATGGAAGGTTGGCAGCGCATCAAGGCCTATTCTTCGGACTCCAGTTCAGCCGTCTCTTCACCCAGCAGCAGTTCAGAGCCAGAAGAACCTCTTGGATTCAGTGCCGGCAAATCGTCAGAAGAAGCATCTGCTCAGAAGAAGGCTTCCAAATATAAAGCAGCTCTTCGCACAGTGGTTTCCGCTTTGGCAGAAGAAGTTGATGAGTCTGATCTCAAGTTGAAGAAGAAGAAGCTGTTGAAGAAGCAAGAGCAGTTGCAAGAGAAGGAGAAAGAGCTGGCAAAAGCAAAGAGCAAAGCAAAAGGATCGAAGCCCGTGGCAATGGAGACCGACCTCGCACCGGCCGATATGCTGGAGATCCTCCCGTACATGTCAAAGGAAGAGAAGAGGAAGCTGTACAAGGAGCTGAAGGCAGAAAGAGATCGTGAAGCTGCACGATACTTGGACCAGCATCAGACGGCCGAGAAGTTGAAGAGATCAGACAAGCGGCATGATGGAGGCTATAAGGCAGCAAGCTCGTCGACCACCCCGGCACCAGAGCCAGCTTCGACAAGTGATCTCCCTGAGCCGGTTCGGCGCAAGCGTCTCAAGCAGTTCAGGAAAGATCTTTATGATGGTGCCTTGGATCGAAAAGGGCGAGTCCGACCTTCAGAAGCATCAGAGCTGCCAACTCCAGAACAGGAGAAGTGCCCTCACTTGTGGCAGAACTTGAGGTGGGGCGCAAACGGTGCCGCTCATTGGGCTTCTTGCAAGGCTTGCAAGTTGAAGAAGGTGCTCTATTACAGCATGGACCATGGTGCACTCACCGCCGAGACGGTCTTGGAGGAGGATCCCATGGATGTTTGGATGCTGGAGCACGCGGCCCATAAAGTGATCTTGGACAGTGGATGCCGCACTGCAGTCGCTGGTGCAAAGTGGCATGTCAAGATGCGCCAGGCCCTGGACCAGCGCGATCTTCCCTATGAGGTGCTGGAGCACGAGGAGACTTTTCGCTTCGGTGCTGGAGCTCCAGTTCTGTCAACGGAAGCTGGTCTCTATCCAGTGGTCTTGGGAGGAACTGGCATCCGATCGTGGTTGAGAGTTGCTGTGGTTGATGACACCAAGCAGGATCCCCGGATTTCAAATTGCCCGGCATTGGTTGGACCTTCTGAGCTGGCGCGCTGGAAAGTCACTATGGACTTCGCCAAGGGCATGACGGTGATCGATGGCTGCAGCACACCTACGGAGCTCTCACCAACTCGACACCCTGTTCTTGAGATTCTTGGAGATGGCAAGGCAGAGGATTGGAACACCTCCGAACTTCGAGAACTTCGAGCTGTCCTACGAGCAGATCCACACAAGTTGGCGCTTTGGCAGAGCCAAGATGAGCTTTCTCCCTCCAAGCAGGAGGTGGCATCTTCAGGCGACCAGATCTAGCTCTGTGGCAGAGCCACATGGAAGATGAGGCCATCAGTGGTTTGGACCAGATCGTGCACAAGGTCCCCATCAAGGAGGCGGAGCCCTATGACGACAGTACGGACTCAGACAGCCATGGCTCGTTCTCTTCAGGCCAATCTGAGTCATCCCACGAAGATGGACCATCATCAGCCGATGAGAGCACGTCAGACTCTGAGGGAGAACCTGACCGCTTTGAAGACGCCCTCACGACCGGCCTCACGCAGGAGGGGAATGAGATCTTGACCAAGGGTCAGCGCAAGCGTCTTCTCAACGCAGCAAACCAGATTGCCGATGCAGCTGCGATTGAAGTTTCTTGCAAGCCTGCTCTCATCGCTCGCAGTACCAAGCCCTCAGTTCGCTCAAGGTGGCGCATTCTCGAGCTCTTTACATGGTCATGTATGCTGTCAATCACTGCCACCGAGCGAGGATGTTGGGAAGCTTGGGAACCAATCTCTTTGGAGTCAGGCTGGGATGTCAGCACCATGGACGGCCAGAACAAGGCAATGAAGTACATCCAGGAGGTCGAGCCCGACGTCTTGATGATCGCTTGGCCATGCAGCCCATGGAGTCCACTTCAGAACATCAGCATGAGGACTGACGCTCAGCGATTGACTTTGCAGCGCAAGCGCCTTCAGGCCCGTCGGACGGTTTTGTCCTTCACCCGCCGTGCTGCTCTTTGGCAACGACGGAGGGGCGGCCTGGTCTTCGGCGAGAATCCAGCCACGTCCAAGGCTTGGAAGACCCCAGAGATTGAAGAGGCCTTCGATGGTTTGGCACATGTTCAGTTTGATCAATGCCAGGTTGGCCTAGCGCATCCGAACAACCACATGCCTATGAGGAAGCGCACCATTATCGCTGGAGAAGATGGTGCTCTGACTGAGCTCAAAAACAAGATGTGCCCAGGTGACCATGAACACCACATCATTGAAGGCGGCTACAAGACCAAAACAGGTCAATGGGCATCGCTAGCAGAGTTTGCTGGTGGCTATCCCAAGGAGCTTTGCACTGCACTTTTGAAGGGAGCTGAAGCCTGGCTGACTCACAAAACCAATGAGGCCTTCACCGAGGACTATGAGATTGAAGACACGGTCCCGGATTGGATGGCTGGTGAAGACTACATTGAGGAGCAGAAGAGTCGCCAAGAAGCTCAACTCGATGACACCCTTCGTTTCCATGGCACTGAGCATCAAGGCCCAGAGGACGATGAACGTCATCCAGTAAGTGCAGAAACTCGCAAAGCTGTTGAATTTGCTCACAGGCAGCTGGGACACCCAACTCGTGCTTCTTTGACTCGTATGTTGAAGTTGGGCGGTGCCAGCCAGGATGCATTGAGGTATGCCAGCAAGTTTCATTGCTCAGTTTGTGCTGCACGACAAGCACCAAGACACCCGAAGCCTTCAACTGTATCCACGAGACCATTTGGCTTCAACGTGCACCTTCATTTGGACCTGAAGTACCTGTACGACTCCAGAAAGAAAAAGTATGTTTGCTTGAGCATTCTGGACTTAGGTACCATCAAGCACGATGCGATCATGCTCAAGAACCGCCGCTCCGACTATGTGGCAGAGAAATTCTTGCGACACTGGATAGCGCTCTATGGATGCCCCGCTCAAGTCACCCATGACCAAGGAGGAGAATTCGAACAGTCGTTCCATGCCCTCCTAGAAGATCTAGCGATCCCTTCAAAGGTGACAGGAGCACATGCAGCATGGCAGTTGAGCGCGGGAGAGCGTCACGGAGCCACACTGGGAGTCATGTTTCAGGCGATTGTAGATGAGCATGGCATCACTGGCTATACCCAAATGAAGAAAGCTTTGTCCTGTGCAGTGATGGCAAAGAATGCTACCTTGACCAAAGACGGTTACACCCCAAATCAAAGAGTGTTTGGCGTTGAGCACAAATGGCCGAGTTTGACTGCAGATGATGTTGGAATGAGCTTCGTTCAAGGCCTATCTGCAGACAGTGAGGTGGCCCGCGCACACAAGATGCGCACAACAGCTCGTGTGGCTCTTATTCGCCAAGATGTCCGAGACAAACTTCGAAGGACACTGCTACGCAAGCCACCTACAGCTACAGGACCATTCGTGTCAGGTGCTCAGATCTATTTTTGGGTGCCGCAGCTCAAGCGCTACAACCGTGACAGTGGCCAATGGCGTGGTCCGGCTACAGTGTTGGTTCAAGAACAACAGAAAAGATACTTTGTGAGTTGGCGAGGACGACTACTCCTACTAGCCGAGGAGAACATGAGGCTTGCAACCCCAGAGGAATTGGCACTTTCGGAACCGGTGAAGGAAGACGTCCTGGACATCCAAGAGCTTTTGAGAGATCCAACGAGATCTAACATCTACCAGGACCTTCGAGCAAAGCCACCGCCTCCGAGACCTCGAAAGAAGAGAGAACCTCGTCCTCCCGAAGATCCACAGAGGCTGAGAGCAAAGAACATCTTGAGGGGAACCAAGGCAGTTCGAAGACTGTTGAGTCAGCGACCTCAGATGTCTCAGCTACCACGGCAGAAGAAGAGGAAGGAGTTGCCAGCGGCAGTTGAACCTCCACTACATCGAGAAGAACCACCTCGTGTTCCTCTACCTGCTCAACCTGTGGCAGCGCCATTGGAACCGGCACCGCGTGTCGTAAGGCGGCGCCTGGCTTTGGAGGATGCGCCTCCGGTTGTGGCTGTGAGCCACCCCCAGCACCTGTGGCCGAGCCACCACTGGAAACTGCCCCTACATCTGGTGTCGATGTGCCGATTGATGATTCAGGTGGTCTATCCGACTATTCACCGACTTCGCCGGCAGATTCACCACGTCCTGATCATCCACCAGATTGGGAGCAATTGCCTACAGAGGCCCGAAGACAGCGTCTCACAGATGATGTTCCTTTCAGCATTAAGCGGAAATTGCAAGGATCCACTACTTCAGAACTCCCCTTGAAGAGGGCCAGACCGAGCACAGCTTTGTTTATGCAGGTGCTCGCTTCCACAGTTTCGGAAGGACCTGCCAACGAATGGATCACCCGCCATGAAGTGGAACTGCTCAGGCAACTCACTGGATTGCCGATCACAGCTGCGAGGCTACATCGCTTTCCCCGAAAACGGTTCATGAAGCCACCTCGCAAGCGAGCTCGGGTGACAATTTTGATGGGCAAGGATCCGGACAACATCTTCATGGTGGAAGAAGATCAAGAGGAAGCTGCAAAGCATCCCCGGCGGAGGTCATCTTTTCCATGGCGAGGAATGACTTTCTTTTTAAAGAGTGAGCCACCGCCAACAGAACAGAAAACCTACATCCAGCTTCCTGATGGGATCTATGAGGCCAACTTGAAAGAGGAGGAGCGACGACAGTTTGAGCATCTTTGGCTGGAAGATCTGCATGATCACCTGTTAGCAGAGGTGATGCTCCTCAAGCTCAAGCAGAGCGGGAAGGAGTTAGATCCAAAGTTCTTTGATGAAAAGGAGCGTGCAGAGTTCCTCAAAGCAGATGCCAAAGAGTGGCAACAGTGGGTCCGCAATAAAGTCATCAGGAGGAAGCAAAGATTCCCAAGCACCTCATTTTCAAGGCTCCTTTGCGAATGGTGCGAGTCAATAAGCAGACTCAACTCCTGGCACCGTTGGTGGCGAAATCCCGTCTGGTAGTTCCTGGACACCGAGATCCTGGATTGGGTCACTTCAGGAGCGACAGCCCTACAGCAACGCTGCAGGCAGTTCGGACGTCAAAAGCTGTGGCGGTTCGGAATGGATGGAAAGGATGGTCATTTGATGTCACCACGGCATTCCTTTCAGGCGAGAACCTCACCCGAGACGTCTACGTCAGAGCTCCAGAAGAAGGTTTACCAGCAGTTGAGGGAGAGCCTCCGGTGAAAGCTGGAGAATTGATGAAGATCCTCCGATCTGCGTACGGCTTGGTTGAAAGCCCAAGGCTTTGGTACTTGCGTGCTAGCAAGCTGCTCACGACCACACCTCTGGAAGAATTGCCTATTAGCAAGAGCAGCTTCGTGGCCGCGGAAGGCAACAAAGCCTGGAGCATTCTCAGCTTGCATGTTGATGATGGGCTCTTGTTTGGCGATGAAGGTGATCCACGCTTTCAGAAGTTGAAGAGTGACATCAACAAGATGTTCACGATCAAAGAGTGGAAGTCGATCCCTTTGACTTTCCTAGGCGTGGACCTCAAGCAAAAGGGTGAAGAACTTTTTGACGATATGTCAAACTACATCGCCAAGATCGCCCTCCCAAGCATGAAGCTGGAGCCCAAGAATGATGACAAGCCACTTGATGCCCAGCAGCTCACGGCATATCGACAGTTGGTGATGAGATTGCGATGGCCTGGCCAACAGTCAATGCCGCAACTTTTGTACAAGACGAGCAAGCTGGCGCAGTATGCAACAAAAGCCACGATGGGTGACTATAAGGCGGCGCTCCAACTTTTTGAAGAATGCAAAGAAGAAGCCCGCCAAGGTAGATCTATTCTGCCGTACCCTCGGATCCGTGGCAAGTTATTTTTGGTGACCTACTTTGATGCCAGCTTGGGCAAGGAGAAAGATGGCAAATCGCAACTAGGTGCGATCCACTTTTTGTCCAATGAAGATGTCATTCATGGACCACAACCAGCTGCAGCAATCGACTACACGACCAACAAAAGCAGCAGGGTTGTTCGAAGTTCCATGGCGGCAGAATCATGCTCGCTTAGTGTGGCGGTGGACAGGCACTTGTACATCCGCCTGATTGCAGACATGATGCTGCATGGCGTTTTCAAGGTTGGCTCCGACTGGCGTGAGAAGCTTCGTGTTGGAGGTGGCATCGTGACAGATGCGAAGTCTCTCTTCGATCATCTTGGAGCAACTGGTCAAATTCCGGCGGAAAGACAAACGATGTTAGATCTGCTTGTCGCGAAGGACCTCTTGGAGCAGCAGATTTACAAGTTGTTTTGGGTACCAACCCATCGACAGCACGCTGATGGACTTACAAAACCCATGAAGAACGTGCTGTGGGAGGAGTATTTGCGGAAGAAGACCATCAGTCTCAAAGAGACGCCAGAGGAACGCGAGATTGAGGAACACCGCAGGCAGCTAAGAAAGGGACAACGTGAAAGGCGGAAGATCCGTTCTAAAACTATGGCAGCGCCAAGTCAAAACACTTCATGGCGGAGCCAGAATAGCAACTGGCAGGGCCAGAACAAGTCAGTGGCAGCGCCACGTGAGACTTTTGCCGTTGGCCGCGCCAACGAATTCGCTCAGCACCGAACAGCCAACACCCTTCCTTTCCAATGTGAAAGTTGATGTTCAGCGGTGTCTAGTGGCATGTTCGGTGTTAACTGCAGCTTGATCAAGCGCACGCAGCAAAAAGCAGCGCTTTTCGCATTCAGCTTTTACTTAGAGCCCAATTCATCTCCGCACCTTCAACATGATCTGGCTTGATCCGTCAAAGCAAGCACCAAGCTCAGCATTTTGCCCAGTTCAAAGCTTTGTTAAGTTATACAGCTTTTCTGATTTCTTTTGAGGAAGCCGCGAAGCCTATAGTCGGCTTATACATGTTTATAGTACAGTGCGCAGTATGCATACTAATTATATAATTGAATTAATTGTGTAAGGAAACTCGCACAAGCTTTGGGATTTACAGGCTGAATCCCAGAGTCCTTATTTGTGCTTCAAGAGTTGCGGCCTCCCAGCCGATGTTTCGCCTTGTGGCCTGCTGCGGTGCCTTCAGACTCACCTCTCGCCCGCCTAGAATAGGGTAATTAGATGGTGGCCTCGAAATTTGTTTTAAGAGGTGCACCCAGGCGAAGTCAAAGCTGTTGGGCATCCAACATAGTTCCGCACTGGACCAAGCCCAAGCCAACGAGGCTGCATGGTGGGTTGAGGATGATGTTGGGCAGCTTGGCTTCGTCTTTTCTGGGCGCAATGCTGGGGTTTTGCACAGTATTTGGACACAAGAGCCTTGAAAACATGTTCTGACTTCAAATTCCGTCCAAGGCCCTTGTATAGGCCTTAAAGACCACGACGTGGATTCACGCTTCTCTTTATCTCTCATCTCATCCCCTCTCATCCCGGTCAAGCTGGTATTTGGACCCCCAAACCGCTGTTCCAACCGTCCAAGGGTGACTAGGCTAGCAGCTAGCGGCTAGCGCCTTGCCCGCCCGGGTGGGGTCTGCCTTCAGCTCGCGAGCTCAGGTACGTGCGCCACGGCGAGGCACGGCGGCGCTTGGGCGAGGTGTTGGTGACCGTGCTGGACGAGGTGAAGGCGCCTCGTTCCGCACGGTCGGTGGTCTCTTCCGAGGTCGGTCCGGCCGGGAGCGTGCCGCACGGTGCGGCGTCCGAAGTCTTTTTGTTTCCAACGGCGTGGTTCGCCGGGTGTTCTTTTGCGAGCAGTTGTTGGAACACGATGGTTCTGACGAAGAAAGGGGGGCAAGGGGCGAATTCTGCAGAGTCTGCACTGCACCTTGTTGGAACCGAATGGAGACAAGGTCGACTTCAGGTTTGGGAAGTGCTCGCTCTGGTTCGTCTTGGCAAAATGGAAGATTTTTTGATGGAGCTCACTTGGCTCACATTTGGTGATGAATGCACCTTTTTTCTCAAAAAGAACTTACCACTTCCGCCGCCCCCCCCGAAACTGAACGATCCTTCTCGGTCGTGTTCCCTATCCTGGAAGGTCGGTGATCCATCACAAACATTCGTTTCGCTTGGCCTAGGGCCAAGAGACGCAGCGTCCTCGTCAGGAGTCTTCCAAAGCGGAGATGAAAGCAGCTGCCTTTGGAGCCCTACAGAACTTGGTGTCGCTTGGGCAGACGGCTGCAGAGTTCTGCAGAACAAACTCCCTGCAAAAGAAACCCAAGAAAGGATCGGGATTTTGCTCATTCATAGTTATTCATTCTCCACGAAGTTCAATTCTTGGAACACTAGAGTAACACTGGAAATGAACACTCAGTCTCAGCTTTAATTCATGCACATTGGACATGCATCTTTCTTAAAGCAACTCCGAGCTCGAAGGAGCCACCGGATTTTTTGATCCACCAATCTTGCCACCACATTTGTGAGGCTTGGTATTTCGCATGCGGCTTGTGAGGCCGTGACCCACCCTGTAATCTAGATACACTGAGATTTCAACGGAACAGATTCAAACAGATTTTGCCGCAGGTGATGATTTTTCCTCTGAACAGGTCGTTTTTACATTCCTAAACCATCTTTTCTCGGTTCACCTCCCTGACATTATTACTTTTGGAAAAAAACACACACTTCGGAACCCGTTCGTTTTCGTTTCTTTGTCTCCCACCGTTCGTTTTCGTTTCCTTTTGGGCGTTTCATCCCGTTTCGACGATCGGCTCGAGGACCGGATCGCCCGTGGCCTTCCGGCACCTGGCACAAGGGCCCGTGGCGGAGAAGGTGGTTCTCCTGACCGAGGCTCGGCCGCTCTGAGCGGACGCGGCGGGGAGGGTCGAGCGGAGTGAGACAGAGGGAGTCGGAGTCGGAGGGGGTCGGAGATTTGGCCGAAATCGTGCGCAGTGAGAGAAACTCAACTATTCAGGGAGTCAGAAGAATTCATGAGAATTCTGCCAACACTTTTGAGTATTTCCTCTATTTCCTGCCACTTGACTAATTAGGATTGGACATGACTCAATCTCACCAAGTTGCTACGCACTGGTTCACAGTGGAATTCCAACACAAACCTGAGTTCGGTGGACACCCAGATGACCATGTCCATAGGCGCAGCTGAAATCCTTGCCTCACGCGGCCGTGGGGGATGGGTGCCGCCTGCTGACGCTGCTGTGTAGCGGACCACGCACGGCTGCCCAGCCGGGTGCCGCATGGAGTCCACCCTGACAAAGTCGAAGACGGGCGAGTCGAGTCCAGACCAAGCGAGTCCACAGTGACTTGTTTCCACACTTTTTCCATCTATAGTGATCCTGGAGTAGATAGAATATGGACCAATCCAAAAATCCACTATAGTGATTTTGTATGGGTCCATATTCTATTCTAATTGAGGACGGTTGTAAGAGTAGTTTTCCATCTATAGCCTGTTCACTTGCACAGATACCATAGTCCGCCTGTTTTCATTTTCAGAGACAGGTTCGCATGTGCGGCGGGTTGCCGATGCACAAGCGCTGCCCTTGGCGATGGAGCGGCCCTCAGACTGGAACCCGGACTGGGACCGCCGGGTGTGAGAGGCAGGTGGGACCGACAGCCAGACCGGGCTGAAAAGGAATCATCATGACTATCATGACTCATGCCAAGAGCTGCAAGACATGTCAAGACCCTCAAAAACCAAGTGACTTCCAGTAGTTAGAGGTAGACGGCGTTTTGGACAGGCAATGATAGTTGGCTGATACAACTCTTCGTATTCGTTTCTTTTCTTCGATACCCAAGCGTTCTTTTCCCAGATAGCGTGAGCTATTAAGGTTCTTACTTCAAGTATAAGGAAAGCTGCACGTGTGCGTTTTCGAGCCTGGGTGGTTATCAATTTTCAATATATATATATTTACACACACTATTATTAAATATATTATACAAAGGCTTGGGTGCTGGCGCCGCTGCAGGGTGCCGCTGCTTTGCGCGCTTGGGAGCTTGGGTGCTGGTGCTGTTGTGCCGCTGCTTTGCATGCTTGAGAGTTGGGTGCCGTTGCAGGGTGCCGCTGCAGGGTGCCGCTGCTGTGCGGCTGAGGGCTTGGGCGCTGTACTGCCCACCACAATGTTTTGCTATCTGGGCTTAATTGGGCTGGTGCATTTTTTTTCTCGTTGAGCCATAAGCCAAGCTTCTAGTCGATTCGCCCAGGAGATTCTCAAACGGTTGGAGGCTGGGCGATCACATTCCGTGGTGTGTCGTTGCAACCATTGTCCTTTTGGCAGCAGTGGGGTGTCCTATGCAAAGCCCGGTGTGACTGGCCCAAAGCCTGTAATATATTGGGAGACATGCTGTCCAACCATGAATAGTGCGTATATTCACTAGCATGGAAAGCAGACAATATATATATATATAAACAAATAGACTTGTTGCGAAATCAATTCACAACACATCAGTTCACCTTCCAAACCCACACTGATGTTGCTGAGGTTTGGCCTCCCTTCGGCATGGTTTGGTTGGGTTTCCCGCAGGGTGTGGCTGTCGTCTGCATCTCCAGGTGCATCCACAGGTCGCCCCTGCCGCCGTGGTTCTCTTGGGAGTGCTTTGTGAGGCGGGTTTCAAGGTCAGACATAGGTGCTTCAAAGAGGACGAAATGGTAAATCTCGCATAACCTGGTCGGTACTGTAGTGAGTATATATATATATATATATACATATGAGCTGCCGTCAAAACATGCGAAGACCACTTTGGTAAAGAAGGGTAGGTTTGTGCACGTTCAACCCTGCAAAACGATTTATCGTTCCGCCTCAAAACCGATAACACAAAAGCTCGTTTTCTTGATCATGCAGTGAACGCGGTGAACTCAAAACACGGTAAAACGATAAGATTCAATTCAACACCGATAACGCCAATTTTTAGTTGACAAGTAATAATGATTTTGACTGTCCCTCTATATAATAGGATTAATCGGGAGCCCTGTGGATCTTCCTTCTCTTCATTTCCAGAAGGCCTTTACTTTTTTGTTCCTTTGAGAGCACCTTCGTGTCCATTTGTTATTCAGTAGTTTACCGGATTGTCGATCTGGCAGTCTGAAAGCTGATATAGCTTGATCATATTCTTATGAATCAACCCATCCCTGTCTTACACGTCTTGGATTTCTCAACCTCCCAACCTGTTTTCCACGGTCGTCCACCGCCCACTTCTAGGCGGTCGACCCGCAGCCCGGCTTGCTAGAGCTGTGTGCCGGCCCTGCCAAGCAGTTCTCCAAGCAGGCACGCCTGACGCGGCGTGCCAGAACTTCTTCATGTTCATGGGAGGCCCAATTTCCGAGGTGAACCCTTCGGCGGGCAAGGAAGGATCGGCGGGCACGGGTTTCATGTGGAGATTTTTGATCGGACCAATGCAGAGAGGTTGAACGTGTTGGACAATCCTAGCTGAAGATTCGGAGACTTCACAGAGCTGCCGCGCCTACGAAACTTCTTCCTTCGCTCTCCTTGGTTTAGTGGACAAATGACTGAATAAGGTTGAAGTTTATAGAATACAGCGATACGGAATCGCCTGTTGAACGTTCATCGATGACTCCGACTTCCGACTCGTGTGGATCGACGGGCGCCCAGATTCGTGACGAGCTTGGCTGGGCGCGTGCGCCTGTGGCAAGCGCGGTCTTGGCCTTGCTGCCTGAGGGATAGACACGCCGGTCGGTCTGACATGCCAGTCATGTAGTTCCTGGTGTCCGATTGTGGAATCACGGGAGACACCTGGAGAAACAAGAATGAACGCAAACCCGAAGACCTGAAAACTTGTTGCAGATGAACCTGACTGCCCCAAAGATCCTTTAGAAATGGGAAGCAGGCCAGATTGGCGAGCAAGAGTCCGATGTCGCCGAAAAGGGCCTCGGTCTTGCAGGAGTTCTGAGTTTGAAGGGCCATAGAGGTCAACGTTGACATCGTCACATGCTGCACGTGATGCAGTGAGCAGATGCCAGTATTATTTGAAGGTCAAGATCCATGCACATCGAACGTGTCCCTTCAACATGTTCTTAGCATGACAGCCAACCGCTAACCTTGACAAGTATTCACAAGCCCACCCAACCATACCCAAGCGTTTAGCATCACCAGAAGGGTTCTCCTTCTGCCTGGGCCGAGAAGACCTCGGCCCCGTTGAAAAGAAAGGGTGGAGCAGTCCGGGAGATGGTGGTTCTTGGAGATGGTTGGAGATGGTGGGACTGACCGACCTCTGGATGGTTGGAGTTAGACAGTTAGACAGACCTATCGGAACCGATAGGATGTCAAGGCTCCTGGCACCCAGAAGCCTTTACTAAGTGAAATACTGCCTCTTCCACCCCAGTGTTCGGGCTCGGTGTGTTGTTTTTTGGTTTAACCATGGAGAATGCCTAGGATTTCATGGTTTTGCCGGATAGTTTTGGTTTCCACTTGCACTCAAAGGTGTTCCAAGAAGGGAAGCCTATGACCGCAAACCTGTGTAATCTTTATCAAACAAATACAACTTGAGCTTTATACCTTGCAGTTCAGCAAAACCCACACCACCGTGGTCTTGGTAACTTCATTTCCCTTGGAGCGTTGCTCGGCCTCCCTTGGTGCACGTGAAGTTCTCCGCTTTTCCCCAAGGTTCTACCGCTTTTCCGTGGGCGGGATGCCGAGCTCTCAGCGTTCGGCGTTCGAGTGTTTTTGTAGAACATGGCGGATAGATTCGGTACATGGTGTTGGGGCTCCAGGTTTTGACCCACAGCCATTTGATTGAGGTTGAAGACCTGCAAACGGTTGAAGCGAGATGGGAATCCTCCAGCTGTCCCAAAGCTCCAAGAAGCTCCATAGTATACCTGTCAAGCCGGCTCGACTGGCAAAGCCATGCGATACTGTTTTGCCAAACTGCAACAAAATGATTCTGATATATACCTAGAACCTCAATGACCTCTATTTTGGACCACCCAACATATGGTCTTTTCCTATCAAAACAGAGGTCATGTCTGGGTTCCAGGTAAAAATATTATGTATATTCTGATTCTAGACTGTGCAGATTGGGTGTTCCGGATTCGCTGGGTGCCAAACACCTTCGGCAGCCCCGGAGAGCCCCGCAGTCCAGGAGCGATGTGGTTGAGATCAAGGGGCATCGACGGACCTATGCTCGAGCCCTGGGCAGTGGGCAACAAGAGAAGCCTCAGCTTGATTGCCTGGGGAAGAGTGTAAGACCGCTACAAACAAGGCCAAGGCGGTCAAGGCCAAGGTCATTAAATCACGAGGGTCTTTGGGCTTCACTGTCGCACAGAGTCCCGCAGTCTTGTGCCCGAGTGCCCGCATCCACTGGAAGCTTGGACTCAAGACTGGATAGTTAGTTCCGATGAGTTAAGATCAGTTAATGGAGTTCTGGCTGAATCGCAATTTCACAAGTAAACCAGGAGCCCACATAGACCCAGAAATCACTTCTCGCGCCATGTCGCGTCCGATCGATAGGTGGAGGTGGTGCACTGAATATGTGAACTCAGATGAGGTCTTAGGGGCTTCCAAGCTTTGCGCAAGTAAATTGGCGCACTTAAGCCTGCCCATGCCGCTGTAGGCACACAAGATTGGGGGTGTGGGTCAAACGTCAAACCAAAACATTCCAAGACATTGTGGCAGAACATGTCAAGGTAGACCTGTCCATTTTTGTTCGGGGCAAGTTGGGACCCACATGATTGGAGGGGTCCGATTCGGAGCGGCCTGGCGCGATGGCGTTTTTCCTTCCACGCGGCCTTCGCTGCGGGCAACTCGGAGTGGCGCAGCTGCAGTACTGTAGTAGTAATGCCAGGAGCTAGCTCCTAGTAGTAAGGCCAGGAGCCCCTAGTAGCGTCCTTGCTCCTAGTAGCGATGCCCTTTGCTCCTAGTAGCTTCTTGTTCAGCGATGGACCTTGTTACTAGTTACTAGTAGCTATTTGCTGTGTCCGGCCCAAATGGATGTGGCTCGAGATGGCTCAAGATTTGTTTGGCCCCCAAACCCACCGGTTTTGGTCCGATGTTTCTTTCACTCATTTGAATGGTTACAATTTCCACACACCAGAAGAAGAAGAAGAAGAAGAAGAAGAAGAAGAAGAAGAAGAAGAAGACACATAGTAATAATACCACCGGTTTTGGCTACGCAGATGGACATTCTTAGCATATTTTGTAGCTCGGTGGTCCAAGACATGTGCTGTGCCGTAGAGAAGTCGAAATGATGTTTCAGCATAGAACCAATCAGCTGAACAGTTAAAAGCAAGGGCTGAACACAAGTGAAACCCTACAGGTGTCCATCTCAGCTGAAAACTGGATGCTGCAACCCTGGAATCTGTAGGAGGAACAAGCTCCTGCTGAAGGAGAATCTTGCACTACCCTCCAAAAGAGCCCGAAAGCCCTTGCATCGCCTAAGATTTGATGTGTTTGCGTTCATTTGCTTCCCAGATCCACATAGCCTAAGGCTGAAAAGACCCCCCGGCTTGAGCGTCTTTTACTTAGTAATTCAACTTGAGCATTTGGGACCTCTGTCTTGGTCGTTGTGCTGCATCCTTCGGTCGATCCGCTTGTGGGAGGCTCGATGCTTCAGTCAGAGGCCCCAACCGGGCAGGGATGTCCAAAAAGAACTGGCCGATCGAGACGTATTTCTTTGTTACGGTGCAAGCCTCATGCATGCGAAGCCAAGACCAAGAGCCACACGGCTCAGTAGTCGCGAAAGGAAAGGTTTTGGAATCTTTAGGCTTGACCACTACGGAAATTCAGCTGGTTCTTTGCTTTGGGCACCCAGCAGACGACAGATGAGAAAGCAACTTGCCAATGTCCTGGTTCCCCCGTTCCGAGTGGTACCTTCTTGTAAAGTACCATCTGGGACTGCTTCAGGGTCTTAAGTTTATAGACGGAAGCCAGCAGTGCTCTTTTTGAAACCCAATTCTTTGCCACCACTTTTTCATCAGACTTGGCTGGTTTGGAAGGCTGTAAAGCTGAGACTGCTGCTCAAACACGAGCGGACACTCACAGTCTGGCAGGCCGCGCTTCAGCCTGGTGGTGGATGGTGCCTGAGCCACAATGTGCCGACAGGGCGCCGGAGCACAATCCTTACCACAGGGTGTTTCTAGCAAAGGAAGAACGGAAACAACATTTTGTTGACTTAGGGGTGGCCAGGGAGTGACAGGGTGTCCCCTGAGGCCTCCCCCTAATGTATAGCTCTTTGTATTCCTGTTGGAATGTGTTTCCCAAGATCGATGTTGCCACCATCGCTTCACGCGTGTTTTTTTCGGGGGGATCAAACCGTCAAGCCAAGGGTTTGTTGCATTCTGTGGGCTGTAGCTTTGGGGTCGCCAAATGGGCGGTCGCCGAAAGCGACACCTGAATGAATCCAAGTTTCTGTAGACGCGTTGATGGGCACAGTGCTCTTTTGGGATCTTCCTGACAGACAGGCAGGATTGCTGACAGACTTTGGCTACTCAAGATTTCCTGAGGTCCAAGGGCCCAAAACTGTTTGGGCTTCGCAGGTGTCACTTACTTACTTGGTGGTACTTGTAGCTTCCGAAAGGAACTGCAAGTGCTCCTCCTCTTCGAATGAACCTGCAGGTGGACATCAGGGAATGATACGTATCTGTGGGCAGCAAGACCTTTTCACATGTGCATTGTCCCCTGCACATAGGGCCGCGTCGGGCCACCTCGAGAGTTAAACATTTCGGAATCGTGATTTCATCCAAAGCGACATGCTATTCACATCGCAGCTACTCTCTATTGGATGAAATCTCCGTATGGCCCTGTTCTTTCAGCGACCATTGGCCAATCTCCATAACCCTTCTCAAAAACGACGGCGTCATCTTTTTAGTTAAAGGGTCCGAAATCATGTTTCCTCCTCCGACCCACCTCACCTGACCCGATGAATGTGCCAAGTCACTCTTGAGGATGGTCAGGTCGATGCCAGTGCGCTTGTCATCTATGTGGGCTGAGGTGTTGCGACACTTGGTCATCGTGTCGTAGAGGGACTTTGAGTCTGTGGCTGCAACAAAAGGAAAGCTGGCCAGCTGTGACTCCCATTTATCAATCTGAAGATTGACATCGAACAGCTCGGCCAGCAAGAAGCGATGCCAGTGGAGGTTGCCGATGCCCTGAAGCATCGATTGGCACTCTGCCGACAGGGTGTTCACTGTGCAGCGTTTGAGCTTATAGCTCTTCCAACCAGCAATCGTGATGTCCTGCTTGTGGTCAGAGGTTTCTAGATCCTGGTGGTAGTAGAAAAGGAGGTATCCTCCTTGACTGTGTTTCTTAGCCAGTTGGAGGAATCGTTCAGACAGGGGTTGGTTCGTGACCTTCTTGTCCTTGGACTTGAAGAGGGTGGTGGTACCTGTCCATTGGGCACCTAGGTCTTTGAAACCATCTGCCCCATCCCACCTGTCATGTTCGATCTGGCTTCCAGCTTGTGTTCTCCGGTCTCTAGTGATCTGGTGCAGATCTGGGCCACTTGGATCAATCACTGAACCGGGATGGAAGGTTAAGCGACGTGGTGCGACATGGTGTCGGACCCAGGTTGTGGGTGTTTCCGTCCAGTAGTCCTTGGTGTTGTCACAGTCGGCATTGGGACCGGCATTGGCCCAAGAAGCATCGGTAGCTACTCCAATCCTGAGCTTGGAGAGTGGTATTGGTTGGATTCTTAATCCCAAGTCAGAGGTTCTTCGGAGGTCTTCTGCGATGCTATTTCCTTCTACAATGTCTCGGATCATGGGGTGAGGCATAGTTTGCTGAAGAAGTGAGACTCGTCCAGCAATGTCTGGTCGACATTATTTGGCCACCCAACTCAGGCCTCCAATGAGCTGTCGAAGCTGTCCGATTTCTTCTTCCGAGCATCGAGAGTATTTTTGAGCTCCACGTTCACGACTGAGAGGGATCTTCTTGATGTAGTTCTCGATGTAGTTCTTTTGGGTAACTCGAATGGACCCGTTGGCTTCAGGAGTTAGTTCCTTGCCAGTGAATTTCCCTTCTCCCGTAGTGAACTTGCCCATCTTGTAGTTCTGTTGAAGCCACTTCATGTTCTTCCAATGTTGTACTCCACCTCCATGGACCATGTCGTCAGTGGCGAGAGCGATGATGCCGACCGTGTTTCTGGTTTGGCGGCATCGGAGGTAGAAAAGACATGGGTCGGCTCGGCTCTTCTCATACCCCAACTCCTGGAGAACCCTGGTGATGTGTTGGTACCAGGCGTAAGGACCATCGGTGAGTCCATAACAAGTTTTCTTCAAGCGTAGGAGTTGCCGTGGATGATATCCTGGAAGTCCTTCAGGAGGGAGTTCAGCATAAAGTTCCCGAGCTATCAGATCTCCAGCATGAAATGCTTGGGTGAAGTCCAGGTGTCCGAGTTCCCATCTCATACTGGATATCACTTGTAAGGTGAAGAAAACAGTTTCTTTTGCGACCTGAGGGGTCGTCGAGGCAAGGTCTTCGGCACCTTGTTCCGAGAAGCCTTTCATGACGTGTCTGGCCTTCGCCTTTTGGGGTCCGAGAGATGGATCATTGTCCTCAATGAGTAGGCCGTCTTGTTGGAGCTTCTCGACTTCCTCCACCTCGACCCCCTTCTCCGTGAGGACGTAGCGGGACTTCATGATCTTCTCCGCTTTGGTTCTCCTGATATGTTCGGATTCACCCCGATCGAGGACCTCGTAGGCACCTGAGCTCAGGTTGTTGGTCACCTCCTTGAGGATGGCCTTGAGAAATTTCTCTTTCTTCTTGGCGGGGAGCTTGTTGAGTACAATCTCCTTGCCCTTTTGTGGTCGAAGCCGGACGAGTTCTTGATACATTAGTTCCAGAGCTTCTGTCCTGATTCGTTTGACCGGTGGTTCAGGGTCCTCCACTCTCTCGCGGATCACTGGAGTAGACCGTGGTGACGTGGGTCTCTCCGGGGGCTTGTGGTTGTCCTCATCTTCAATCATCCTTCTCTCACGCTCTTCGTGGGGATCTTGGTCACCTGGTTCGGTAGGTGTGTAGTCATCCATCCTGGGCGACATAGACATAGGTTCCGGATGGTCGAGGTCTCCCTCCAAGGCTGTTTCCCTTTCTTCCGGTTTGAACTCGACCTCGGTCTCTGCTGTTTTTCCTTCAATTCGGTATTGAGGTTTCTTTGGTGGTGGTGGTTCCTCTCCGTCAGGTCGATCACGATCTTCTTCTTGTTCTGGTAAAGGTGCATTCTCGATGGCCGGGGGCTTCTCGTCGAGGATGATATAGTTTCTAATCTTGTGGTTCTGGATCTCCTTCTGGGTGTTGACAATGTCGGTCAAGAAGTCCATGAACTGGAACTTTTCGTCATTGGTTATGGGACGAAGGTGTTCGGGAGCTGCTTTCACGAGAGTTCCTCTATAGCTGACCCATATTGTGTTCGGGAGGTCCGTGAGGATGACCTTGCCAGGCCCATGCCAAAAGGCTGGAGAGTCCTTCTTCTGTCGTTCCATTCCCTTTCTCCAGAAGTAGACCGTCTGACCCACCTCATAGTCGTAGAACCGTTTGGGGCCTGCATAGACCGAGTGTTTCAAGGCTTGTTCGCACTCGACTTGATGGAATGCAACAGCGGCTTGGGTTCGAATGTCTGTGGATCGTTGAACTTGTGCATCACCTGCGTGATAACGGGACATCACTCCAATGCTACCTTCACCTCCTTGAAAGATGCCTCCTGGAAGTCTGGGACTGTAACCAAGCATCCGTTGAATGGGGCTGAAGCCGGATTTGTTGGACAGGCGGTTCATGGTAGCGTTGACCTCGTCCACGATGAGGTGCCACTCGTCCCAAGATGAGCAACCTGCTTCCATTAGCGTTTTTGAGAGGACTTCTTTAAAGCTTCTACCAGCTCGTTCCGTGATGGCTCTTTGAGTTGGCATCTCTAAAGATCCTGGGTCCAGGTAGATGTCGTTCTGGTCCGCCATGAGCTCGAAGTGTCCTTTGAACTCTTTTCCAAGGTCACAATAGATGGCCTCTGGTGGTCCAAAAACTCTGAGCCACTGGTGAAAGGCCCGAACTGCTCCTTGAGGTGTGTGGTCTTTTACAGGGATCGTCAACTGAAATCTAGGATCTTGAGTTTGCCGCCAGGTTCAACTCCCGGTAGCCATACGGTGTCCACTCCCACCACCTGATTTGGTTTCAACTGTCTGGGAGGAGCGGCCTGTCGTGCCCCATCGATTCTTTTGTGTCTGATGCAAGTCGGACACACAAGATTCTTGGCGATGTTGACGGCTTCCGTGGAGGCCTTGGCGGTCTTCAGGATGTTTGCTAGTTTTTGGTTTCCTGGGTGTCCTAGTCCGCAGTGCGCTCTCCGAACGAGGCTTTCCATGCTACCTGGTCGTTCAAGAGGTAGAGGTCGTTCAGCATGAGGGTCTTCTTCCGGTAGTCCATCTGCTCCTAGATCACGAACTGGTAGTGGTTCATGATGATCAGCTTGAGGTCCCTCCTCCGACTCCATTTCTTCGCTCGCCATGATCTCCATGAGTCGGTCCACTTGGTAGCTCTCCTTGAAGAGGTCGTCGGTGTGGGAGACATAGAGCTCCTCGGTGTAGGAGATGGAAGCCTTATATGCCTTAAGAATGTGGTCTACCAGAGCTGTAGGGTACCTAGCCGCATAGGCTGATCTTTGGATTCCGTGTGAGGATCCAAGGATTGGTCGGTGAGGGTGGTCGCCTGGGCATTCTTTGTGAAGTGCACTGGCCAAGACCTTGTTGTTGCACAACCATCCAGTGGGCTTCTTATGGTAGTCACCCTCGATGGATTTGAGCTCGAACTGGCATTGGTCATTCTTGGTGAGGAAGATAGCCGGATCTTCAAGGAGGGTCCTCAGGCGGTGATCCTGCCAGGCCTTGGATGTCCATGGATGCTCAAATAGAAATGTACCCCCATATTCATGAACCATGTGGCACAGTTCCACCGCAAATCCTAACAACAATTTGGCCTCCATGAGTCTCCTATGGTATTCCTGTTGTTTGTGAGGGTCGGACTCTCGGAATTTAAGACTCAAATTCTGCAACATGGACAGCATGGTGCAAGGAGGGGAGATGCGCACCAGCCCTGGTTTATGTTTGTTCAAATACTCGCGGACGGTCCTACGATAGGTTTCCTTCCTGGAGGGCCATATGATCATCAAAATAGTGATCGAAGGTCTTTTGGCCAAATGATCGTCAAAAAACCATATGGCCGTGAAAAAAGATAGGGCCGTGAAAAAACGCCATGGTGGCGTGAAAATGGAAAATGATAAAAAACACAGCTCTGGCTATGTTTTCAATACGACTCCATACGTGCTATTTACGCTTACACGTGGTGCGATAGTGAACTAGTTGTCGATGTATTTGTTGTGGTGGTGGGTGGCCTCTTGTTTTGAATTGTGCCTTTTGGGTGTTCACTCCAACCGCTCCATGGGCTACTTGTGTTTTACGAACGCTCCATGTGCTAGGTCTTCCAGACTTGGCCATTCAGCTTGGGTTTGGAACTATTGTAACTTTCCATATAGACCAGACCCTTTTGATGAGCGCGTCCAATTTATTCGCAGGGTGGTTGCACGCCAACCTTGGGAGTACGCCAAGCTGATTGATTTTTCGTTTTGGCTTGCCGTTCGTTCGATCAAGGAGTGGAACATGCACATATGTCAGGCATTCACATGTGTATGGGCAATGGGCCTGTGTGCAAGAAATGGTTGAATGTTTTTGCACTGAACTTTATTATTCATGCTTCAACTTTGAACTTGGTCGACATCGCCTTTTGCGCCGGGATGGGCGCGTGGTAACATGTGCATCCACTGGCAAGGCGAGGATCAAGCCTTGAAAGCTGTATGCGTGTTTGCGCTCCGCTACCAATGGAGTGACAGTTACAGCCCAGCTCCATGTTTTAAGGGCTGTCATGTTTGCGGCCGGTGCAGGTGGCCTATTGAAGCCTTTGCAGCTGGCGCTAGTCCTTGGGATGGTGCGCCAAGCTTGTTTGTGGGGCCAGCGTGCAATGAACAAGACATATTGCATGTGTGATGCATCCTTAGGTGCGCTTGAGCCTCAATTACCCGATATCTAAATATATATGTATATATATGTTTGACAATATATCTACTTACTAAATTTGATTACACTACTAGATGGGACCTGAGACGTGACTTCGTTTGGGATGGGGGTTGGGAAGTTAGTTACACTGCACGATTGTGACATCAGATTGTTTCTCTCTCACTATTGGGTTCATGTTGAGATGCACTTTGGCTCTCAAACAAATGGTAGCTGGCTTGTTGTATGGATTGGATTCTTCCATTCAACCAACACAATGATCTTAATTTTTGGGGGCGTATTTGTTTGGAACCTTCCAAGTTCCAAGAAGAATCCACGACCAAGAATCCATGACGCGATCGAATCCCGGCGTGAACCCTAGAGTTCCACAAGTATATGTTCAAATAAAACATATCACACCTATCTAGCATCTGTGCCCCCCATGGTGCACCAGTTCAATGGTTTAGTGAGATGTCAAGAATCCTTTTCATGGGCCATCAATGATTGAAAATTGGTACCCCTTACCTTCAATTCACTGGTCCACGGCCAGGCTGGCGTTCACTTCCACCACATCACCGCTTCATCTTCAGGTGCCTCCGGAAAGCGTGGGGCGGTTCAACTTTCAGTTTCCTTTCCACGCAGAGTTGAGCCACCGTGTGAATTTGGATTGAACTCCATAGCTGGGGTAGCTCAAAAGGGTTGCGATCGAGAGCTGTCGGGGGGGCCATGGCTTCTTCGGAATCGGAGCCCGAGGAAGATCAGGCTGAGGTGCCTGAACACGTGGAGAAATTGGCGTGCGCCTTTTCATCTTATCCAAGACTGAAAGAGGCCACGGTGTTCGATGCAAATGGGTGTATTTTGTATGTTATCTATTTAGACATGATCCCAAGATATCCCAGGATATTGTAAGAACAAATCCCGCGTTGTTTTTAGAATTGTTCGATTCACCCTGCAGCGTGGACTGACATTCTTGTGCGATCACTCCGGGAAGATCTATACGAAACAGAAGTGCACGTTGAAAGACCTGGTGAGCAATCATGATGTTGCTCGTTAAAAAAACTGGACTTTATTTGATGATAATTTGATGGTTCAATCAAATAATCCTTGTAATGTATATCTTGTAGGAAAACATGGGATGCACACCCTGCACTATATCGGGGCACCGTGCCACATAAACTTAGGCTATAATTGCTTGCGCAGCTGGTACTATGGCTGCTGGTGCTAGCGCTCGTCTTTCTGCATACACGATTCGCGGTGCGATCATGAGGTTCTACACCAAAGAGTCCCTATACCCACAAGGGCTTTACAATGAGCTCCCTTGTGTCATGGAATGGGGTTTGAAACAAGCGCTTGCTCTACAAAGGCTAGTAGCTCGAATGGAACACTATTACAATCTATTCTTTAAGTGTATGATATTCTATGATCCTTGGGAATGTTTCCCATCAGCGCAGTATGCCCAAGGTATCGCGAACAAGGCGGTTGATGATGCGCTCCAAAGCATCCAAAATGAAAAAGATGCAGGTTCTCAAGGACAATCTTGTGGCAATGGGGTGGCCTTCGAAGACCAAACGCTCCAAGGTTTCCTGTTTCCTAAACATCACCCCTGTTGGAATGAACAAATCTTTTTACACATCACGCTTGTTTGGTGTGACAAATCTTTTCTATGTTTGGTTGTAAGATTTGTTTCCAACTAATGTTGGCGCCCTAGAGGTTGTCTCTGGTCCATCCGACCCCAATGCCATTGCGGAGCTTGCCTCTGGTACATCATCCACCTGTGCAGGGAGTGATTTGTCATCTTCTACTACCAGCAGTTCAAGTTCACGTCTTTCCCGGGTGATTGAACAGTTGACCCTCCTCAAGACGGTATCAGGTGATGGGCCTTCTAGCGTGGGTGGTGATACAGGAAAGGAGCTCGAGACAAAGGCAAATGTCGCAGAAGACCCAATCAGTCAGCATGGGGTTGGGAATGGTACTTCATCGTCACAGCTTCGGGTTGAACAAGTCACCAAGTTCCTAAAGACATTGAAGCCACCAACGACTATAGAGCCTCCATCTATGCCTGCCAACCCAAACAAACAGGAAGATGGCAACAAATATGTTATGCCATCATATGTTCCATGCCATATGTTCCAGAACAATAGTTTTGTTGTTGTGTTTGGGTTTTGGATGTTTTTGTTGTTTCCTTTGTGTTTTTGACTGTGGGTGTTGTAAGGGTAAGCCAGAATCTGATCAGGTTCTGGAGGTCCTCAAGAAAAACATGTCAGAACCCGTGAAGCCATTTCCTCAGCACGCTCAATACGTTCGTGAAGTTGAGAAGACTCGCGCTGATCAAGTTGATCGTGAACGTGAGAACGTACATGCTGGGGAGCCCATGGTGGCACCGTGCGCCACAGAACCTAGTGGTGTTGTGGCAGAGAATGGGTCTCGTGCGGAGGAACCTGGACTGATGCCCCCTTCCACTCCAGGGAAAGGAGATGTATCGAAGATGTCCAAGCGAAAGATCCCAAATTGGAATTATAGCTCAATTCGATCGGCTTTTATTCAACAAAGGAAGGGTGAAGGGATTTCCTTTCGCGACGCCCTCAAATTATGGGATGCCAGTCAAGCCAAAAAGGTTTACCTTGGCAAAGTTTCAGTTAGTGAGCTGAAGAAGCGGCGTTTTTTGCCGAAAGGGGCAACCACTAATCCATGGTCCACGGATTCGTGAATGGTGGTTGAAATCTAGTTTACGCTAGTTCTCTTCTTGAGTGAAGAGTTGCTTGCTCTGTTCACGCCACTTGGCCACGACCGGCCCGGGGGAAAGGCCTTCTGTGCAGAGTTGGAGTTGAAAAAAAAGGAAAACATATGTACATGTTTTGTCTTTGAGGGATATGTGACACAGGTTTCAAGTTCATGATTCATATACATATTTCCACCTGTAAGCCATTCTGGACTGGTAGGAACCGTGTGCATTAAGTGGCTCCAAATAAAGTCTGACTGATGGTGGTGCGGGACCTTCTGCAATGGAGGGCTCCGGCTGTGTTGATCTTGGCTGTTCTTCTAGTGCAATGGAACACTGATCTAAAACACACCGTTGACATTTGCTTGAAATGGCAAGCTTTTTGGTGAGAACCAAAGGGTTTTGTTTCATTGGTGGTTTGGGAGATGCATCCAAACAGGGTTTGTGGAGTTTTGACTTCTCTATCATAGTCCAAGCCCAAGAATCTGATATAGGAACTTTTGTTTCTGGTTGGTGAAGGATCATTTTCATGTTCTATTTTAATAGCATCCATTACACTTAAAGTTTCAAGCTCAGCCAATCCCAGGACCGAGACTTTCTGGAGTTGTTTTCTGGGAAGGCGGAGGTCACCAAAGCCATGCGACGTGCCCCTCGCTTGCACACCATGTTCAATCCCTATATCAGCCTGCATCCCCTTCATCCGTGTCGGATGTCTAGCCTCTGCGTCGTTCTCCACATCCAGGCAGGCCTACGCGGTGCAGCGATTGATCGTGACTATGCGCAACATGCCTTCGACTTAACCTGCCCGGCAGGTTTTGCGTTTCTAGGCTGCACAACCTATAGGGAACACCACCATGTATGTTCTGTGAACATCAACCTATTGGCTTCAGGCTGGCCCTGTCTGAACTGATGAGATGCCGACCTGGGGGCCTAGTCATGATTGCGTTGGACTGCCGTTCCTACAGCAAAATGATCCTTTGTATGCATGTTAGAAAGTTTGGAAAGTGTGGTCGTGAATGAAATTGATATTAATTGGTTTCACCATCAGGGAAATATTGTTTTTGAAGATGTGTTCCACCAATTTGCGAGTGAAACCAGAAAGAAATCATATGACTTATACTCTTTGCGCTCTCTACAGGAGTCGTGGTACCCATGGCCGTGATTGGCTTCGACCCTATGGCAACCAGGGATATACCTTTGTTCATGAAGGAAATGTTCTTGGATGTCGGGTGGCGCTGTTTCTCTTGGTTGCTTCGTGGAGATCTTTGGTTTGGGTTCTTGAGCAACCCCATGGCTCTGCTTTACCGGACCTGCCACGAATGCAATTTCTCTGGAGTGTTGTTCAGGAGGGGCCAGTTTATGAGCCTATCTTTCCTCAATAGTTTCTTCAATAGTTTCCTCAATCTTGTGGACCACTACAGTGGAATTTCAAAAAAAACTTTACTGCGTATCATATATTATTCTAAGTTCACTACAACCAATGGAAAACCACAAACACAGCGAACATACGTTTGTTATCGAGCCAAAACTCACTGCTTCTAGTGTTGTGTGTTTGGATGCCTGCAGGTGTACACCACCTACTTCTACATGGGCCTTTTCAAAGGCGCCACACCAAAGCGCCACAGGGTGTGGACAAATGTTCGGCGTTTGGCCGAAGCTCTATCCACTAGAGCTGGTTACATGTCCCGTGCTGAACAGACTGCCTGCACTGGACAGACTGTCAAGAAATACACGGACGCCAGGGGAGTCAAGAGATGTGTTGGTTTGAAGAAGGAATTGAAGGAAAGCCAGTACCAAAACTGAACTCATCTATCCTTTGGCTTTTTTCGCCATGTGTTTTCCTGAAATATATATATATATATATGTGTTCATGTACCTGTGAAATTACATATTTCGATCTCAGGCATTACACTCCTGAGTTTGCATCCTTCCTTTGCGATAAAGCTTTGGAGCTTAGACATGACCTTTGGGGTTATATCAATATCATTTTTATTTTTTTGTGAACAGTGAACACTCGGTTGGATCATGTCCTTATGTTGAATGGTCAAATGCCACTGTCACCATATGTTGGTCTTCACTCAAGACTCCAACTGATCTTTTTGCAGGGGGCTAGAACAAATTTATATTGTTCATACCTGTGGATCCCTCCGCAATTGGTGAATGAGGAACCGCTTTCTCCACCGCTTGCGCAACGGCCCAACATTGACTCTGGCCTGACCGACTTTGAGATCTTCGAGCAACACTGCCTTCCCGAGTTGATTGGGGAAGATGCGGACCGGTGGGTTGAAGCGCCTTGGGATGAAACATGCTATAGTAATACTTTCTAAGAATCTTGGGATATGACATACATATATACATGGGATGACCCCTGGATCCAGGACATGCGTCTCTGTAAGTTCATGGCTAAAAAGACTTCTAAAATTAGTAGCAATTTGTCAATACTCAAGTTTACCTTATCAAATGGACAATTGCTCTTCTTTAGACTTAGTCACCCATAAAACCTGGAGATTTCTGAAGCCATTTACACACCTCCGACTCTGACCCGCTCAGGCGGATATCTGGCCTGTGCTCGAGTATCTGGCCCTCAGCAAGAACACCATTGTGCCAGGGCGTTGGGTATCTTGGACGAACCCTGG
This sequence comes from Durusdinium trenchii, assembly GCA_963970005.1. Taxonomy (NCBI): domain Eukaryota; class Dinophyceae; order Suessiales; family Symbiodiniaceae; genus Durusdinium; species Durusdinium trenchii. Next base: position 860,564 of record CAXAMN010022995.1, on the reverse strand, counting down.
TACAGAAGCGGTGTTCATGATACTATGTGTACATCTAGCAAGTGGTATGGCACCCTGACCAATTTGAGCAAATTGAAGCACATGGAATGGATTCACTCCATGACATCCAAGGTAGAAATCCTGACCCGATTGGGCTTACGCTAGTTGTGGATTAGCTGGCTGGTGGATGATACACATGTGGAATGCCCACGTGTGGTGGCGTCTTTTCACTGAACAATTCAATTAGAGGACATTGGGGCTGTCTTCAAAAAAAGGAAATTTCGATTCTCCGTCGGTCTCTGTGTGTGTACTCGTAATATATCAGATCAATATGAATGGACATGTGCACCGACCATTGTTTTCTTATCAGTCTGGTGTGTTCACATCCGACTCTGTGAATTCACTGGTTTCACGCTTTTCACGTTTTCACGTTTTCAAATTTCCATGTTGTGTGATTTCACGTCGCCATCTTTGTGTTTTCTTGTTTTCATGATTTCATGAGTGAAATATTGTGATTCATACAAAAACATCTAGAAATCACATAGATATGTACGTGAAACCGTGAAATCGTGAAAACGATACGTGAAGGACTGCGAATGGATTCTTTAACGATACAAAAAAACATCACATATCTTAACCGCATTGTCGCGTGAAAATGTGGGGAAAGGGACGTGAAAAAATCGCTCATGTACATGAAAAACCGTAATTCACGTGAATTCTTGAAATTTATGGGTTTGGTTATTTTTTTATAGGTTTTCAAGGAGGTGAACGTGAATTGATGGTGTTGAACGAGATATTGCTATATCTGGATGCCATTTTGAGTGCACAGGCCTTAATTTTCGAGTTTCAGTGGATCGACCTTTTTGGCCATGGGAAAGCGTGCCACTCCAATGGCTCATGCGTTGGAAGTGATGGGAGTGCCTGTCCCTAAGGCCAAGGCTAAGGGAAAGGCAAAGGCCAAGCCCAAGGCCGCTCCTGCTGGTCCACCTGATTTTCCTGTGACTTGGGAGAATCATGGGAAGGTCATGGAACACTTTGGTCTTTCGGAGAAAGAAGCATCGGAAGTGCTGCTGTCCATTTGTGGTCCTTCGGAAGAAGGAAAGGCCTTCTGGACAAAGTTCAAGGCAATGTCTGCCGATCGAACTGATCCTGTGGAACCTCCGGCTAAGTCAGCCAAGCTGACCATGCAGGCAGTGCCGATGCCTAAGGCTAAGGCTGCCGCTGAGGCACCGTCCGTTCCCAAGGCTGTGGTGCCATCCGTGCCCAAGGCTGTGGCACCATCCATGCCCAAGGCTGAAGCCCCTGAGCCACCAAGGGCCGGAGCTCTCAGGACTCCAGTGGCTGAACCCAAAGCTGAACCTACTCAGCGACGTGTCATCTTTACAAATTCTGAGGCGATCGTGCCACCTGCTTCTGTTTTGTCGCCTCTGGCTGCGCCTACTGAAGCTGCAGATCCATTGGATGGATGCGATGCTGAGCTGGAAGCGCTGCTTGATGCTGAGATTGCCATGGATGTTGCGCAGGAGGCTCAGGCGGAAGCAGAGGAGGTGGAAGACATCCAGACCTCGCTTGAACAGGAGGGCGAAGAAGAGGAACCTGCGGTTGATGACACCGTGGTTTCACCAGCGGCCGTGCATGGGTCGTTTGGTGAACGAAGGTCATTGATTGATGCCATGGAAACTCAGATCTTGGATGAGGCGATCATTTATTTGTTTTTAGGGTTGGGTGTGGGTGTTTGTTGGGATGTGTTTCTCAAAAATCCTCAATGCCTCAAACCTTTTGACCTTGTTCACATATATACCCTTGGAGGCCCCGGTAGAGCTGATGACGCCGCCCAGTGCCAAGAGCGTTGCTGCACTTGCTGCTGACAAAGCGCAGACATTGCCCAGAAGCAAGTCTTTGCTGCACCTTTTGTTTGTGCTTCAGATACCGTTTTTTATTTTTCATAATTTTGTGAGAATTGTCGGAGGCTGATTCGTTGGCCTGATCCATGTATACCTCAGGTCCGCCACCACTCTTCAGTATGGGACGCAGCTTCTTTCGCGGCAGGCTTCACATGTGAATCTCAATGGCCAAGATGACACTCCGGCCCGCTCTGATGCCGATGGGTCTGAGTTTCTTGGAGGGGTTGTTCATGGTCGTCACCATTGTTCTCTAGTGAAAGGATCAATTTATTGCTTTGAGAAAGCCGTTTCATGCCAAGGCTTGGGCCATCAGCTTCCCATGTGGCAGTGGATCAGGAGAAAGCGGCAGAGTTTGTGCAGGCGGTGACTTTGTTGACCTCCGTCATGAAGGAACCATGGGCCCAGCAGTTGGTTACCAACATGCAATTGGATCTTCCCACTACGGACTTTGTGAGTGCATTGCGTGGGTCCTCAAGCTCTAGCAGGCCCATCGCTACAGCTCCTGTGGCCCCTGTTGCTCCTGTGCCACCCTCCGTGGCAGCTCCAAAGGCTCATTCCTTGGCAGCTGCTCCAGAGGCTGTGGCTCCTCCGCCGCCTCCTGCACCTCCCGTTCCAGAAGCTCAGCACGTTGATCCTACACCACCTCCCACGGAACCGGCTCCGGCTCCTACGCCACCTCCTGTGGAACCGGCTCCTACGCCACCTCCCATGGAAGCGACTACGGTGGTTCCTACGCCACCTTCCGAGGAATCGGCTGTGGCTACGATCAACACGTCTACGCACAAGGCCGCCCATATGAGGCTGAAACGCCGCATGGAGGCCGACCCTGCAGCTTTTCCAGGGATGTCCAAGCTGTGGAATGGCTCACGCCAGGAGACCCGACAGGCTGAGAAGACACGAAAGGGATCACATCAGCCTTTGATGTGATCCTTTTTGTGTCCTCTCAACCGTTTGTTTTGGACATTTTGTCTCGAAACCATTGTGGGTTTAGAAAAGTCCAGGGTTTCAACTGCTGTGAGAGGTAGACAGTCAATGTTGAACAGCCTGAAAATCCACATGGGAGGACAAATTGGAACTTCTGAAAGCTTTCATCCGGAGCGGTGAGAACTTGGCGGCTTGCGAGACCACAGTTGCGATGACCCGCCAGCAGCAGGCAGAAGTTTGCCGTGGAAGGGAGCTCTTGACTATCCCTCAGATGAAGGAACGTGGATTTTCGGAGAGCCTTGTTATCTTCACAGTGCTCCTTTTGTTTTGTTGCGCCCTCATGTTTTTTTGGATGTTCAGCGATTCGTGTTGGGCGGGATGGATTCTTTTGGCCTGAGGATGAAGATCACCAGCATCATTGCCCGTGGGAACCCCCAGCCGGATCCGGACTGTCCCCAGGATCCTTTGTCCACTCGGTACTGGTGCACTGTTGGCGGATCGATGTCTGAGAGAGAGAGAGCACTACGCTCACGGGTTCTACTCAATTTGCTGTGCAGACCTCTGAAGCAAACATGATGGGCTTGATGGGTGGGACACCGGGAATTGTCTCGCAGCCCACTCAGCTAGCGCTGACCAATGGTGAACCTTCTGGTGGCGACGCTCCGATGCCTAGCATGACAAACCTCATGGAGGTTGCGCAGCAGGTCAGCGCAGGCCACATGCCAGCTGGTCAGACTGTGGTGGCCAAGGCGAAAGCGAAAACGAAGGCAAAGGCCAAGGCCAAGGTTGAGTCTCAGAAACCCAAGACCTATGATGAGCAGCGTGCAGCCCTCCGTATCATGACTGAATATTATTTGGAAATTCCATACCTTTTTTGGTACCATAAGTTCATGAGTATATACAGCTTTGATTTCATTTTGTTTTTATCTACTTGTTTTGAGGTACAACGTTGAAGAAGGAGATCAATGGTTGTGCGACGTCGCAGTTCGATTTGGAGAAAGACCACCCGCTGCGCGAGTCTTTGCAGACTCATCTCTCGGAGCTTGAGGAAGTGAACAATCAGTTCCTCGTTCTGATTGATAGAACTTTTGGGAATCTGTTTTGAGGTTGTTGTGGGTTCATTTTTTCATACAGCGTTGCAGTGCTTGGGGATAAGGTGTCTGAACTGTGAGGATGCCGAGCTCGAAGCGATTCAAGAGCGGGCCCTTCCAAAGGCTTGGTATTTATCAAAGAATCCCTATGGTTCAAATTCTGTGGACTCTGGACCATGACTTAAAAGACTTACTGTCTTAAATGTACATGCACACATGCATATATGTGCGTACTTTCACCGACTCCAGGTGCAAGCGGCCCGGCTCACCAGGGCCCAGGCTCGTGCGGTCGCGGCTGAAATGAGGAAGGCGCCAGCCTGATTCACCAATGGGAAGACTCTGAAAATGAGTCTATGCAAATGGGTGCGAAAGGTCTTGATGGCTGAATCCGTGCACGAGAGGACAATGTTTCAAGAACTAGTTGTGCAACAAGTATACTGTTCAGCGTATTGCATAAACAGATGTCACTGACATATACCTTGTTGGCACATTTTTGTGAGTCCTCTCAAAGTTCTTCAGTCGACATCTTAGCTTGAGCTTGGGAGCTCTGATCTAGAGCGATACCTTCAATGGTACATCGAACTCATCGAACAAGTGCCCGTCAAAAAAAAGAGCTATGTCCTTTCACCGTACGTTAGCAACCTTCACTTTTTGTGAATGACATTCCACTCAACAACTCCCCGTGGAGGTGCTGGGGCTTCAAACAAAATCGTCCGCGAGAGGCTGGATGAAGCGTTCCCGGACTGCACGGTGGGCCATGTGTGATGTGTGAACTGTCCCAATCACATGAACAAAGGTGCCAAATCTAAGGTTGGCCTTTGCTCTTGGGGCTGGCTATACGAGTGTTTCACAAACAAGATCGATTGCCGAAGCATACGACTCCTATGCGATCACGCTTCTAGAGTGATATACAGGTCAATGTTTTAAGTTCATTATCGTTTTCGTTTGTTTTTGATATCCAACAACTCTGATATTCAAGCTGTGTTTGACAACCAAAGGTCTGGTCGAGAGCGTGGCCTTGTGGAGAGGTTCGCTCGCAACGATGTTGGATTGGACGTCAAGTTCACGTGGGTCACCTTACCCATGCGGAAAGCTGAAGATGACTTCACCATAGAAATGGTTCAATGGCCATTTCTTTTACCTCATGATTTTGCACAATGGTATATTTGAGTACCTTTTCCATAAAAGAATAGGATGCCCATATAAGAACACCAAAACTTGAGAGTCGCTGAGCCTGAGCCTAGGCAAGTACTTTGATTGCTGAAGGCTATTTGTCAGCTTTAGTCGAGGATTTCTCAAAGAGTGTGGACTATTGGCAGGGCATGTTGCAGGATCTACCGCATCATCCAGTGCAGCATCATGACATGAAGTCGTGTGTTGGATGTACATTGTATGGACCTTGGGCTAATTGGTACATATTTTGATGGCAAGACTCGTCAAGACCACCAAAATATGATGTTCCATACGCATGGAAACATCCATATATATATAACATATATCTTGAGGTATCTTTGACGCGTCTCTCGCCGCCGCCGCCCCAGGAGATGAGATTAATGCACTGGGCGACAGCTTTATGTTCCTTCTTTGGGTGTCTGACATGGGACCCTATCGGACTGACGCAGCTGCCTCTCGATGGCCCATAGCTACGATTCCTTCATCTAGATACTGCCTGGACCAAAACGGTGTCAATCTGACCTTACAAGAGGCTACCAGGGTCATTACTTCATCGTTCAACGTCCTCACTAACCAAGGGATAAAAATCAGAGACTTCAAGTCCCGTGGAGGCAGTGTTGCGCTCTTGAAGCACTAGTTGTTAAGATTTTCTATTTAATGGTTTCTTGTATAAATGTTTGTATGTAGTTCTCATGGCTCACATGTTTGGAAACACGTGAGGTAGCTCGTCTACGATTCTTTGTGATGGCCATTAGAGCGGACTGGAAAGCCCACAAGCAACTGATGAATCTCACGCGGCACATGAACACCAATGAGGTAGGGTGTGGACCTGTTTGAAGGAAGTGTTTGCTATTCCACTTTTGGGGAGATCTCACCTACCAAAGATGTCCCTGTTCAGGTTTGCTTCCTTTGCGAAGCTACGAAGGGTGCAGATGGTGACATGAACATGTGCTATACAAACCTGTCTGAGTCTGCTCAATACTGGGGAACGCTGTACCGGTCAAATCCATGGGCCATAACCCCATCATATTGTGCGCTGGTGGGTTTTCACATATCCATGATAGTCCCCGATTTACTGCATGTGTGGAACCTGGGTGTGCTTCAACAACTTTTGGGGTCGGCCCTGAGAGTCATTTTGACTGACCAGATTGTTTTCACCCAAGGTGATCTAGAGTCTCGATTGAAAGCAGCGACCATTTCATTGCGGGCCTTTGCCAAGCAAAGCCGCTTGCCACTGAGATGGCGGAAGCTCAACAAGGGCCGTTTACATTGGAAATCACGAAGCTATCCATCGCTTGGGGGATCAGGATACGATGCCTTTGTGATTTCTCGTTGGCTACACTCCACCCTGCAACCGTTCACGGCTGTATACCCAGAAATTGCTACATTATTGTGGACATCAAACCAGGCTATAAGCTTGTTGTACGATGCTCATTTCTTTTTGACCCCCCAAGAACAAGACACGGTGAGAACCCTTGGAAGTTTGTTCTTGCGAACATACCTTTCGCTGGCCTCTCAGGCCTTGGGAAGGGGCCAATACCTATGGAGAGTCATTCCAAAGTTTCACCTACTCGCTCATGTGTTCCGGTGTGACCGTGTCTGCAATGTGGCCAAACATTCAACCTGGATGGATGAAGACTATCTCAAGAAGGTTGGAAAGACTCTCCGTCTAAGCCCCAAACCTACCATACAACATCGGTGTTTACAAAGGTGGATGCTAAGCATCCCAGGACACCTGGAACGATGCCGACAGAAGCACAACCGCTGACTGAAAAAAACTTGGAATCCAGACGGTCCAATGCGCATGGAGCGCATATGGCAGGAAGCGAACGACAAACAGTGACTGCAACCTATCTAACAGGTTTGTTCTCATGTTGAGCTATTCTATTTGTGAGTTGGTGTGCAAGTGTGCCTGCTTGGGCTGATGTCTTCCTAACAAAAACAACGTAAATTATGTTTTTGGGTCTGGTGGTTCCACTGAACTGTGGACATATTCTTGTGATGGTTTTTTGTTGTCTAGCGGTGGGGTTTCCGCCGGTTTCCGCACAGCTTTGAGCACACCATGTGTGCGCACACATCTCGAGACACGAAAACGCACTCGAAAACGACTTCGAAGTCTATATGTTTATATAAACTATAAAAAACATACACTGGCTCAAGATCAAATCATACTTGCCTTCAAGTATGATTTGCTATTTACATGTGCTTTTTGGTACAAAGCATGTGGCTTGCATAGTTCACATATAGTGGCACTGCTAAAAGCTGCGCACGCTTTGCGCTTAGAAGTTTCACTGCTTCAACTGCAGGTGTCAAGGCAACTATGTGCTGATGGTAGCTGAGCATATCATACATTTTCTCTTTTACCCATCAAGCATGTCACGCGTGAAAATCGTGAAAACCACCAAAAGGCCGTGAAAAAACCATTTGTACATCAAAAATTTGAAACAAGGTCCTGAGCGGTATGACCTTGTTTTAAGTGATCGAATGGTTCCCCAGGTTAGTCAAGTCATGTCCGAGTTCGAGGTCGAACGCTTCACCGGCTCGTAAACCATGTCGTTTCGAACGGCTCGAAAAACGATTCGGGTTGTAAACCTCTGCGACCAGCTTAGCTTGTTTCTTTCCTGTGGAAGGTCCCAGGAGTTTGGCCAAACGGTGCACGAATTTACAATTCGGAGTTTTTGAATAGGCTACTGTACAGAGCAGCTGGTCAAAGGGATTAGGTCCCTCTGGCTCCTGTAGGCAAGTCATAAGGTTCTGCCACATTTGGTGGGCTTCTGCTAGGGCACCCTGTCCCTGTCGCAGCAAGCGCTTCAACTTCCTACCGCTCAGCTGACTCTCCTCGACCTTGATCATCCCTGGTAGGGACCGTCCTCCCAAATTCCCCCCGACTGAAGAGCTCCCGACTGCTGCAGGCGCGGGCCATTGCCGGAGTGAGATTGTTCATGTCCTCCTGGTAGATCGGGTAGCGAGGCGGAGGGTATCCCTCTTGGTACTGAGCTCCCGGATGTTGGCGAGTCAGTCGAGTGATGTAGAGGGACTTTTGGTCCTTCTGTTCCTGGCGCTTCTGTGCCTTTTCCATTCCCAGAGGGGTTGGCTCGTCCACTAGGGTCCGGTTGCAGTCCAGACACTTCTCCATGATCTTGAAGGCATTGGTTCCCGCTCGGCTGATGTTCCGATGCGGGCAGCGTCGGGGTAGTGGTGGTACCTGCGGTGTGGTGGACGACGATGGGGCTCCCCTCCTCATAGGTTGTGGTGAAGGCTCCTCCAGGTGATCGAGATCCGGACGGAGTGGTTGCCGATTGCACCACTGGAAGGTGGAGCACTGTCCTTGTCGATCCATCGGGCACCTCCAGAAGAGACGGCGGTTGTTCTTCGCCGTGTGACTCAGGAATAGTCGGCATAGGCGTCCGTGACCGCATTTGGGCGGCGGTCCAACGATCTCCTTCATCTCCTCGAGCAGCTGAGTCACATCTCCCTGGGAGGACCCGGGACTGGCTTGAAGGAGCTCTGAATTCAAGCTCATTCTCTCCCATGAGGCTTCGCTGGTGGTCCTGGTCGGAGTTCGGGGCGCAGGTGCTCGTTCTTCTTCCGGATCGGGTAATCGATGGCGAGGAGGATGTAGGTCGCGGGCCTCCGTCGGCCGCTTCATCAGGTTCTCGAGCAACACGTTGAGCCCTTGCGTGACATAGAGCAACTTCCGAAGTAGGCGGTTCCATCCCCAGAGAGAGGGAAAGTGGGCCTCCTCTCGTGGTCCTCGAGGTCGCTTCAGCTCCGGCATGGCTTCCATGAGAGGGGGATTGCTTCGGAGGTTCACGCTCGTTGTCAGGGGCTCCGGTTTTGGTCTGTGAAAAACTGTCTGCGGCGGGATCATGTGATTGTTCCGTCTTGAGTACCTCAAATTCTTGGTTGTTGCCGCAGTTGACCTCTTTACTGAGAGATTCCAATTGACCGGGGGTGAACTCACACAACGGAATCCGAAGGGCACCGGTAGGTCCTAGGTGACATTTAACCGTAAACCCTTGCTTCCTGAACCGCACCCGGAGTCCTGTCTCATTATCGAGGTAGATCACCGCCCTACACGAGATGAGGAAGGGCAGGCTGATCAAGAAGGGGGCGGCCACACTCTCGGGGTTGTCGAAGACGGCCGGCATGAAGTATGAGCCCTTCTGTCCAATGCTTGTCGGAACTGCCGCGACGACTTGGGTGCTCGAGATCCCATGGACGCTCTTGAAACGGTGGGTCTGATCCTTGGTCCTGACTGGGAGTCCAGGAGGGAGACGTTGAGCGAGTCGTTCAAGGGTCTGCCGGCCCACTACCATTCGTTGGCAACCGGTGTCGATGGTTGCGCAACATTCATCGGGATACGGGTTCGATCGGACGGGTTCGGAAACAAGTTTCGGACTTTCCCCATACATAACCCCAAAAATATCGTGATCACTACTGGAGCCACCTTCCCAAGGGTCACCCTGGAGTTCGGCCATATATGCACTCTCGACGTGAGGTGCCATCAGGCGTCGATCACTAGATCCCGGGCCGCCATGACCCGGGACATCTGCGGAGATTTCATCGCTCAGGCGTTCACCTCCAGGGAGAAAAGCACCCTCACCCGGGTGCTCCTCAAGGTGGCCGCAGAAGATGGCCTCTTCCAACACATGGGCCTCCTTCGGGGCTCCACGATCTCGGTCCTTGTCAGGGCATTCCTTGTGCCAGTGACCGGGTTTCCGACAGATGGCGCACTTGGTGACCTTCTTCAACTCCTCCACGGTCATGCGGTAGTTCCCTTCCTTGAAGGGAGCATTGTGCCCCACCATCGTGAAGCTCTTGGTCTTGCCCTTGAAGGTGTTGGAATACCCTCTCGACAGCTCCTTCGCCTTCTTGGCCTTGAGGGTCTGCATGTAGGTCTTCTTCTTCTGCTGCAAGATGGTGCTCAGCACCTCCGCGGCCTCGTGTTCTTCGAGAACACTTCCATCACCGTCTTCTCCATCGTGTCCTTCTTCGTCTTCACCTTGGAGGTCTTGAAGCGCCTCCTCCACGGCATAGATCTCGTCATCCTCCGGGTCATTGGGCTCGGCATTGATGTAGTGGGCAGCAGCGGAGGATGTCATCCGAGAACTCGTGGTCATAGTTCCTTTCTTTTCCTTTTCAATCCCGACCTGCGAGGCCTGGAGCTTCGTCTCGTGCTTGCGGATCCATTCCCGGATGTCTCCAGGTTTGATGGACCCTCGAGAGTAGTTGAGGAGCGACTTGATGTCGGCATCGGAGAGCACCAAGGCGTTGATGAGCAAGAAACCAACGTACCGTTCGGGAAGAACGACGGAGTGCTCAGTCACCTTCCTCATTGCCACGTCCCAGCGGCTGAAGAAGGCTCGAAAGTGCTCATCCTTGCCTCGGCGAAGATGGAAGGTGATCTTCGCCAAGGCGGCCAACAGGTCCTCCTCGCGGTCCTCACCGAAGTTCTCGGGGAGCTCCATGAGGGCGATCAACTCATCGCCATTGCCATCGCTGGTCATCCACGCCCGATCCCGGGCGAGATATTTCATGGTCTCGAAGGGGGTCTTCGTCAACTTCTGAAGGAGTAGCGGCCCTCGTGCACGGGGACGGGCCTTGGTGGTAGCAAGCCACAACCTGGCCTTGATGGCATAGTCCTGAAAGGCCAAGGATTCGCCATCCCACTCTGGCGGTGGCCCATTGCTTCCAAAGCTGCTACCACCGTCGCCCAAGTCACTCTCGGCACTCCTGGTCGAGCTGCCATGGCGCCGCCGGTGTTGGCGGTGTGGATACCGGGCTCGAAGAAATGCCCGGAACTCATCACTGTCAAAGGCCTCTTCGGCCAGTTCCTCTTCATCCAAGTCACCAGGGCGTGGTAGCCCTTTGTCAAACTCATGGCCTTCCGGCCTCGACGAACCATCGGCTGCTGTCGCAGCCGCAACCGGGGGCATGGCTCAAAGCGAACCACCAACCAGGGACAACCCCAAAACACCCCAAACAAAACCGACCAACCGAGCCAGGTCCAAGGGCCGAACCTGGCTCCGCTACCACTGTGGGCAGCAAGACCTTTTCACATGTGCATTGTCCCCTGCACATAGGGCCGCGTCGGGCCACCTCGAGAGTTAAACATTTCGGAATCGTGATTTCATCCAAAGCGACATGCTATTCACAGTATCATTGAGGTTGTGACCACAAAACCAGCCTAAGGCATGGAGATTTGCCGGCACAGCACCGGGCTTTCAGGGGCGTTTCAGAGGCACCGATGGCCAGAAGGCCGATGGCCAATCCCAGCAATGTGTACCTGGACCTTGCAGGACCCATTGATACCTATCTCGAAGTCACGAGCCAAAGACTGATGCTGACCCAAGGTTCCAACGTGCGATCTTCACTCGCACCACGTCTGGGCCCCGCTCATCCCCCGCTCGTCCCCCGCTCGTTTGCAGGCGATGTCTTCGGGCCGAAGCACTTCGAAGGCCTCCGGGCAGCCTTGACGCGCCACGGCGAGCTGCGGAAGGGCTATGTCTGTGCGCAGAAGGCGCCTTCGGTTCGGCGGAGGGGAGAACCTGGTCGAGCCGAAGGGATTCCGTCGGACCGTGAAGTCTGATGCACTCGCAAACATGGGACATGCACCACCTGGATGTTCGCTTAGAATCGCACCATGGACTGATCTAGGATGATCTAGGTATAATCATTGGATGGAGACTCGCCACTGCAGATCCCCTCCTGTTTTTAGTCCTTGCCTGTGTGTCCAAGATCCACCGGAATTTTGGCACATCGCCTGCCGACCCAGGGAACTCGCTGGACTCCGCGAGACCTCCAGGGCTTGGAACTCATCTCTGTGCCACGTCGTGCGGGCGGCAAGGTGCGCCGGGGTCAAGTTGGTGTTTGGGTTTTTCTGGACCACATGCAACGCCAATCAAGATTTGGGAAGGACAGATGTGGCTATGGCAAGACACTTAAGGCATGGATCAACCACCAAAACCCACACCCCATCCATACCCTGATCCAAAGGGTGTGAATCAACATCACTCAGTTGATCCACACCCTTTGACCTTGGATCAAATTCAGGCTTGGGTTGGTGAAGGGCTCTGCAGTGCAGAATGAAATTGCTGGACTCCACTAACTTCACACTTGGGTGGCAAGAGGCTCCTCCAGATACCGAGCTCTACTCTGCTCCCCAAATGGACAGAGTGGAAGTCGTGTCATTCTGCAAGGCTTTGGACCAGTAGAGGCTGTCTGGCCAACATCCTAGCAAACCCTGTGAATGAAGTTTCTGGCCTCCACTTTGTTCATTTTGGGTAAGACGGACTTGTAGCTACTATGAAGCCTGGTTAGGGCCTTGCAGAATGAAGTTCTGGCCTCCACTTTGTCCAATTTACTGTAGGTGCTAAGGGGCTCTGTAAGACAAATCTCAAGTGAGATTTCTGGGCTCCACTCCACTATCCTCATTTCAAATGCCCTTTCCACGGCAAGCAGCTTCCACTAAGTCATTGTGGCCCCCTATTGTGCCAGAATGGGCGGTGCAGGAGCCCACCAATAGAGCAGTAGGGCAATTGGCTCGGCCTCAGGGTGGACAAGAAGTTCACTACCTGACTGTTAAACGCCACGCCGTTCGGGTCAATTCAGCCTTGGGCTGTTGCAGCACTTGGTTCATTTTGGGTATTGGCGTCAAGCCTCAAAAAGTGGAGTTACTGGATGTGTGGACTTGGATGTCAAGTGTAAAAGAAGAGGAACACAGTGTAGTGGACATGATTATATAACTTGAATGTGGAAGTAGTGCGGGAACCACCAATCTCGCTTTTCAGGAATCTCATCCGTCAATTTGCTTTCGTCACGTCGAGTATTGAAAGGTCATAGACTTCTCAGACTGGAACTACAACCAGTCGACTACTCTACGTTTATAATTACGTACTTGTAGTAACTCCGGAAACCCCGGGTTTGAGCTCGAATGCCCACGACCGATAAGACCGATAAGCCGCTCCCGAAGAGTGCGTCCCCGCTTCTGTTGATCCGAAACACCGCTCCCCATGTCACCTGAGAGGATCCCAATGACATTGCCATTAGCCTGGAAGCTGCCCGGCTGGTCTTTCAGGAGCGCCGGCTTCTTTCGAACGTGTGTTTTTGATGTGAGCTTGACTCCAGAAGTGCTCGACATGGTCTATGGGAATGCTCCATGCCAGGTGAGTTATGCAGAATATGTTCGGGTCTATTTGGTGGTGGCCTGCCGGCAACCACAACGTTATTTTTGTTTTGTGTGTGTTCATCGTTTGCACGGTAAGTGGTTTGTTTGACAGGAAACGCACCACCAAGCGAATCTGGAGACCGCTTTGCAGAGAGCAACCTAGATATATATAAATATATGTATAATACATTATAATATATTGTATACACAGACACATATAGATATTATATAGGGATTTCCGCATTGGAAGGTGGTGTGTGTGTGGTGTCCGACAGCATGGTACACTGTCATCCTGGTCTATAGGTTCAAAAAGTACATGGTTGGCTCCTATGTCGCACCGAAGATGGTATATTCTCAAAACTCAGGAGCTGGCAGCAAATCCCCTTGATTTAGTGTCCTGAATCTCGAACAGCCATGTGGTGTGCAGGAGAATGTGGATGCCATTGCGCTTGCTGCCGCAGATTTGGACTTTTTGTACTTGGTGGAACCCCGGCGCCCCGCAAATCGTTTTGTCAACACCATGACTTGAGGTTCGTTTGACTTTTCTTTTAATCTACCCAATGACCCAGTGATTTGCTCAAAACTTCAAGCGGTGGTTTCACTAGTAAAAATAAGGCAGACAGATGTGTATCATGAAGAAGGACTGATGAAATGATACGTGTGATTCCATCATGCGTGGCGTCGGTAAAAGTCAAACTCCGGGCTACAGGGGCTAAACGTGGTAATTACGGGTCCCACATCATCATGTTTTCAAGCACCAGTGCCACCAGCACAGCGAGGGGATTTGGGAACCCTCATGTGGGACGGCTGGTTATGTGTTCGTGATGATGCTCTTGTAGTTTTCTCCATGATGCCCAGTCTTCAGACTCGATTTGCGAACTGACACTCCCATATCTTCAAAGCATACAGGCATGCCCTTGAGTCGAATTCCAGCAGCCAAGATCACCCTAACCGATCTAACCGATAATATGTATATACTGATATATTGTAATATACATTCTTGGAACGCGGCTTTCTGGGAAATTTCTGTGTTCTTTGCAGAGCGGCTTTGTTTGCACCAAACCGTGTCGCGTTTGCTCGACCATTGAACCACCAGGTTTCTTGCGGCCCTTGCATCGAACGCCTCGCGGAACACGCCGAGGAAGTCTTGCAACGCCACGGGGCACGGGTTCTGGTCCTCTTGCCGCGCCAATGCAACGCGGGCGTTGCACGGGCCTTTCGAGAGACGGCAGAGGTGAAGTCGGGCGAATGAAGGAGTGAATGGAGTGAATGATGTGTGAAGTATAGATGGGTGAGTTGTGTAGCGAAAAAAGAACCAGGAAGGACAGGTCAAACCTCTCCTTCCGACCGCTTTCGTTGAAGGACAGACCCAAAGCCATCGGGTCAGGCCGCCCATACTCGTCCTGATGGACCGGACCTGACGCAGCGGAGGACATCCGGGGATGATGTGAGAGAAAGACCTGGCTGCATATGAACCAGGCGGCCAGGTCGTTTTTTCCGGTGTAGATCCAGATGCGGCAGGTGGAATGGTTCTCTTTTGCAGAAGAAGCTGAACGACAGCCAAAGAAGAAGATGCTGCTGCAGCTCTTCTTGTGGAGTGGAAACATTTGGCTGAATCCCCTCTAACCAGTTCAACCAACCTACCGGTCCTTTTTGGGTCCCAACTTCCTTGCCATCCACCCTGGCGGCCCTGGCTTCCGGTCAAAAGGCATTCGTTATCAATTACAAGGAAGGATGGCCAACCCCCCAGGGTGAAGATTCCATCCAAATGTATGTTGGACTTGGCCCCCTTTTGGTTGGAGGTCCACCTGTTTGTGAAGCACAGTCAAATCGACTTTGTTATGTGAGTGATTTGGCCTCCAGCTTGTAAGAAGCACATCATCTTCCAACTGCATGATGTAATTCTTCCTGTTGCAGCAGAACGTATAACATGGGAAAGGGGATCTTGAAGATACTGTTTCACACTCCAACGCCTTCGGCGGGTGAAGGTGAACCTGTGAACCTGTGAACGGTCAGTTTGCCAATCCATCAGGTCCTGTAGCAAGCAAGATGACCTGGCTTGGAAGGGTTCACAGTAGGAGGGCTGAGAGCTTTGGTTTGCGGTTTGCACACTCATCGCCGCCAGAGGCCGCCATAGAAGTCGTTGATCCAAACCGATGTTCGGCACCGTTCCAAGGTCGTCCAAGCGCTGCAGCAGTGTCTTTGAAGACCTGAAAGCTGAAGACTTCGACCATGGCGAGGCTGTAGGGTGTTGGATGTTTTTTTTTAAATCACCTGGGTGGCTCAGGTTAGGTATCAAGTGGCGGCGATATGCTGCAACCAGGGATGCAAGGGTTTACCGGTTACCCGGTTAACCTATAGTTGGTCTTTTCCGGGGCTTGATTTTCACGAAGTTTCTCTCAGACCGTGGTTGCTAGGTGCGTGCTGCGACTCACGCAATCCGTGGCGGTCCAGTGGTCCAATCCCGAAGTAACAACTCAGCAAACCACAGGTCTTCATTCCCATGGCGGATCTGCCCTTTGCGGTTGATGCTCTTTTCACCTGCCATTCCCCGTTCGCCCCATACAGGAAGCCATATCTTCACCGGAGTATCTCGGGAAATGACTTCGATCCACAACAAGGAAAAACACTTGCTGCATCTGACGCTTAACGCGCGTGACTTCCTACATCGAAGATGTCCCTCAAGGCAATAAGGCTAACTGTTGTCGCCAGAAAGGTTGCCAACATCAAACGCATTCTGGAGATTGGGGGTTCAACCTCTAGAGCATGATGTGGAAGGGCAGGCGTTTCGGGAGCTTGAAGCTCAACAGCGTGATGTTGCTGGATGTGGACTCACCCAGAAGATGCTTTCGACCGCTTCTTACCAGTATGTCTTAGACTCCGGCCCTAGCTTTAAGCTGCTTTGCCAAGATGAAGGGCCCTCCCGTGCCACCCCGTGATGGCTCGTTTGTGTTCTCCCTTTTTTCTCCTCATCCGTGATGCCTTTCTTAAAGGCCATTGCATATGAACCCTCTTCAGTGTTTGATAGTATTTATTCCTCACCATCCTTTTTAGTACTGTTGGTACTTATATACTTGGTTCTTCCTACTTATTTTGAAGGAACACGGCAAACCAGAGGTCGGCCTGGAGATGATGGACCAGCTGCGAGCCATGCTCTTGGACTGGGGATATTTGGAAGATCAGGTGCGGGTGCTCGATGGAACGAATCAGAAGAGTGGCAGTGAAAACAAAGTGGGGGTGAAAAGCTCGACCACTGCACCACAGCAAACCTCTGAGTGGGACCCCATGAAACAGCTTGGTAGCGAGTTGTTTTAGGCTATGAATCAACGCCTAAAAGGGCCGATGTCTGAAAACTTCTATCGCCTCCAGTGCCACAGTTGATGAGTGACACAGACATACCAAGTCGACGGCCCAAAACTATAACACCTCACCCCTTTTGGAGATCTTGTGCCATGTGGATCATCATCCGCAGAGTTATCGGAGAGAAGAACCACCGAAACCATCCTGTCCTCCTCCCCTCGCCTCCCCTCTCCCCTCTCCTTCGCCAGACACAAGCGCTCTTGCCGGCGGTGGCGAAGTTTGCGGTCTTACACGAACTCGAGGATTTCCCTTTGTGGCCCAAGAGCTTGGCTTATACCCAGCTGGCGAAGGTGGGAACGCTTCGGTTTTTTTCGCTGAACCCCCTCGTCTTTCGGATGTTGTTTTCTTCAGGCCGACACCGGTTCCGTTTCTTTAGGCTTGCCGTTTTCCATACGGCCGGCGCCAGCCACACGGCAGAGCCACACGAGAACGCACGAATAACACGGTCGCCTCGAGGTCATAGCAGGTGAAGACCTTTTGTTCTCCACTATTTCTCCGTTGCTTTTTTGGGGCTTTTGGCCGAGGTCATCTCCAAGCATGGCGTTTGGAAGCGGAATGACCATCGCCTGATTTTCGTGCTTCCCTGTGGCCCAGCCACTGCCAGCAAGAAGTGGTTGGAGGCCACACAGAAAGATGGGAGTGGCTGGTGCTGGATGCTGAAGGGATTCCATGTGGGTGGGGTCAAAACTAGACCCCAAACCATGCTTTCCCTTTTCCGTACCACGCCCAGCCTCCGATCCTTCGTCGGACGACACTTCGCGCACGTGGTCGGGAGCCAGCATCATGCGACGTAGTGCGACGGTGTTGGTAGAGCAAGCAGAGACATGGAGTTCGATTTACCATCTTTCCATTCAGCCCGTTTTAGATCTGCTAATTGAAATTGTGCACTAACAGATACCGCGTGAAACAAGCGCTAGAATTATTGAGCTACATACACTATCACTATCACAACATTAGTTCGTTTCCTTGGCACAGCCAGAAGCCAACTCCTTCCCCCCCCCCGCCATGTAAGGGCCATAATCTATTTTTTGGGGCCGGTATACGCCTGGACCCGTACCGCGCGGTCCACCGTCGACCCGTCCCGTCTGGCCGTCTGACTGGTTGAGGATGATTCTCTTGGAGAAAAAAATCTGCTTCCAAGGGGTCACCCGGGACAACCCTACACTTATAGGTCTCCAGATGCACCCAGAGAGGAAGTGCTAGGTACACTCCGAGTCACTCACATGGACGGGGAGCAAACACCCCGAACTTCGTAGAGCTGTTCTTCCAGGAGCCGAACTGCGTGCCATCGTCTAAACCATGTCAATGTGTTCGTCCGAGTGTACCTTCTTCAACTTTCAGGTGGGTCTCTTAATATTGGAAGCTTTTTTCAGCGGTCGGTTTGATCATAGACCCCAGAAATAACCAAGTTTTTCCCCAAACAGTTTACTGTTAGGGGTTCTCAATGCTTTAAAGAATGGTCGCCTTGGTGCTGGATGGTCTGGTCGGGTTTCCGGCTGGCTTGTCTCCCACTTCCTTTCATATGTCTCCCACTTCTTTTCATTTGTCTCCCTGGGTGCTTGTGGTCGGGTTTGCGGCTGGCTTGTCTCCCACGTGCATTCATTTGTCTCCCACTTCCTTTCATTTGCCTCCCAATTCTTTTCATTTGTCTCTCAGGCCACTTCCTTTCATTTGTCTCCCACTTCTTTTCATTGTCTCCCAGGCTGGGTGCTTGTGGTCGGGTTCCGGGCCGGCTTGTCTCCCACTTCCTTTCATTTGTCTCCCACTTCTTTTCATTTGTCTCCCAGGCTGGGTGCTTGTGGTCGGGTTCGCGGCTGGCTTGTCTCCCACTTCCTTTCATTTGCCTCCCAGGCTCGGTAGGCTGGGTGCTTGTGGTCGGGTTCACTTCCTTTCAATTGTCTCCCAGGCTCGGCGCTTGTGGTCGGGTTCCCGGCCAGCTTGTCTCCCACTTCCTTTCATTTGTCTCCCACTTCTTTTCTGCTTGTGGTCGGGTTCCCGGCCGGCTTGTCTCCCACTTCCTCTTATTTGTCTCCCACTTCTTTTCATTTGTCACCCACTTCTTTTCATTTGTCTCCCAGGCTGGGTGCTTGTGGTCGGGTTCCCGGCCCGCTTGTCTCCCACTTGCTTTCATTTGTCTCCCGGTTCTTTTCATTTATCTCCCAGAAACGCTTCATTTGTCTCCCAGGTCCGTCATGCCATGTAGCATTTCTATTCATTTGTCTTTGTCACCGCTAATTTCCGCCCTTTTCCGCTGGCCATGCAGCATTTCTATTCATTTGTCCCCCAGGCTTGTCACTGGTGGTGTCCGCCCTTTTCCGCTGTTTCTATTCATTTGTCTCCCAGGTCTGTCACTGTAGGTGTCCGCCCTTTTCCGTTGGCCATGTAGCATTTCTATTCATTTGTCTCCCAGGTCTGTCACTGCCAGTGTTTTGTCTCCCAGGTCTGTCACTGCTGGTGTCCGCCCTTTTCGTCGGCCATGCAGCATTTCTATTCATTAGTCTCCCAGGTCTGTCACTGTTGGTATCCGCCCTTTTCCGCTGGGCGTGCAGCATTTCTATTAATTTGTTTCCCGGGTCTGTCACTGGTGCTGCCGCCCTTTTCCGCTGGCCATGTAGCATTTCTATTCATTTGTCTCCCATGTGACTTCTTTCTTTTTGTCTTTCAGGTTTGGTGCCTGCACTGCTGTTTTCTGCCCTGTCCGCTGGAACAGGTTCGCCTGTGAAAGGTTCTTGCTCCTTTGCAAGGGGTGCGTGACTGTCTCCGGGATTGCATTCCTGCCACACTGTGTAACTCTCTCAGCTTTGTTTTCCTTCTCGGGCAACCGTTGGATGAATGACCGGATTGGATTTCGGCGGCGTGGCAGCGATCTCTCTATTCAGTTGGGGCGGAGGGCATATGTCAGGCACCAAAAATCAATTTCATGTCACATCCTTCGCTCCTCATGCTTTTGTTTCTTGTCCTCACGTGGTCAGCTCCCCGCTGACTGAGCAGCATGACCAGCATCATGTTCGCGCTTGAAGAATAATTCCCCAAAAGGTTTACTGTTAGGGCTTCTCACTTCTTTCTTAAGATGTGTCCCCCCGCTCTGTACTGCTGTGTCCGTCTCTGCCTTGCAATCCTTTACATTTATCTCCCAGCTCTGGACGTCGCAAGCTCTAGTTTCGATTTTGAAAAACACAAACTGTTTGGGGTCTACGGTGGTGTAATTTTAGACTTCAATTGAATGAACTCGACACCCAGACATGACCGAAGCATCACAGGGTCCGAGTTACCGAGTCCTCGTCCTCGTACATCCTCGTACTGAGTAGGCCAGAGTAGGCCAATGGGCGTCCGGTTGACGCATGAGACCTCGGACATGTCCAAAACCATCGGTTGACTCGGACATGTCCTGGGTCTTCCACTTCTTCCCACGCTCGGTCTTCAGAACCTTCGTGTCCACCGGGCCTACCGGCACAGCGGCGGAGCTGCGGAGTGTGGCCCGGTTCGAGGCCTGTGGCTCCTCGAAAGCCGTCAGCTACGTGCGGGCGGGGGGCGCCTTCCTGCTGCGCGAGTCGGAGGCGGTGGCGCTGGAGGCGGGGAGTGGGAGGAATCGGCCACCGTCCTTGGCTCATCGTGTTTCTCTCTTTCATCGTCTTGGGTGGAGTGTTCAAAAGCAACGTCAGAAGGTCTCTGGGCCCCTAGAGACCGTGCTTGTTCGGCGGATTTTGGTTCAAACAACCATGCAGCGTGTCGCTGAGACCAGCCGGTCGGTTTCGATCTGGTCTTGGAGGGTCCCATATT
This sequence comes from Durusdinium trenchii, assembly GCA_963970005.1. Classification (NCBI taxonomy): domain Eukaryota; class Dinophyceae; order Suessiales; family Symbiodiniaceae; genus Durusdinium; species Durusdinium trenchii. The sequence continues at coordinate 840,183 of CAXAMN010022995.1, read as the reverse complement.
CCACAGTGAAGCTGATGTCTTGAAGAGGTCCTGCAGAGGCTCGGGTACTATGGCGACATGAATGAGGAGTGGCCGGCCTGCAAAGGTGTCGCAAACTTCTTCTTGTGTAAGATATTGGAGTCTTAGTTGCCCTCCGCAAGCTAGTTTGAGCTACCTTAATCGCTGTTGGCGATCCAACGGCACACTTGCAATTTTCGAGTTTCTTTTCAGGGCATTTTGCCATCGGTCTCTCACAGCGTCGGGGGGGTTCTGTGGGGTGGGGCTGGGAGGGGGCAGTTTCTATAAATGAATTAAGTAGGGTTTAATTCGTATTCATCAGGTCATCCTTAGTTATACAATTCAAATTTTCCAGAACATCCAGATCATTTTTGATTTGTATTGCGCACCAAAACCAGGGTCTTGGAGGCAAATAATAGTCAGGATCCATATTTGTTGTAAAGTTCAGCACCAGAAGTAGTAACAAACTACAGAAAAAGGCTCAAGACAACAATGCAGCAGATTGTTTTTCTGTCATAGTCACAGAAACTCAATGAAAGCAGAATGAACACAAAATCCAAGCACATGAAATGCACTTCAGAAGTGACTTTTATTGCGGCTACCCCAAAGGCCCCAAAGACCTTCCCCCCCAAAAGAACAGAATTGGAGAGGTTACCCCCCTTATTATAACGAATTTCACATTAAAGAAGATTTGTTTCTAAGCTGAACAGTTCTCGGAAGACATCATCTCAGTAACGAGATGCAGAACTTATTCACGAATTTGGACCGTTCAAATTGTGGAGCCCTGCCTTGACCAGAACGACTTGCTCTGGTGGAAGATGCCACACTGCTGTCTTTTCAGTGCTTTTCACTGCAGGATCTTCCTCTGCAGGAACAGCGGAAAAGCTCAAACACAAAGTGCTGGCCTCTGCGTGCCATCAACTTTTGCACAAAGAAACACGGCCTACTACGGGTCCTGGCTGACGTCCAAGACCAGAGGAAAGAGTCACCGATGTGCGCTAGTAGCCATCCGAGTGTCAGGCAGCCCAGTCACCCCTCTTCGGATGAAGGGACTCAAACCCATTGGCCAGGGGGGCCCATTTGGCTCAACACATACTTTAACTTTAACTTGCTTCGCGCAACATATTCAACACAGCTTTGGGACCTCTTTGCGACCACGTATTGCAACCTCGCACCAGGGCTGAAAACCATGCTGTTCCTTTTCCGATTTCAGATCCAAACATCCGGCAAATATTTTGATGGGCATAAGCAGTGCTTGAAAAACCACTCGTTCACATCTCCTCCGTCCGGGTTCTCGTGTGGAGCCTGCATTTCTGTGTCCAGACATCCACTGCACTGCAGTAGAGCTCCTCATCTTTTTGTTTGGGCAAGACGAGGAAACACAGGGTAGGGTAGTTCATCATCTCGGCGTCGCGAGGACCTCAGTGAAGCCATTGACATCTTTGCCAGCATGAAGCTTCTCCCGCAATTAGCCTGCGCCCCAATTCGACCATGTCAGCGTTCTTTTGAGGGATGTCGGTTTTTCGGAGTCGGTGGTCTCAATGACAGGTTTGGGAGTCTTCGTCCCAACGCTAGCATCATTCGCATGTGGCTCACGGATGCAGTGTTGCGGGCTCCAGGATCGTTTTCGCCTCCCCGCAGGGGGCTGTTGACTCCCTGTGGCACGTTGAGTCCTGCATGCCGTCATGGGAAAGACACCCACTGCGGTACAGGGTATAACAAGAAGCTACGAACGTAACAAAGGGCATCGCTACTAGGAACAAGGAAGCTACGAACGTAGCTCCGGGCATCGCTAGTAGCAAGAAACTACTAGTAACAAGTAATCTTCAGATACTCACATGACCAGGCCACTTGGTCCCACCGAGGAAATCCAATGACCAGGCCCTTCAAGTCTCCGGGCTCTCCATCAAGCCCCACTTTTCAGTGGGGAACCCCGGCCTGTCGGACCGAGCACGAGAAAACAGAGATCTCGGCGCAGGAAGAGATCGAACCACGAGTGGTGTTGCGTAGTTTGGGTTTCCCTGCAGGACCTCGAACTAGGCGATATGACCACCCAAGATTCATGGTGCAGCCATCCCACTTGTGCCATCACGTCTATTGGTTTTGGCAACATGACTTGCCTCCCAAACTTTGTGGTTTCGGTCATCGATTGTGCCGAAAGTGACCTATAGTTCCTCCAAAAAAAGCCACAGGCGCTGTGTCTTTGCTGCGAAACACGCGGCCACCGCTTGCTTGCGCGCCACAGGGCGAGAGGTGTGGCACACAGCGCTGTGGAAGCATGACTGCGCTGCAACAGCGCTGTCTTCCATGGCAGCTCACCAGGTCATGTGGACGCGACAGAGCATGCTGTCGCGATGCAAGCGTGGCAACCTCATGGAATGACCACATGGAATAAGCACGGCACCATGCCCGCGTGACAGAATGACATTTCAGCACTACGCCACGACAACATCAGAGTAACAGCATGTCAGCATATCTGCTTCCTCCGGAACCTCCTGACCCCGGCAACCTCCATACCCTGCTCGGGAACCTGCTCCAGAATCAGCTCTGGAACCACCTCTGGAACTTGCTCCGGAAGCTGTGCTCCGGAAGCTGTGCTCCGGAAGCTGTGCTCCAGAACTTGGTCTGGAATCTGCTCCGATCTGCTAGGAACTTCTGGGGACCCCCCTAAGCTTCGCTGTTGGCATCAACACATCTTTCGCACACCTGGGATCACACATCTTGGCCTTGGACATCAAGAACAATGGCTTGACTTGCCCCAGGTTCCATCCATGAAGGCTCCATCCCTTTGGCTTTTCGGTGTTGGATCCGTTCCCGACCGGTCCGTGGGGGCCGTCCGTTGGAATTCGGTGGGGACCCTGATGAACGACGTCCTCAACGTGGCTTTTTCTCGGATTCGTCGGGCGGCCCATGAGGTGCACCGGAAGATGGCCTTGCTGCACGCAGCCTTGGTCTCTCCTCGAGTGCACGGCGAATGGCACATTGCACCCGGCGACGGTGGGGTGTGGGAGTGGGAGGTGTGTGTGGGAGGTGTAGCAGGTGTGGTGGGTTGGAACTGGCAAAGACCGAGGTTGTTTTGGCATGTTTTTGCACTTGTGTCACCAGGTTTTTGTTTAGAAGTTAATATGCAATTAGATGCCACATTTGCTTGTCGTGCCAGTTACTTGCCAGACGATGCCAGGTTCGATTTCATGTAGCTGCTCAGTTGTGCACATGGTCCTAGTGGTATTTGTTTTTTACGTGTATACTTAGTTAAGACACTTCTGTATTCCGTGGTTTTGAACAGTCAAAAATAGACCAGTAGCCAAGTTCAAGAGTTGGCGCGGACAGTAGCTAAGTGCAGAGCTAGCTAAGTTCACAAGTTAGCGTAGACAGTAGCTTGGCTAAGTGAAGTAGCGTAGACAATACCTAAGTGAAGAATTGGAAAGTGTGTAACTGTCGTCGAAAATCAAGATGGAAGCCACCGAAGTATGCAGCTGCCATCGAACATCAAGGTGCAGCACGTGCTGCGTGGCTTTTCGCAAGATGGAAGTTGCCAAAGTTGTGTAGGTGTGGTCGAGCATCCAGGTGGTAGTTGCCAAAGTGTGTAACTGTCGTCGAAAGCCAAGGTCGAAGTTGTTGAAAACGAAGGTCCATGTTGCCAAAATGTGTAATGAACTGTCGTCGAAACCAAGATAATCAAGGTCGTAGTTACCAAAGTGTGTAGGTGTTGTCGAAAACCAAGCTCGAAATTGCCAAAGTCTGTATGTCGCGAAGGTTACCAGAGTAGCGTAGACTCGTAGACCAGTATGTAGCTAGGTTCAAGAGTTAGCACATCCAAGAGTTAGCGTAGACAGCTATAGCTAAGTTCCAGAAAGATTCGCCGCAGAGACCAGGAAACATCCGTGAAGAAAGGAGTGTGTCTCTCAAAACGATGAACTCTATCAGTTTTGCTTTGTTTTTTGAATCCTTACGCCCTTGGTTCGCCAAGACTACTCGATTTTAATAAGCAGCAATAACAACAATAATTACTACTTACAGAGTGCGAACGATGAATGGGTGGCCGCACGGCCCTGGCCGCCCTTGCTGACACAAAGCATGATCCCAAACGATGACGGACCCCGCACAGACCTGGCGCGGCGCTTCTTAGTGGCGCGAGGGCTGCTGGCTGGCCACTGGGACGTAGGTTGGTGGGAACAAGTGCTGGCTGTAGTTTTGGTTTTTTTTTTTTTTTTTTCCGTTGCTGATGTTTGTAAGAACGAGTTGGGCGTTCTGTCAAAAAACCTTTATTCCAAGTCGAGTTCTTTGGTGAGTGGGTAGGTGATGGTTGGGATCTCTTCAACGAACCGTAGCACAGTAGCTGCAGACCACCCTTGAAGATCCTTGAAGGGAGATAGCAGAGAAATGACTTCTAATTGGATGTGATGAAGTCGATTTCATAGATCCCACTCCATTCTTGAGCACCTTCCAGCTGTCAGGGAGGAGCCTCCAAAGTCGCCTTACAAACCTGCCACACTTGGTGAATTCTGGTGTTTCTCTTGGGAAAGGGACGCTTCCTCACAGGGAGATTCCGACTTGGATCCGGACCACGAAAGATCAGATCCCACCATATCTTGCGGCACCAGTGAGGTTTGGCGGTCCCATTGTCATTGGACCCGCGAAACGACGGGATGAGGTCTCAAACACCACACGACCAGGCCTTGGGACCTGGTCGGGTCACGGGTGAGCTGGCGCTCAGGTGGACAGGGGGCCGATCGGAAAGAGGTGTGGAGAGCTTTGGAAAGCTTCCTGGAGCAGTCAGAGCTTCCAAGGCCCAGGAGAAAGAGCCACTGTTGAGCGTTTTTCAATCAATGCAGCGATTCGGTCCTTTTCAGGTGCACAATCTCTCGCTTCAACAGGATCCTGCAGTTTCCAGAATGCTTTTTGGGTTCAAGTTCAAACCAGTGACACAGACACTTCGGGCTCTAGGTATGGAGCATGTCTTAATGGCAAACCTCTTTCTATATGACAATAGCTGAGAGTCCGCCTCAACGTCAAGATGTTGCGTTGACTGGAGATCCCAATCCCTCAAGGGCAGACGAATTACACCTGGGAAAGGATTCGCTCCCACGGTTTTTGCGGAACGGCCACCCGGGCTCGTTGGTTTCCTCTTCTCGACGCAGCGGGCACCTCCCCACCCGAGGAGCTACAACGCAGCGGTGAAGCAGTTGAACCTCCTTTTGAGCTCGGAGGATCCCAGTTCCCGGTCCCCCCGGGTCCCCCGGGTGGACCCCCCGCGGCAGCGGTCCCCGCGCGCGGTGCACGGTGAACCGAAAAGCGGCCAGCGGTTGGCCGATGACGACGGCCGTCTGAGGGGGGAAGGGTGGTGGGATCGGTTTGAAAGAGAGGACTCAGGACGGACAGATTTGGGTTTGTAGACACCGTGAACAGGGCTCTTTGATATTTATATATATATATATGAATTGTTGGACCCTGTTTGGAAAAAACAACTTTTTGTGAAACACACACACCGCACACGAGAATGTGGAAGGTGAATTCCTTTATCCGGAAGGCTGGTTTCTCAACCTTCGTTCAACCCTGCAGGCACCCAAGTCTCCTTTCCCTGCGCTTCGGACACTCACCTCTTGCAAGACGGATATTGGTTGACTGCTGGGATGTGCTGCAGAGTATAGCTGCCCCTCACGTAACCCAGAGCTTTCACCGGTTGGCTAAGCCACCTTTCTTTGGCGCCAGAGGACCATTTTCTGAAAAGGGTGCCACGTACATTCTGAACGTCGTTGGATGACCGTTCGTCTCTCGCAAATGACTTGACGGATGAGGTTTCTGCGGTTTCAACTCAGAGGAACAGCCGAAATGAGCCGAAAAGCACCGTGAGGTTGGAACCCAAGCACAGCCCCGAGTAGAGGTATAGACATAGGTCGTATCATAGTCATAGAGGTAGGAATATGGGTCGGACAGCACCCTGCTGTCGAAAAACCTGCTGCATGCTGCATGCTGCTTTTGCAAGCCGTGTGGATGCTTGCTTCACCCATGAAGATACTGGGCAGCTGAGCACGAAGATTCTAAGCCACACATCACCAAGAATATGTTCAGTCCAGCAGCAATGAAGGACTCTACACTTTTCCCTCTGAGTACAAACAATGAATATCCAAGGATGCCCTAGACTGTTAAATCCATTTAGCATCACAGGTTTTCGTGGCAATGCTTGAGGACCTTCTACGGACTTGCTGGGCGCAACGCCGAAAAAACCATCACCCGCCGACCTTACAGACGAACCAGACACCGTCGAAGCCCCACTGGAGCCGAGCCGACCGCCGCTGCTCCCATGGACGCCGAAGCCGCGCTCCAAGAGCCCTTCCTCGCCGAAGGCCTGCGGCCGAAGCTGCTTGGAACGGTCCCCACTCGGTCCACCGCCCCACAAGGGACGACCGGTGCGGTCAACGGTGCGCGTTCCGAGACGTGACGTGAGGACGTGACCTGGAGCGGACCGTGAGACGGGTCCGGGAAAAGCGGCGGCTGACGGCAGACAGACCACGGGTTTTGTTTGTGAAGACACCGACAACGACGAATTCTTCCAAGACCTAATGCGCCGTCGTAGACGAAGTACCTGAAGATGAAGACGAACTCTCCGCGGGGGCCCAAACCACCGGGGCTTGCAATGCTCTGTGTCGTCCCCCGCTCTGTGCAATCGTCAGAATGTGTAGTCAGAAGTCAGACATCGTAAAATCAGAATGCCCTGTCAGTGGGAATACGCTGTCAGAGGAGGTGCGTTGCCAGGGGACTCTCTTTGGGGCAGGTCAAACGTTACACCCCACGTGCTGATACCTTTGACAGAACAGAAAGTCAGAAGACCACCAACTCGCAGATTAAACAGAGGTCATGCAGGTGTGAAGCTGAGAAAACTCACTTGCTGATCTTGTATCCTGCTAGTGACTCTTCGATCCCAGTATTCGCCACCCAAAGTATCACATATAGTATCACCGTTCGCTAGTAGCGTCCGAACGCTCCGTTCATAGCGATGCCGTTCCGTTCGTAGCGTCCTCTTGCTCCGTTCGTAAGGCCAGGAGACCCGTTCGTAGCGTCGTTGTGAGTTCAGTTCTTTTCGCCCCCGGGCTGTTCATCCCAAAAACACCCTCCCGCCACGAGACTCACTAGCTATGCAACTTTTATAGAAGCAATTCCATATACAAACACATACAAACAAAGTAGCGATTGCTACTGGGCAGAGGGTGAATGAATCCATGGCCAGGTTAGCCTCTGGCTGCTTGCTCATAGCCCTTGACCTCTTGTTGAATGGCTCAGTCAATGATCTCGATCGGGAGTCCCCAGTCAAATGCGCCTCAAAATGCCCAAGCAAGTTCGTACCAGAAAAACCCAGTAAGGAGCCACTAAGACCCGTGCTTCAGGTTCCGCTTTTTACGCTTGACTGCTGCGCTGAGTGGTCTGGGCGCCCTTGCCACTCTCGCATGGCCCTCCGGCCCTGGAAGACCTGTGGCGCTCTTGGCATCCGACGAGGTGCCGACCTTGCGGATTTTAGGAGGCGGGGTCATCGCAGGATCTGGGGGCAGGGATGGGTGTTGATCCTACCCAACTCCAAAGCATCGGCGATCCTTTCGAGCTTGCACCTTGGTCAGCGACAGCTTGGACAGCACCTTTCGAGCTTGGAGCCTGCGAAGAGGAGGTTCTGCCCTGAGAAGCCTCCAAGAGCCGGGATCTTGGCCGAACAGCTCCTGTCCAACTTCAATGCCGAACAGCTTAAGTCGCTGCCGCCTTACGTGGCCGAAGTGGTACAGCTCGGCCAAGCCAAAGTGATGGTGCAAGCCGCCAAGATATGGGTCATGGCACCAGGAGACCGGGGCACGACCCACCTGTTGGTCGTTCGCTACATGGTGGACCAGGTCCCTAGGTTTTGACCCATCACCGTATGAGCACATCGGGGACCTGTCAAGGTTTCACAAGACATGCGGCCCCTGTCTTGGGAGCCAAACCGAAACGGAACATACAAGAGATTGCGAAAAAAGTACACAGCGCAGGCATGTTCTTATATTTTCTTAAGACTCTTTTGTACTGACAAGATTATACAAGTGTCACTTTACACTGACTCAAGTCTGAGGGTGTTTCAGAGTTCGTCAGAGCTTGATTCCATATGATTCCATTGGTGGAGTGCTGGAGCGCTTCAGGTTCTTTTCACCTGACCTCATCCAGCTGTTTTCCCGCACGCAGCCAGGCCCCGACGCCCCTCCGCGTGAGCGCTCTTGGGTGCCGCGGGTCTGCACAGAGCTGTACGAGGGCCCCAGCTGCTCGAATACGACGAAGTGGAAAGGGATTGCCCCTTGGCCAAGATTCAAGATCAAGTGTGTGTGGCTCAAAGAAATAGAGCAAACTGTAAACTGTGGGCCCTTCGGGCTTCCTGCAGCCAATTTGTGGGGTCTTCAATTGCTCCATCTCCATTTCTTGAGCCCCGGCCACTTGGTTTCTGGAATTGGGATGTGATAGAACGCTGGTCGTTCGCCATCCTGCTGTATGTCAGAGATCTCTCTGTCTCAGAAGGGGAACGGTGATTCGCCGGTGTGACTTTGATCGTGTTTGCATGTTTTTGGAGACAGCACTCACTATGTCACCATGGTTCACCCACTCCTTGGCGGACTAAAAGGAGGTCATCAGATGTGATTCTTTGTGATTTTGTGATAGAGACCGGGGTGGTCAGAGTCATTTCCTTTGTCGTGGCCATGACTGGATCGCCAGCAAGGGCGAATCACCTTAATTAATTGCTGCCAAAGCCCCACTTTTCATAGGAATCATTCTTTGGGGCTACACCGCCACAGCAAAGCTTTTTTGGGCCAAGGGAATTCACTTCCTTTCCATGAACATGCAATGTATATGAACAGTTCGTGCCTCGCAACTCGCCAGTTCGGTTACGGGAGGGCGCCGGTGAGTTTCGTACCCCTTGCTTGCCCAGCTCTTGTTTTTTTTGAGGTCACACTGGAGATTCATGGGCGGACCATCGACAACGTGAAGATGCACTCAAGGGGTCATTCTTCCGCCATGTGCCTCCGGCAGCAGCTGTGAGCTCGAGCAATAGCACTAGTTTGGGTCTGTGCCGACGTAAACCTGTCGGCAGAATGGGTCTTATCACCCTTTTAGAGAAAGGCTTACAACCTAACCATCATCCACTGAAACCTGGTATATATATAATATATATACAATTATATACATATATATATATATATGTAACGGCGCAAGCAATAGTCATCGTCTTCGAAGATCGAACGAGTCAATGGCTGAATGAGCTTTCTCAGATCTTTGCCCTTTGCCCCACCCACCCGCCGTCCTGGCCAGCCAAGCCAGCTGGCTGCGCGCGCAACCCGCGGCGAAGGGAGCGGAAAGCCTCGACTTTGGGCTTCCGAGATGAGTTCCATGGGATGAACAAAACATGACCAAACTCCGATAGTTGTTTTTGGCCATGAAGACTGAGTCCTCGAGGTTCCCCAAGCATCAGTTCGCGCTCCGCCTGCCCACCGCAATCCCGTTGCTTGGGATGACGCCCGCTAGGACGGAGGGACACGGAGCTTGGTCAGCTGGACTCTTCGAAGAAGTCAAATCCAACAAGGATTTGTTGTAAGAACCACAAGCACCCATCTGACCATCTGGAGACCTCTGGATGATGGTCAGCTGGGCTGTTGTTCCAAGCTATTAAGAATTTCTTCTTTGCACCATTCTTGCGTTTGGAATTTGGAGATGGTGGTTTGGCTGAACAGTTCTAATTCGACTCGCACAATGAGGCCTTTTTTCTGGCCCAAAGAACCACGTGCAAGAAATGCTTCAGCACGACCCTCCTCAAATGACCTGAACTGCATTTGATCTGTCCATGTCCATCCGAACCTCTTCCTTTGAAACCACGTTCGGACCAGTGGGACCGCCGGACACAAAACCGAGTCGACGGATCCACTGAGACGTCGGCGAGAGCTCGTGGAAGCAGTGAACACAAAGTAATGCGAAGCCCCCCCCATATGAAGAGGATGTTCAATTCCAATGGGGTGGGTGTATAAATCGGATTTTCCATCCGTGAACATGGCCATGTTTGAGACCGGGACGATTCTTTATCGTGATCATGGCCATTGTGCTTCGTCGTGTGAAGAGACCGGGACTGATGATACTTCGCTGATGAACGCGGGACAGTCTCCGCGTTCGCCCACGCGGCGGTTAGCTCACTCTTGGTTCGGTCGTGCTCCCCAGTGGCGGTTTGTGAACGTCATGAACCAAGTCTCCGCCATGCAGGAGATGCCTGAATCCTACAGTGCTTGTGGCAGTTGACTTTGGTTGATGGCAACGGTCACCGATGTGATGCCCACAAGAACAATGGAGGATTCAGATTCAGTGAAATTCATTGAAGTGTTTCTCAAACCAAAGAAGGATGCTAAGACAGCTCCTGTCTCGTGGAACTTTCATTTGGTTCCCCTTGGTCATCAGATGGAGCAACCTTCCAGGATGCCCCAGGGGGTGGATTCACGAACATCGAAGATAGTTTTACTCATGGCCACGTAAGGTCCTTGGAGTTTGAAAAATTCCGATGCACCATCTGAGCACCAAGAGAGGCCTGGTACCCCTGGGCCCCTGTCCACCCACCCTGTCTAGATCTCTAGGAACAACATGTGACGTTCTGCTGGATGGGTGTGGCCCCCCCCCGGGTCGCCCGGTTTCGTCCCGCGGAACGGAGCACCAAACCACGGATCCGGATCCGTGCCGCGGAGGGGTCCCGTGCTGCGGTCGGTGCCAGGACCTGGGTCTTAGCGACCTCCTTCGCCCCTCGGAGGATGAAGCGAAGACAAGGGATGAAGCACCTGTTCGGTCGCGGACGAAGGGCACAGTCCTCCAGTCCGAAGAGGAGCGATCCACCATGCGTTCAGAATTGGGCCTTCGTAGTGTTTCCCTTGAGAGTAAATCGAGCCCAGGTCCCACATGTCAAACCGCTCCGCGACATTTGGGACACAGAACTCCCAGATGTGAAAAACAGCGAGGTGGATGTCTCTTTCCAACGCAACCCGCTGGCCTTCGACATCTATCGGCATCTTGGTGGTTGGGCCACCGAGACTGCTTATGTCAACGTGGAGTGGCATGGCGACCTGCCTGAAGCACGGCGGCGCAAGAATGCCGTGCGCTGGGACCACACGTGTCTTTTTGGGAGAGAGACACAACAAAGACATGAAAGGCAGGCAGTGGATTCAGAGCGAGCTCATTTCTTATATTTGGAATTCCACGAGAGAATCTGAGCATCCACTTGTTTCCAAAAACATGCGGTGCGTGAGTTTGGGTGATGAAACCAGTGATGAAACGAGGTCCGGGTGACCTCGTGATGACTTGGCTATTCATGACATCTCTCAACTATCACTTATAACATCTTATAACGCATGAAGAGCATCCAACATGAAGCTTGTCATTGGTTGGTGATTCATGCGTGCCCTCACACTGAATCCGTGTCAAGTTCTTCCAGAGAACTTGGGCAGACAGGACTTTGACCGTCTCAAGCCGTTCGCACATTAAAACCCCCCAGTTCGGCACCAGGTCAGTATTACGGCCTCTATTACGTGGGTCAGCGCATCAAGTGTGGGCAAGGCCGATTAGCACCTTGCTGGGAAGGTCGAGGTGGACTCTGTCAGCGCATTTGGCACTCACGACGGTGCAAGAAAACGGAAGGAATAGGACATGACTGACAGCGACAGCGAAATCAGGACGTGAGAGAAGGTCACGTTCGCGAGAACATTCATATGGATCAAACGTGATCACACCAAAAGGAACACGGAAACTCCAAAGAAGGACCCGGAGGATACGGTTGCCTCTGTGTTTTTTTGGGGGTTCGCCGAGTCCGGACCAGCTGACGCAGAGGCATGAAGCTGAAGGAAGATGCGACATGAAGCTGGTAGCGTTTCCGATTCCTGCTTCGATTCCGAACATTCCTATTTGGTAGACCTCGTTCAAAACGCCCCCCCCTGGAGCGTCTCTTCTTTCTTCCGGGGTAGAGCGGGGGCTCACGGGACGATTTTCGCGCATGCTTCGATTTTCAGTGCTGAGGATGTTTGCCATCGAGATCCTGACCCTGACGCCTCTGGATTTCTTCTCACCATTGATTGGGCCAAGCCAGGCGATGTCTCTTGGCTGGTGGGGGACGGGGCTCCGGTGGGGGCTCCGGTTTGTGTTGATCCCAAAAGAGGCGGCGCAGCCGGTGGGTTTTGGCTGTCTTGGTCGAAGACTAGACCATATTAAAGACCAGAAAGGAGATGGGGAACTTGATGGATTTGAGCGACCTTCGTAGTTTGCACTTACCCTCTCGTGTACAGCAAGGCTTGCGTTGAAGCCGGGGGTGTTCCGGATGGCCCAGGACCGGGTCCAGCTCCAAGCTGAACTCATCAGCAGCGGACTCCAGTCCAAGCCGGAAAAAGGGTCCACCTCAACATGGTCCTGGCATTAGCTCACCCGAGTGGTTAACAAACTGCTCAACATGGGCAGAAGAGGCACTCTGTGGCGAACAGCCTCGTTACTCACACCGGGCTATGGACCTTGATTCTGCGCAATACGCTAAGTTAAGATCATCCAGAGCGTCGCATAAGCTTGCTTCTGATCTCCGCAAGCTCTGGCTGCGGACCCGATTGCTCGTACGATGCTCTGTGGAGTGGCGCTAGTGCTGCACGCCTGCTGGTACCGACCAAAGCGACGAAGGGTGAAGGTCAAGCCTTTCTTTGCGAATCAACCATTTTCTGAGTACAGTAATATATATATATATATATAAAGCTGACCACTCCACTTTCTGCCGCCATTCGGGCATGTCAAATAGTCCATGCCAGCAATCCGAATAGTTTACACACTTGATTTTCAACCTGTTAAAACAAGGCACACAAAGCACGCATATGTTTATTATTATTTGTATTTCTTTTTTTCCACACGTGATGTTCAACTCGTTTTTTTTTTTTTTTAGGACTTTAAGACACATGCTTTTTTTTTTTCCTCTGTTCAATTCCGGGTCGACTCCCGACCTCCTTCAGGTCGCTCTGAAGAGTTCCTTGGAGCGAACGACGGGAAGCCGCGACGGGAAGGGTCGCGGTGGGAGTTCTGGCAGGCTGGGAGTTCTGGTTTTGAGTAAAGAGACAAGAATGCCACATCCAATGAAATGGGGGGCTTCATGAAAGCAAGAAAACAGACATCTTTCATTTTTTCTTGAATCTTCTTTTTGATCATTCAAGGGGCGTGCTGGAATGGCGGGATCTTGCGTTCACTCTGCTTTTTCAAGGGGGGAGTTCGTTTCGTTGCAACACTGGCCATGCTTTGCATGGATGTGCAGCTACTGTAGGGCCTCTAGCGGGTGGGTGGTGAGGGTCGAGCAAAAGAGAAGAACTACGAGGCGCCATTGTAGCTCTAGAGGTGGTTGGTCATTCCGTGTCCAAACTGTTTGGCAGGCACAATCATCACTTTTGAAAGCTTGTTGCGGCTGGGAAGCTGGTTTCATAGAAATGGCTTCAACCTCTCCCAATCCTTGGGCCTCGCCCCGACCTTGAGGCAACGTGACATCCACTTTCTTCAATGTGCTCTACCCGACTGGCGCGTTAAGACCACAGGAGCCGTCTCGGGATGGTAGAGATGGGGAGCTCCCATAGCCGAGGGCGCTTGACTTGAGTGTGGCGTTTTTGTGGTGTGGGGACGCTCGTACATGGACGCTCTAGACCCAGTTCTTTGGCGCAGCCGTTACGTGTGTAACCGCTCAAAATAACAGAAACAAAGTATACGATTCACTTTGATTGCATATTGCATATTAGAATGTATTGTTTTGCCCTGCGCGTCGATGAGCTGAATGAGACAAACAGAAGAGCTGGGCCCATATGTATATATAAATATTTTATGTAATTAACACACACATATATATATATATATGTACACCCTAGGAATGTGTTCATTGAATACGAACATATAGAACTCCTGTGAGGCCTTCTTGATATCGCTTGGTGTCAAATGACAAAGATGATGCTTTCGGATTGTGATTTTGCACGGAAGTGGTCGAGACTGACATCCCCAGGTTCCTGATGCATATGTGGCACACGTGTTTGTGCCTTTTAGGCTTCATAACAACTTCAGCACAAATCATATTGCTGGAAGTTAGACAAAGCAATGTACCAGATCAGGGGTACTCCTGATGACACATCCTGCTTGAAACCACCTCACCGTAACCAGTACCCCACAAGTGCAGTATTTCAAGTCTTGCCTTGCCGCCCAACATCTTCAAATCCGTTCAACCGGTTTGTAGACGAGGCTGCGTCATGATGAGCACCATTCGTCCATGGCGAGCTTTGTGCAGTCAGTTGGTTAGCCGTGAAGCATCCAGCTTGTGCAGTCAGTTCATTGGCTTTGTGGAGCCAGTTGGTTGGTCATGCCCAGTTGGATGGCGATCTACTCGTTTTGTGGTCAATCTGGGCATCCCAATCGCGTCTTCAAAAAACGGAACGTGCCTTCAAATCTGCATGATCCTCGGATGACGCGCAGACGCGTGCGCTGAGCAGCGCGAGTCCCTTTGAGGAGCTCGACTTCTTGGGCACTTTGATCAACGAGATCGATGTCCGTCCGGAGACCCGGCGGGAAGCACGACCTTCACCGGCGTGCCGAGATCAACCGGTCGGCTTTTTGGGGAATACCAATCCACAAGCACCTGCAAAACACGCCAGAGTGCAACACCTATGGCCTATAGCATCCTATAGCATCCTATAGCATCCTATTGTATATAGCCATATATATATAATACAACTATCAAATGCAAGTGTAACAAAGCTTTTCAACCATTGTTCACCGTGAACTCACGAGAATAGTGACGGCAAAATACTGTTTGATTCTGTAGCATTCACGGAGAACTGCATGCAGAGATACTGACAGGGATCGTTTTCAGAGCTGGCTTGGTCAGGTATTAGAGAATCGAGTCAGGTTTTCTGAGGAGGAACGCTGTAGATCAGTGTTCGTCTCTTCTCACATGGTCTCAGTGAGCTCCGACCCTCCCTGACCCGGACGGCTCGACCACTGAGGTGCGGCCACGGGGCACGGCGGCCTGCAGCAGCTGGTGGACCTGCCGAGCCACTTGGGAAGGGCCGAAGGGCACCGAAGGAACGAAAAGGAGCTGGAAGCTTCCTGAGAGAATGCCTAGAAGTGGAGACTCTCCATAGGAGTATCATTGGGGGGGGGGTGGAACTGCTAATTACATAACCTGGCATATTGGATGCCACCAGTCAATTCTGATGAACAGCTGTGTGAGGCTTTCTGCGGTATTACATCATGGAGGAACTGGCCAAAGATGTGGATGGCTATGCCTTTTCGAACTACGCCGCTGGGCGCAGCGCCTCAATCCGCCCCCGGCATCGGATCGGCCCAAAATCGTTGTGGGTCAAAGTTCATGAAGCCGCCTGACGCATTTCTTTAGCGGCTGGTTTGAAGGGGGAGGTCAGCCGTCAGCCTGAGGTTTTTCCATGCCACGGTTCTTAATGGTTGATGTTCATGCAGTTCCGTTCTTGTGCCGAACCCTGAGGTATGCATCCCAAGCTACAATATGTTAGAATACTTGGGATATATATATATATATTTTCGCTTCACCTCTTGGCAAGCGCTTCACTTTGACCACTGACTGAGGTGAAGATCAAGAATGGGATGCTGTACCATGCAGCGCCCTGGGACTTTGACTCTTGATCAGCATTTTTCGAAACGGGTCTCCTTTCCGGGGCAGATGCTTTGCCGCCGATTCTTTCAAGATGGGCCCAAAAGGGAGGAGAGTCGTGGTTCAGTGTGGGGAGCACTGCAAGATCCAACTCCGGTCGAGAAAGTCAACTAAAGTGGGTTTGCGCTCCCCAACGCACCCAACGCACGCCCCCTCTCACAAGGTGCAAAGGTTAAACCGACTTCAGCGACAGAAAACGAGGACTTGGCCTTTGACTTTGCCTGTATGCCAAGATATTTTACCAATAACCTGACTGGAGAGGTCCATTTGGGAGCGAGACTCGGCTGAGAAGGGACCCGATTTGACCCATTTGTTCGTTGAGAGAAGAGTGCACCAACTGAGAAGATGACCAGGTGTGACTAGCTCTTGCGCGATAGGCGATAGGCAGTTTTTTGGGGCAAGCTCTGACCAGATGAAGCCGGAAGTGGATGCCGGATGCCTTGACTGAGGCGCTCAAGCCTTGGCAGCCATGAAGCCACTAAGCCAATCTGTTGGCTGTCTTCATCTCTCACGACATAAAATCAGCATTAACCGGCCTGTGTGTTTCACGTTTTTTTTGGAGTGCGTCTCACTTTGACACGAAGATATGGACGAGGCAGGGTTCAGATGATCTGAGTGGAGACAGACCCTGACCAAGGATTGGATGGAATGTGGAGAATTCCAGATCTGATGCTCTTTGGATCGGCCCCTCAGGGATGCCTGGTGGGAGCGTGAAAGAGCCACCTGGTCGCAGCTTGTGGCCTCCAACTTGTCGACGCTTGGTCGACGTGCATGTTTCAGTAGGTATGGAGATTTTGCTAGCTGTCAATGGCATCTAGCAAAGACATTACCCGTGTGATTTTATCCATTCGTTCGTTCGAGTCTTGTACAGCTGCCAGGGTATCACATGTACTGCGACTTGGGCTCAAACCCAGGGCCCTTGAGCTAGTGGAGACGAAAACAAACGGATGGTGTCGCGATTCGGTAGCGGAGCCGGTGCTGGAAAGTGTTTCCCAGCCCGGACTCTCACAGCGGCTCTCAGATCCAGGACTTGGTCGTTTGGCAGCATAGCTAACCAGAGTTGAGTTGGAGCTTGGTTGATTGTGCTTGACTG
This sequence comes from Durusdinium trenchii, assembly GCA_963970005.1. Classification (NCBI taxonomy): domain Eukaryota; class Dinophyceae; order Suessiales; family Symbiodiniaceae; genus Durusdinium; species Durusdinium trenchii. The sequence goes on along the minus strand of CAXAMN010022995.1, from coordinate 823,375 downwards.
GAACCATGCATTTAGCCGGACTGCATTTCAGATCCTCCCACAAGGAGGGCTACTGGAGACTAAGATTGGTTCCTACATTGATGCAGGGGAGCCGGCCGGATTCCACGAATGGGAACGACACGGACGACCAGCTCGGTGCCCGCAGCTGGAGAACAGGATGCCTTTGCCTCACCAAAGACCTTTTGCGTTGGACGTGGCGGAGGTGATATCAGAAGTTGAGGGCTTGCAAGCTGAGTTGGCGCAGAAGGTGCTTGAAGGCTTGAGAGATGATGCATACTTGGCAGCTCAGGACTTGGTAGTTGCCGTGTTCTTGCAGGAAGATGAAATTGAAAGGGCCTTGAGCTAGTGGAGAAGAAGCCAAACGGATCGCGTCAAGATTCAACCTGCTTTGCAAGGTACTGCAAGGTTGTATATAGAAGTGGCAAGCTTCCCCCCCCAGCTGCTCCGTTGCTCTACAGGTTTCCACAACAGTCTACCGGGGTTGTTTCATGAGATGGTCAACCAAGCGATCTAGGAAGCTAGCCAACAGGGATCGCTCATGAGTCCGTTCCTTGGAGGTTTGGAATGAACAAACGGCAGCACTTCCTGAACATCTGGAGATATCCCGGATTCCAGGCCGAAAGTGATGGGAGAAGTTTCGGAGGTGCTGGAAAGACCAGCTGTTCACCTTCCCATCGTTTTTGGTAAGTATTTTGTGAGGAAATCCGGCGCTTCTATGAGCTGGCACGGCGCCGAAGAGGTGTTTCTCCAAAATGCCTTCCATTGTTGTTTGATGCAACGCACCTGGCTGTTTTGGATTGTTTTTCCTTGTTGTGATTGTTCATATGTTTTTTCCATGTTTATAAATTAGATGAACATAGTGATGAACATCATGGCTGTGTTTGGTGGATCCACCAAAAAATGCAACTCACAGAAGGCGCCCTTTGAAAGTAATCACGAACCCTTGAAACCGTGTATTTAGTGTACCAGCCCGAACTACTTGTGGATCTCGGTCGAATTGTTTGGTGCTATCCTGGTCGTACGCGACAACCATACGACGGGAGTCGGATTCTTTGCATGTAGTGGTTGGGGACTCGGACATTTCTTGGGCGCTGGAAGAGAGACCAATTTGTAAGTGCCCTAATTGCGTAAATTGGACACAGAAAGTGACCCAGGACATGTTTTCGACGACAAGAACCATGGGGGAACTGGATGGAACTCGGTTCCCCTTGGTGCATCGAATGGGAAAAAACCACATGGGCATCGAATGGGAGTCTTTGCTCCCATGTGGGATTCGCTCAGTGGACCCGATCCACTGGATCCACCGGATCCACAGGCCGCTTTTGCTGGAGCCTGGCGCGCGGCGCGCGCGCGCACCTTGGGGGATCATGCACTGCGATCCATGGTGGCTTGGAGCCTGGGGAGTCTGGGGAGTCTGGGGGATGGGTGTTTAAACATGTGTTTAAAGGGCCTTGTTCCGCTGGTCAAGCAGCGATGGTTGGTATTTCAACTGCAAGCCCACAGACCGTCACAGGCCCCGTGAATGAACTGGAAGGACCAATCCAGGAAAACCGACGAGTTCACACCGTTTCTCCACACCCAGGTCGAAAGCCGCAGCGCTGTCATTGGCCCTTCTGCACGCCGGGACCTGCACTTGTGGCGAAGAAGCTTGACGGTGGACCACATGGCTTTTCATTGCCTTTTCATGTGTTCTTATTGTTTTCTTCTTCAGTTCTTCAGCGCATTCATGTCAACAATGTGGGATGTCACTCCCGATGTCAGTCTGGCATCAATACGGTATTACTTTAATTGTCAAGCTGTTTCTTGGCGGATCTTCCCGCAAACTCGGAGCCGGTTTTCGGTCTACCAGACAGGTGGGGATCGCGAAGGTGATACTGATAGATGTGATCGTTTTGCTTTCTGGGAATGTGGGGGAGTTGCCGAACTCTGGATCGTAGGGACAGGCACCACTTTCTGCATCAGAAGCTGTTGAGCTTGTCCCACCAGACTTGTGGCAATTGACATCCTCGATGATGGGACATGCGGTTTTCCATGATTGGACATGAGTGGCCAAACGGTGGAGGCTCACTCAAAGTTTTTCCACGTTTTTCATATTCCACTCCTTGGTTAAATGTTTTTTACAAGTGGTATGTATGGCCAGTGGATCTTTATCAGTTTGTGGTATGCTTTGAGGAGTGGATAGAATGAAGCCGCCTGAGCTAGTGTTTCCTGCCCAAAGGGACGAACCGGAGATACCTCTAGACCTGAGCGTACACCTTGGAGCGTCAGGTTTTTGGATGGTCCAACGAACTCGACGACCAGAAAAAAACAAATCCAATTGATCTGACATGAAACAGAATCAAGCTTTGACTGAACACCCACTGACTTCCATTCGCAAAACGGTCCCCGGGTCGTTCCGCTTGGTGTTCCCGGTCGATCCTTCCAATCTCACCGCACCCATGGGCAGCTCTCGACCCTCGGAGCCGTCCGCCGCTGAGATACCAGCCGCTGCGGCTTTTGGCACTGCTGTGCTCCACAAGATACGCAAAGCTTTGAGGCCACGCGATCGGGCTGCGGTCTTCCGGAGTGCAGGGAGAAGAGTCACAAGCAAACAGATCCATTCCATGGAAATTCCATTACACCTTTGGGCGAAGCTGCGGATGCAACTTGTTTGTTTTTTTAGCTATCCGCTATCCTGTGGCTTTGAGAGGTGTGTAGCTTCGACCCACACCTAATCGCTCGAAAGTGACTCAACCTTGGAGGAAGCGCAACGACATTTGATCTCCTACTTGCTGGCTCGTGCAAAGCAGCTTGGAATAGAAACACAGGTTGTTGGCAAGGCGGCTGAAAAGTATGCCAGAGAGAATTCACCGAGGACAACCGGATCGGGGTTGGACATACTCTACGTACTTCATGAAATTACTGTAACTGTAATATTTTTTTGCAATCGCATTTGTTTGGTATTAGATTGAACGAGGGCCACCCTGTACCGAGTCAAATTGATGCAATTGAACACTGCTCTAAGGGACCAGTGCGATCTAAGAGGAGCACCGCTTCTGGTGTTTGATGGTTGACATGTGTGTCGCGGAGAGTATATAGTCAGTCCTTCGATCGGAGGATTTCGCTTGAGAGTGAAAGGTTGGTGTATTCATAGATTCCAAAAAGTAGCTTCATCTTGAAGTTGTTTTCACAGGCACATCTTGCCTGGTCGCGCCCTCGCGTGCCGCCCTGTAAGGTGGATGGATGAAAACGTGGCCTTCTTGAAGCATTAAGGATCCAAGGACCATTTGGTCGCATCTGGAATCTCCCTGTTGATGTTTTTTTTGCCCCTCAGTTGAGGGAAAAACGATCGCAGTTTGTGTTGTGATGGATTTGCCGCAAGTCGGGGCAAAGTTTGGTCATTCGGCTCCGCTGTGCAACCGAAGGGGCTGGTGAGGGGGTTGAGCTTCAGAGCCAGGAAGGCAAGAAGCCAGCAGAGTTAGCGAGATTGTTGAGAGGCTTGATCGGTGGTTCTTGTTTGGCCTCTGGTTACCTGCGGCTTTGTGAGCTATGGCTTATGCAGCTACACTGGGAAGATATAGGACATGGAGATATACTGGGAGTTTGCAGAATATATAGGTTTTTTTTTTTTCAATCGTAACTCAAAGGGCAGTTTTGCCAGGAGCCAATGTTTGTTTCTAGCATGGCTGGGTGAAATGAGGATGGCTTCCTTCCTACCTTGACATTGGATATCTTCTTGGTATAAAAATGGGGAGACCTGCCAAAGACCACCTGGAAGAATGAACATAGATCAAGACCCAGTGATTGTCTCTCTCTCTCTATATATATATATATCCACTTGAAGTGCTTCCACTTCGGGATTCGAGACGCTGTTTGCCTTGTTTACTGAGCGTTGGATGGCTTTTCGTTCAGCCTGGGCACATGGTGTCAGGATCGAAGCTGAAGAGCTCCAAAGTTGAGCTCGGGATCCGCGGCGCTCCAAAGTGGAACACCGAAGGATTCGAATTCAACACATAAGCACACACTCATCGCCCCCAAATAGAGACATGCCAAGAACATGAAAAGATCCACTGCTCAACCAGAGTTTTGTGGTGCTATTGTTGAGGGAAAGGGATTATGTTCCATAGTGCAGGTTCTAAGATTCTCAGCACCTGCCTTCTGCGCCAAGATCACAGCTGCGTGCTCGGTTGTCTGACAGCATGAAGAATGGTTTCGGTTTGACACGTGTCTTCTGTTCTTCTGTTGACGATCGAGCCATCACACCACGGGGGCAACAAGGAGGTTTGAAGAGAAGAGCGGAGACAGATGAGGGTACCATCAGCACCACTCCCCCCAAAATAGTGACCAAATCATTAGTGCGCGAGCTATCCTAGAAGCTTACTTCATTAAGTAGGGCTCCTACTTAATTAAGTAGGAGCGGGCAAAAAATACAAAGAACCTCAGTTGGAGTCCAATCGTTGAACTAAGTCTAGCTGGGAAAGATCCTTCGGTGCTTCGCTGAATCCGCGACGAAAGCGGTTCCTCCACAGACTGCCCCGTGCTGGTTGGTACAGCGGGTAGTTCTGAATCCTGGCTGATTGACAATCTCTTCCTGAAACACATGGACATCAGTTGCCGTTCGGCCGCACCCTTGTGCCACGGCACGGGCACCCTTGCCAGACAGAGCAGTGCTAAAAAGGGGCTTCCTTGGACTGTTGCAGTGAGCTGATGGGGTCGTGGTCTTTGGCTTGGAAAGACACTGGGTGTCGAAGTCCTCCATGATCGACCTCGGAACGAATGGGTGGTCGGGCACGCCCACGGTAGGCCGGAGCCCGACGACCACCGCGGGTGTCTGAGGTGGGCGCCATGCCCGGGAAGCTCATCCAGTGACCTGGACACTGAGCGAGCGAAACGGGCGAGTCGGACGCGGTGTAATGGCTCACCCGACCGGGGACCAATCAACTCGAGTGAAGGGGAAAGGATGCTCGACACCGGTGAAGATCGTTTGTTGAAGGATGTGGTGTAATGGCTTTAGACAGAAGCAAGAATTGGTGATCATGGGTGGTAAAGACCGTTCTTCGTGTCAGACCACTCACTTTCAGGTCTCAGGGTTGAGATTGACCCAGAGTGATGGGCAGTATTTTCAATCAAGATATATACCGCCCAAAGACACCCTGCTCAACACAAGTTGAATTAGATTCAGATCTTTGTGGGTTGGCCTGCGTCAAGCAATTCCGATCATGCCAGGATTTGGCATGACACTCCCGGTCATCCAGCGACATGTCGTTTCTCCGTGACTCCCCGCTGTTTGCGTGAGTCATGCTGCAAGTGACCCAGCGATTTCAAGAGCGTCAGGTATTCCATTGGTTGTAACTGACTTCACCGCGGCAAATCTTGCGTGGCCACAGTGAACATGCAGAACACACACAGCAACTGAAGAGTCTCTGGGCCGTCTCCTCCCTGTTTCCTCCTTCCATTTGGCCCATTCTCGCCCTCCCGTCCGTTCCGTTCCTGGACACTCGAACCGCGCGGGAAACTCCGGAGGTGCCTGAAGTCCACGGGATGCTCCAACCCGGTGGTGCTCATCGATGAGATCGACAAGCTCGGTCGGGGTTTCGAAGTATGACTGGGTGGACGGTGCGTTGAGACGTGGCAGGTGAAAAACGATGCAGGTCGAGGGTGTGTCTTGGGTTGAAGGACAGAACCGAGTATGGCCAGAAGGGTCTCGCGGATTCCATCGGCCTTCGAATCGCCACTGGATGTGTCTTCGGTTTAGGAACAACATCGCGTCTTCAACGGAACAACGAACGCGGTGGAGTTGGGAGTTTGAATCGCTTCACAGACCGGCAAGGTTGTTGAGTTTATAGGGGACGTGTGAGGTTGAGGAGAAGAATTCGGATGGATGGAACACACAGTTTTTGGATGTTTTTAGAGCCAGGAAGTCTTTGCCCAGTGTTTCACAATCGTCTCCCCACTGACTGATTGAACGGCTTTTTTGCTTGCGAGGTGAGAACACAAAGCATGCGCATGAATTCAAACCTCGTGCTCGCCGAGCTACAGGGGCACACCATTGAAGGATTTCCTTGTTGTAAAATGCCTCCTCCACTCAAGGGTATTGGATCACCACCTATTCTTGGTGACATGGCCACATGCGCGTGGCACAAAGGTAATCCATGAACCACATCGTTTGGACCACTGAAGAACTCGCTTTTGATCGATCACCAGTGCACACTTCATGAGGTCCGATATCACAAAAAGGAACAATAAATCATTGGTTTTCCACGGACCACCAAAATCAACCGCATCCTTAAGCCTTAAGCCGTTGCGAAGCCTCAGGCCGGGACATGCGTGGAGATCCCTCTTCTGCCAGGGCCTGGGACACGTCGAACTTCGATTAAGAGTGATCAGGACGTGCAAGACTTGCGCAGAAGCAAGAGAAATGGGTCACGGGAAATGGGTTTTTGGGTCCTTGGCGTCCTTGGTTCCCTTTGAGAATAAAAGAACAGAAAGAAAGAAAGGTCTTATCGTGGATATATACAACACGTTCTCACTTTGTCCTCAAACTGTGCTGTCCATATACCCCAGAGAAGAGACACTTTGGTTCCTCAAAACAACACATGCTATTGTTTCTGGGCCGGGTCACCACTTCTGACATGACATCTCCACTGACATCCACCAGTGTCCAGGAGCCACGCCAAGCAAAACAACCCTTCGGCAGAAAAAAGACTCCGACCAAGCGAGAAAGCCGAGCCGAGCTTCACGAAGTCTGAGGCGCTGCTGGAAGTTCTGGACCCCGAGCAAAATGGCAGCTTTCGGGATCACTACCTGGATGCCGCTTGACCAAACTGGGTGATGGGGTGATTCTGTGGTGAAGCTAGCATGTTTACAGTCGGTGAAGACAGTGAAGATGGAGGGAGTTCAGGGAGTCTCTATGTTGACTGATCAGTTGATTGTGTGAAAGAAGAACTTTGCACGCCATTCGGGATTGAGGGAGACGGGGTGAAGCAACAGCAGCATTGCATGAACCTGGGTCCTGGTGATATGGCCTGCGCCAGAGGCTGATATCACCTGGACCTAGTGTGCCTGAGAGCTTTGGGCTGGAATCAGTGTTTTCCCATGAACAGCTGGAAAAGGGAATATCTAAGCTCGGTGCAGGTCGACGGGGTCGACCCCTCCACCGGCGACCCATGGGTCGGTGTGGACCGACCCGGGTGAGCAACGGCCCTCGGCCCAGGTCCCAGTCGATTTGTCCAACATCCTCTTCCTGAGCACGGCGAACATGTTGGACACGATCCCCGGTCCGCTACTGGTCGGGACGCCCGGTCTGCTGGGGAGGGAGGGAGGGTGAAATTGCAAACATGGAGGGTACCTTTGAGGGGTAGCTACCCGGTACGACTGTGGGTCTATGGTCTATATTGGTCTATCGCCTTCAAAACCTTGGGGTCTTTCGGACCACAGGTGATTCAGAACGCCGCAGCGAAGACTTCGTGAGACTTGGACGCCTGCCCTCTTGGACGCTGCGCTGCGTGGTGGTTCTGAGTGCCGGTGGCCTCTCCCGTCCGACGCGCGGCTTCTTCGCTCCTAGACGCTCCGTGGCATGGAGCGTTTCCACTGCCCAGGACCGTATGGAAATCATCCGCCTCGCGGGCTACGTCTACGAAGAGAAGCTGGCCATTGCCAGCAAGTGCGCGACCTCTCTTTGCCGTGTGGAACGCGTGGGAGGATTGGTCGTTGGGGGAGGAGAACAGCGAAGAGTTGGTGAGTTGGTGTCAAGTAGGAAACAGACCCACTTTTTTTCCCGAGAATCGAAGGATGTGCTTTGCACCTCAAGGGTACGGGGACTTGGCTTGAAGATTGAAGGAACCCTGATAAGGAAGGGAAGGGCATTCGGTCACTAGTGATACCAAGTAGCCCCGCCTGGGGCCAAGACTCAACCTTGAGCCCATTCAGTTCCGGAAGTTGCGAACACGGGATGCGGACATACAAGGTAATGCAGCAAGTAATACCTGGTCTCAAGGCATGAGTACAGTATAGAGATTAGACGTGAGACCTACCATAGATGGAAGAGATAATCACACCGCAAGATGGCCCTGCTTTCTGAAGCCATAAAATGCTTGCGCGCAAAGAGTTCAGAAGAACAGAACGGCGGCTGAGACAAGACTGGCAGGGGAGCTGCGTGAGCGGTTCGGAAAGGTCTTTTTTCCATGAGGTGCCTGCTTCTTAATTTGTATTATAGATTTATAATAGATCTATTGTGGATCCTATAAGTTAGAAGGAGTTGGTTTTTGAATTTTGTCCATCTACTGTAGGGATTCCTGATGGGTATGGACGATAAAGATGTTCTGAAGGCCACGTACCGGCAGTGCTTCTTTCTCCCAAAAATCCAGACCCTGGATCAGCAGCCTTTCTGAAAGGCGCGACAGGCTCTGGTCATCCTCAATTCAGACCTTCAGGTGCAGCAGATGGTCAAAAGGGGCACAGGGATTAAACACATCTCCAATCAAAACAATAATTGCCTCATCAGCTGGTCGTGTGGTCCTTTGGTCGCCCGGTCTCCTGGTCATTTGGTTCCCCTGGTCCTTTGGTGCCGTCCCTTGGTTTGCTAGTCCATGGTCCCTGGTGCTTTGGTGCCCTGGTCCCTCACTGATCTTGTAAAGATCATTCACCAGATGTTGCGTTCATTGTCCTCCCATGTCATATATTCCTTTAATGTGTCAACGTAGCTGATTAAAAGCACGGGCCTTCGTGGAACTAACCCAATATGAAGGCCTTCCCCATCATGGCCACACACAACACTCCCAATCTTCTTCTAAGGATGCTGTGCCTGCCATGACGACGGGAACAATGCCATTCCAACGTAGCATGCCTTTCGTGGGCCAACTAGAGGAGGAAGGAGCCATTGGGTAAGGGTAACATTTAGATGAGAAAGGAGCCATTCCAACACAGCAAACCTTCTGTGGAGGAAAAGTTAAAGGAGGCAGTTGCCATTCCAATGTAACATTCCTTTTATGGGCCACGCCATTCCAATGCAGCACACCTTTTGTGAGCCGCCCGAGGCTGAATGTTGGAGGAGGAAGTTGCCTGTTTTGCTCCCACTGTCTTGTTTGGTTGTGCCAAGTTGCTTACGTTCCTTCTTTTGCCTTGTCTCCGGCTATCTTCGGTTCGGTATGTCGTGTCTGACTACGGCTGTCTCTAACTTTCTCAGTTGGCACCAGAGCCTAGCTAGACTGACCTGCGACGCGTGGAAAGAAGGGCGATGTTTTTCCGCGTTTTCTTTTTCCTGTTTGGGGTCTATGTTACGTTGAAATAGTTTCAGAAGCGCTCAGTCAGAACGACATCGTTTTGGGGTACCTGTGTATGTCAGACGTCCTCTTTCGAGCCTTCCTGCCGGCAAAGCACACAGAATGCCCAGACAATGATGAAAGGATTTGTTGTAGTGCAACCTTCTGTTCTAGTTTTGTGGAACTTGCCCCCCCCAGACTGACCTGAGCACCGGAGGTACTTGATCCCCCAGACAGAGGACAGCTCGAAAAAGTCTGACTGCTACGAACTTGCCATTCTTACTGGCATGGTGTAATGCACACACATGGCATGCACACAGGCAGCCGCGCAGCCGCTCGTTAACCGAGACGGGTTTTCATTCTGACTATGACTCTTAGCCCATGTGAGCCCCATGTATGTCCATGTGCATGGGCCAGGCTATTGTACGTTGGATGTTTTTTGGGGAAAAAGTAGACTATATGTGTAAAGCAAGGACCTGCAATTGGATGCTGATCAAGCTCCCTGCAAGTCCCATACTTGGTCATGAGCCAAGTTGGTTCATTGGGGCTGGAAGTAGAGGAGCAGAGTGGCATCGGCACAGAGCGGCTGAACTTGCAGGCAGGTGGGACACAGCATGCGAGACACTGACTGGCGTGACACGACCAACATAAACTAGAGTCTAGAGTCTAAAGGTAGAGTTTTTTTTCAGGAACAACATGGAGTTAAGATCAGAAACGATGATCAACGAACCCAGGTTTCCCAAGTTTGCTCTTCTTTCATGTTGTTTTGCTGAACCAATGCCATCTCGCCATATCTTGATGGCACAGGAAGAGGCTCTCCAGAAGATGATCAAAGACTATGCTCGAGAGGTGCGAAGAGCACTGGCCGGCAGGAAAGACACGTGCCATGAGAACGGTTTTTCGGTAACGGCTTAGGTGCTGTAGGATAGTCAACCGTGAGGAGATCGATCAAATCTCCCAAGTTAGCCTGTTCTAAAGGAAAGAAGATCACAAGTGGCCACGGGAAAGCTGTGACCCGAAAGCTGTTGATCCGTATGAGCAGGAGTCTGAAAGTCTGGGAGTTTCAATGAGTTTCACAGCAATCAATCGAGCACAGAAGGCACATCCAGGTAACATCTACCACCACAACCACCGCCACCACCACAACCACCTATGAAGATTTACTTCAAAGTGTTAACTAAACAAAATCCCACCAAACTTTGAAACGACTCGCGGCTGCCCTTCCCCCACGCTGTGCGTGATGCGATTACTTTCACTGCCTTGAGCCAATTTGTGCGTATCATTTTTGCACTAGAGACCATGTTGACTTGGTACATTCTCGATTTGTGCGATCCATCTATTCAAAAAGCACGGTCAAGAACAGGCGTACCAGCCTGCAACCAACTTCAAACATACTGTACTCCAAGTTAACTCCATTGGAACACGTGTGCTTCGACATGCTGACAAGGATGGTTGAACAACGGAGGGATTCATGCTATCGAGTGGTGACGAATCGAACTTTCACGCACATTTCGATCCATGTTCGCAAGAACTATATCAGTTTGGAAATTCCCGTGAGCTAGTTACTGCATTACCCATCTAGAGCGCTGGAACCTGAAACCTAAAAAGGCCCTGCTCGCAACGGAAAGGTGAAAGAGTCAGCCTAAACAGGAATGTTTGCATCAGTCGAAGGGAACAATTCGAAGGGGTACACAGTCAGACGTCTCTGACCGACACCACTAGCTTCGTTGGCCAGCGTTGTGATGTCATGCGCTGGCCCCCTGCGAATCTGTACATGGTGTATGGTGTTAATTAGAGGTTATATAAAAGGAGTTTTACTTAGACGATGTGGTCATTCTCCTTTGGAACAGGAGGTGACACACACAGACACACACCCGCAACCATGCCTGCTGGCATCTTGCAGGGTATCTCAGCATAGCTCTATCTCGATCCCTCTTCAAGTTCACCTGAGTCATACACGATGGGAATTCGATGCGTATTCGGCTCAACATGCTAAGACAGGCATGTCAAGTGGAAGCGGCTTTCCAAGTACCTATATGTTTCAGCCTACTGTGTTCCTAACTCTCAAGCACTCTAGGGCCTCAAAGGAATGAACGCACCCACACACACTGCTTGGAAGACGTGACCACTCGGTCAAGGTCTACCAATCAACGAGTCCAGTGATCTGAGGCCACCGTGTGCCATAGAGGTCTGGATGCTGCAAGGTGTTCGTGCATTAAACACTATGAATTCGGTTGTTAAAATTCGACCTGGTCTGATCTGCGAACCATGTACTGAGCTGCACGGCCAGTGCATTGGGATAACAGCCAAGACCTTCCAAACTCTGGTGGTTCAACGCTTGATGCCTTTCAAATGAACACACCCGCTTGCACATGTGTACACTGCTAGCATCTCGAACAACTACACGGGGAAAAATCACATGTGTGCTTTCTTATCCCGGAGGGAGCTCGACTAGAGCCCCGACTCTGAGAGCGCTCCGGACATTGAGTGTTGCAGGGTTCCATGATTTCTTCGAATGTGGCGCTCATCAAGTCCGTGAACTCTTGACGAACGCCTGCTGGATTTCGTTTTGATACTTCTGGGGCGAAGTTTTTCGAACAGGGAAAACAAAACCTGTACATGGAGGGCTGCACCAACACATGAGATTCAAACTTGAGGATGATCAGCTTGAAGTGAGTCCAATCCATGAAACATCTTCACGAATGGTTTTGACGGCAAACTCTGTCACGGAAACCACCCCCTCTTCGTCTTCTTCAGCCGTGACTTGTGACACGTCACTTGCGCAAATCCTGCTTGAAGTGTCTTGACATGCAAAAATTCCCCTGTCCGAACCTGAGCCCATGTGACGCACGCATGTCAAAAGTCCCTGATTCTGCAAAGAAGCAAAACAGCTCTGGCTATCAGAGAACAACAGCAATGGGAAAGCTTCACGTTCACCTGTGCTTCCAACTTGATCAAACTTGAGGCTTGAGATGCTGGGGTCCGAACAACTTCTTCAATTCAGCTGGATTCGTGAACTCACGCACGAAGACCTAGGCGTTCTTGGGCGAGTTGAACACATGGCTATCACCTCAGACTCGCATGAGGAGAGTGTCACACAGCTCTGGACCTGAGTGGCCCTTTATGATCCTTTATGTAACTATCCTTCCAGATCACAGAACCGAAGCAGATTTGCGTTTCTCATAATCCAAACGTCCCCAGGAGGCATCCCTCACACCAATGAGGCCATCGTAATTTGGCAAGACTGATCCGCCAATCAGAAGCCGTTGGAAGAGGTCCACGAACATCTTGAAGAATCCTTTCCTCTGTGTCTCATGAAGGCGACCGTGATCTTCGCCTCACCTCGATCTGGTCGGGGGCTTTTTCGACCACCATGGCTCGTTGCACCCGATGCGTTTGGAGGAACGAACGCCTACTCAGCGGAGCCACGAAGCGAGCTGCGTGTCCGTTCCGGGGGGTGCCCTGAAGCGAACTGAACTTGGAACAAGAAGCACTTTCAAGAACTTCTCCAAAGGTTCGTGGTTGTAAAGCAACAAGTCATCCACATATGACATATACCATGACGATTGATGGACAGTGCGATTTCGACGTGACTCCTGCCATGATTGTGGGCTCACTGGGACATGAAACCAATTGGCATTCTCTCGAAGGATGTTATGATACCCCGCTGAAAACCAACATGGACCCTGAAAACCACTGGTTTGTCATGGTTTGTCAAGGAAAACAGTCTCTCAGGGTGCCATTCTCAGGGTCCATGTGAGCTTTCGGGAGTGTGATTCACTTCTTTGCCCGGTCTCCCGGTCTGCACAGGCGGGTGTCCGAAACCTCCGACAGCTGCTGGAGAAGGTGAGCCGCAAGGCCCAAGCGTCTGGCCGTGGAGCGTCGAGCGACGAATTCGTCCACATGGGGCGATCGACACGTCAAGGGTGATTCAAGGTGGGTGTGTTTTGGTCCATGACACTTGAACATGAAACCACAATATGTTTGGTGTGTGTTTTGCAGGTTTTGATTCATACATGAGGGTAGAAGGTCTGGATGAAAGTTGGTAGACTTTGAGGATCGATTCCTGAACTCGTCTGTTCCAAGCGCCAATCTTGGAGCTGAAGAGTAGCCTCAAACATGGCTGCCCAGCTGTTGCTGTCGGTGACTGTTGTGGTCTAATGGGATCTCAGAATCTACACACACTTGGATACATACGCATGTTGTAAGGATCTGCAACATCATGACTCGAGGTTTGTTGTCTTACCATACACTTTATCTTCCAAATCTCCTGTCGCATAGGACCTGACCAAGCGAACACATGAGGCATGGAAAGCCAAAGCGGTGCCATCAGGTCGCGCTCGACCTGGTCCGCAAGAAGAAGTCCGCACCCAATGTGGAGCAGGCAGTATTTGGATGATTTGGATGTTGGCTTCTGACCTAAAGGAATTCCCCCTTCAAAAAAGAAGGATTCTGCACATTATGGCCATGGACATGGGGGATAGAGCCGTAAATGATGCTCGTAAATGTCGATGGACATGGGGTCTGATGTCTCCTGCATGCAAACATCAGCACCCGGGACACAGGGCCCGGCTGTCAGGGCCCGGCTCTCATCAATCTGGAGAATCTCTCCACCTACATTGGACAGCCGCGCGGAACCCGGGACAACTCGACGTCGGAGTGAGAATCGTTCTCTCCCTTCTTAAAACCTTGGAATTGGCCTTCACAAGGGGTGAAACACCGGATGTTCTGGGGTGAAACACCTGATTCTTTTTCAATCCTTTCTATTGACATATTTCAGATGTGTTTTGGCAGTCTAGCTTTTTGACAATTGCTGATGTGATGGACGAATGGGCAAGAGTTTCAGACTTCCTAACCACCCCCCTTGACCAGCTTGAGCTGCAGGTGCTAACTCCAGTGCTTCTAACATGTTTTTCAGCTTCAGGTTGGTTGAGGGTGGAAGAACAATAAGCAAGTGACAAATAGCTTAGACATAAGCGCACAGGTGTTCTAGCTCAACCGGAGGGACAAGATGCCTCAAACCGGAATTGTTTGGCAAGACTTCCTATCCCAGCACTAGAATTTAGGGGTAAGGTCAAGGTGGCATGATTCATGGGTTTCCCACGAGTTAGGGAATAGGAAGGTGATCAACCTGATCAAAATATTTTTCTCAAGTAGTTTGCAGATCTTTGCAGCAGAGTGCTTTTTTGAGTGCTTTTTCTTGCATTCTCCTCTACTCGACATCAAAACATTTGGCTCATTGATGCAGGCAGATAAAATGCCTTGGGTTGTCTTTGGTTCTAGCCGGCAGGGGAAAGAGATTCGAATCAATGGAGGCTCTTGGAACAGACTACAGACGATAGCCAGCACCCAATCCCACGGCCACGGGGGGGCAAGTTTCCGAGTTTCCAAGTTTTCATGCTGGACAAATGAAAACCAACAATCCATGCAAATCAGGGACATTTGACGCAAGACCAGCGCTTATCCGACCGGTTACTGACCGGCCATGGCATGTGCTTCTGGTCGTGTGCGGGGCCTTAGAGACAAAGACGGTCGCAAGTTCTTAGTCATGTACAAATCCTTAGGTGGCTTCCACTTTTCCATGCCTAGAATACGAGAATATGCATATATGCGTTAAACACTTCAGCGACTTCTGATTTCGAGTAGCACCTCTTCAGACAGGGCCTTCCCCACCGAAACAGGTCAGATGGTGGAGCAGACACAAAGCATCAAAAACCTTCTGAGAACACACGGCCTCTGGCTCATAGAGTTGCAGACATGCAGCCATCCACTTCGACCCTTCGCAACCGGCGCTTTCGGCCGCTCTTTGTTTCAGGGCTTTTTCCTTGCTTAGCTGCTTCTGGATTCATGGTCGTGTTGCAACTTCTGTTTACTTTCCGTGCTGCTTTTTGCTGCTTTTTTACACATATATATATGTACACATGTATATTATGTATATAGTTCTTCTTGCCCCACATTTACCCTAGGCCCTTGGCGTTCCTTTGACTGTGGTACTATTCTCTTTTGTAACCTTCTTTTCTGTTTAATTCCTGCGTCCTTTCTTCTGCACTGCCCCAATGGCTTCCTGGTAACAGCGGTCTCAGTTTTCATCTGGAAGTCTCTCCAAAGTTTTAAAGCCAATCAATTCTCTCAGGATCCAAGCTGCGCTTGTTTGTAGTTTATTGACACCTCTGCCTTTGCAACTCTGTGCAAAATTGAACCACCATTGCACCACCCAGCGATCTGCTGCAATGCCCAAGGGCAAGCCCCTAAGAACTAAGAACCACCACTAAGGTCATTGGCATCGTGGTGCTCTTCTTGGTGGATGTGGCATTTGTCGTCTCCCGAACACTCTGGCAGCCTCAGTCTTCGAGCCGCTGGATGAGATTAGGGGTTTTCTCAAGCCGCCGGGAGTGGATGCCCCGCGGGTTGGAGTGGTGTTTGGGGGTTGGAAAGGTGAAGGTAGGGGCGGTAGGGGTAGTAAAAGCTCTTGGTGAATGGACGGGAACCCGCCGACGACTACGTGAGACGATATGAGACGGTCAGGTGCTGAAGTGGATCAGAACACTTGGCGGTTCCACACTCACACAAGGCACTGTCAAGGTTTCCTATACCAATGTTTTGGGTTATATACTGTAGTTGGGGATACACATTGGAATCACCAAAAGCAATCCATTCCCGAAAGCACCTGCAAAGGGTTCTCCGAAAAGACTGGCTGCTGCCAACTTGAACTGTCTATATAACCAGCCTCATCATGATCATCATCATCATCATCATCATCATCATCATCATCATCATCATCATCATCATCAAGGTGTAGAGATGCAGGTGAGATAAAGGTATGTAGCGACCGGTGTTTGGATGCAAGTGTGGAGATACAGGTGTAGATATACAGGTGTTGAGATGCAGGTGTAGAGATACAGGTGAAGACAGCTACAAAACTCACCCACACAACTACAACTTCGGTGTCTTTCGATTCTTCTGTTTAGGTGGCGGGCTGTCTGGCCGATGCTCACGGAATGTGACCTTTTGTGGAGATCGCGCGTGTTGGATGCACGAAACTGTGGCAATGTACGAATCGGCTTGTTTCTGGGACGCCCCTCTTCTTAGTGAACCCTTTGCGGAGGTGGTGTGTGTCGAGTGCTCAAACATGAGGTGACGTGCGGATTTCCGCTCGCGCCGGTGAACCTTCTGCAGAGATTGGGCGTGTCTAGTGCTCAAATGTGAGGCGAAGCGCGAATTCTTGGTGACGTCGGTGAACCCTTTTCGGAGATCGCTCGTGTCGTGTTGCCAAAGTGTGCAACTGTCACCGAAGTTGAAGGTGGATGTATGTGGATGTTGGCAAAGTGTGCAACTGTTTGCCGAAAAGCTTGGTGGAAGTGGCCAAGGTGTGTAAAGTTATCGTCGAAAATTGTTGTGGCTGTGGCCAAAGTGTGCAACTGTCTCGGCAAAAATCATGCCAAACTGTGTTGCTGTCTTCGAAGAATCAAGGTGAAAGTTGCCACAATGTGTTGTAGGTGAAGTGGTGTCGAAATTGAAGATGAAAGTTGCATGTCTAACGGTCGTCGAAAATCGTGGTGGGCGTTGCCAAAGTGTAAAGCCGCTGTCAAGAAATCAAGATCAAAGTTGCCAAAAGTCAGATGGAACATTGAAAATCAAGGTGGAGGTCCAAAGTGTTGAACAGTCGCCGACTCTGGCCTCAGAACTGGCAATTTTGTAATGCGCGAATGTAGTGCGGGCAGCGCTGTTGCCTCAGAACTGGCAACTGGTTTGTGCAAATGTAATACGGGGAGTAGCTTCTGGGAGGTCGCGGTGACAACTGGCAAACTTGTAGTGCCAGAAGTGTCTTCCTTTGGGCTGCATCTAGCGTGTGGCAAACCGTGTGGCGAAAATACGTATTTGGTGTAACTGTGCCATTTGGTTTTGCCCAACCTCGGTGGAAAGTGTGATTGCGTGGCCCCGTGCCATTGGGAATATGCGAGTGTGTATTCGTGGCGTGTCGCTGGTGAGCGGGATGAGTGTTGGTGTCAATCGAACTTGGTGTCACATGGTTGCATCTAGTCACAGTCTGTGGCACATGCTGCGGCGAGATTCCGTCCGTGATGTCAGTGTGCCATGTGGTTTGGCGCGGCCTTGGTGGAAAGTGTGCTCTTGGGCCACACTGTCGTTTACTGTAGTATTTGTTACTCAGCGCCCCACATAGACAAGAACAGCCGATGCCAGTCCTTTTCCAGCAGTATATCCACTTCGGTTCCCTCACGTCAGGCGATGCCATCGTTGACTTGGGCCTTTTAGTGGGACGCCTGCTAGGTTCTTTGATCCTCGCTCTTGCAACTTGGCTCCTGAAGTCAAACATGTCAAGGGGCAAGGGCGGCTTTTGGTTTCAACATAGCTTGTCCGAAGGTGGCCACAGTAGTGATGATGGTTCTGAGGAGAGTGACATGTCAACAATAGAATTCATGCCTCACAATACTAAGGGTCCGACACCAAGAAAGGGCTGGGGGCCCCCATGTACTGGGGGTTTCCACACCAAAATGTTTTGGATATCCTGGATTCGGTCCAACATCAGTGCAGTCGAATTGAGGTCGCTTTGCGCCTGGTTTTGGGTCAATGGCCCTGGCAAAACCAGTCTGACATCAGAGAGGTGACCCGAGATCTCACGCGGCAGCTCTCAGGTGGGGTCGATTTGAGTCTATGACATCGAAACTGGACTCTCCAGACTCTCCAGGTGTTAGTGGGTGGGACACATTTGCTTTCATGGGTAGGTCTTGAGCGGTCGCAGCAGAAACAGTCGTTTTAGCAGAAGTATTTTCGGAGAAAATCACATTTTCGGAGACACACTACTTTTCGACCTTGGTGTCAGAAGATAGCAAAAGTGTTTCTTCCTGGATGTGAAGATTTGGTTGAAGCATTCCAATGGGTGTACTGACGCTGATTGGACCGCTCGCCGCTAGCGTTGGAACCGTGATCTGCCAGTAATCCCCGGGTGACCAAGTGCTGGTATGTGATCCACATGGGATGACCCAAAAGCAATCAGGCGGTATAAGATGGTATATGGAATTCTCCCTTCTGGGCAGGGGGGGTTCTATCTTGAGACTTCGCGAGATACCCAGGTCTAAATGCAGTAGCCTGGGGTATCCAGTGTCGTGAGACCTGGAGCTTCCACCTTTCGGGTCCATGAGTGGCTCCTCGTGGCACGAGCTGCTGGCTTTTGGGTCTCCCACAAACGCCTCAGTTCAAGGGAAGGGTCACCAAATTTTACACCGCCAATGTGGCACCGAAAATCGTGCCTGTTGCGCCAGTTGGTTTCGTGGTTTCGGCACGAAAAGAGGGAACCTTCAGACGCCAGGCGGCATGCCCATGGCTTGCACCATGCCCACAGGTGACCGTCGAGAGACTCCTTTATTGGAGCGTGGCACCAACGCTTCCCGGGACGCACCGGCGGCGACGGCCAGCATGACGAGCGCCACTCGGAAAGGGTGAGACGCAAGGGGTCACTGGGGGTTTACTTGGCCCAGAATTTGAGGAGGTACTTGGGCACACCTTTAAATACTTTAGAATGCAAGTTGCTTGAGATTGTAAGTGGCAGCTGCGTGAGGGAGTCTTTCCTGAAAACTTGCGATGGTCAGAGTGTGGTCACAGCTTTCAATTTAGATCTTCTGGACCTGGTGAAAGGAGGCGAAATGTGCCACACCCAAACCAATTGATTGGTTCATTTTGACGATCTTCGTTTCCGACCCGCCAGTTTATTCAGAGCTTTCCCCGGACCCTTTTTGCTCACTCCACTGCACAGAATATGAAACAAAGTAACAGCCACAGGCAAATAAATAGTCACGCTGGGGCACTGCGATCCTCAGTTGCGCACCTATGCCTGTAGGAGTTTTCTGTCGTGCCCCTGCAAGGCAGGTAGCAAAATCGGTTGCAGGGAATGGTCACCTCCGGTTGGAGAAAACGATTGTGGGCCTTCCAGAACCCGCAGCATTTTGGAGCAAAGGATCTCGACAAATCTGGGTGAACTATGTGGTAGAAGTACCTTTTGAGAGTCAATCGCCAAGGATACTGTCGCTCAGCTGAATGCAGACGCCTCCAGCCGCCAGCAACAGCTTCGAAAGCTCGAGCAAGGAGAGAGCCATGGAGGGGGTGTCCGTGATGGCCTTTTTTTTTTTGCTGCTGTACAATTACTTGAGTCATCCTCCAGCCTCCCGAAGTGTCAATTGTGGGCTGCTTTCAAAGCACAAGATGGACTGCTTGCAAGTCATTGCGAAGGACTGCTTGCAAGTCACGCTAAGGAGTAGAAGATAGTAGAAGGATGCTGGCTGGACAATCCACGTGACATACCCCGGTAATGCCTTTTCAGGAGACTTTCCTGCCAACTAAATGTTCCAGCATCTCTGAGTGGAACAAAGCGGTCATGTACGCATGTATGCATGTACGGAGTTCCCCTTTTGGATCTCAGGAGAATACTGGTCAAAGTTCCTTCTAGGGGCTCCTGAGGCATCGCTACGAACGGAGCGATCGGACGCTACTAGGGCTAGGGGCGACCCTGGCAACTGACAGGAGAATACTGGTCAAAGTTCCTTCTCTTCGTGCTTTATGTTTATATCGCTGCATGCTCCTTGCGCGTCGCCATCAAGGCACCGACCGAGGACCGGACAGAGACCAGGTCGAACAGACGGTACGGCGGTGAGACGTATGGATGTCAACATGGCACATGGCTGACCGATGGACCAGATCTTTCTCACCAGCGAACCAAAGAACCAATCATGTAAACCGACTGCTTGGTGGTTTTTTCTTGTGAACATCGCTTTGAGTAGTTCACTCAACAGCCTGTGGGCCAAACAACGGAAAAACGCCGCAAGAACGACGGTGCCGGCGTTCCAACGGCGCCGCCGCCGTTGCGGGGCGCACCACGGGGCGCGCGGACGGAGGTGGTGAGCTTGGACGCTTCGGAGGCGTGGGGCGTCTTCTGGGTGATCCTGGAGGCCGGCTCCGCTCGCTCAGCCCGCGGTCCCGAAACGGTCCCGAAACGGTCCCGAAACGGTCCCGAAACGGTCTGAGGGTCTGAGCGAGGGCGCTCGTGCGGTCTCAGCGAGCGAAACAGCGGGCGAAAGGGTACGACGCGGCGAGGTGTGTTGGGCTGTTGTGACCTACAGGTTGGGCTATGCAATTGTCTGCTACTACTCACCTACTGCAAGATTTGGGGATTCATTCTTGGTCAAACCCAGGATCGTGTTTATGATAAAGGAGAAGTGTGTGAAAACCTCTCCTTTTCACCCAGATCTGCTCTAAGCGCCTCATGGCCTCTAGCCATCGGTCCGCAGATCCTTGGTCTCTCCCGCCCTTTTCCAGATCCTTCAACTTCCAGTGATGCAGCTCGAGTACGTCCTCATCCAAGGCAGGGTGGGATTTCTCCCGTCACAGCATCCCCCTCGTCGTTCTGCCGACGCTTCTTCGACCGCAACTTGAGACCCTCTGGGCGAGCCTCTGGCCGTTTGGCACCGCAGTCGAAATGGAGGAAACTGGCCGGGCCAAGTCGAAATCTTGGAATCGGCTACTACAGTATACATCAGTATACTATAAATATATTATGTAAATGAGCACGAACGAAAGCTTCAGCGACGCTGTCGACGGTTACCTCCACATTCCCGAGCAGTGTCCAATGTCATCCAATGTCAATCGACCACTGTTGGATGGGCTCAAACTTTCTTTTGTCTAACCGCCCTCTCCCTTTTTTCCAAGTCAAACATAAGTTGATATGCGACGGGGCAGCATCCATCGACGGGTTCTGCTGACGGGTTCCATCGACGGGTTCTGCTGACGGGTTTGAACAATGCGTCCATAAAGCACGGCACTGGTGGTGGATATCGTTGGCGGCATTTGCACAATGTATGATGACCCACACACACAATCACGACAATATCTATAATGTTATAGGGCTTACACAACATGCCTCACAAGAGATTGATCTTTTTCGCATTGAATCACATTTGATCGCATGTGTCGCTCTATCATGGACCATGACCGTTCCATGACTGTTCGCCGTTGCCTCTTTGTACAAATGTGGACCGGTCTTCTTGGCCCAAAGAAATTCGTGGAGATGGCGACTCAGAATGGGACATATTTCGTGTGGTTCCACCAAATAGACGAACTCTATTTTTTGCCCCGTGACAGAATCCATGGATATCCAGATTGATATCCATCCATCAGGGTTTCCCATGGAATGTGGGATCGTTCGTGCAGAATTCCTTTGGATCAAGGCCTAGTCTACGAGAAGAGCTCTGGAGAGGGCGTCCTGCTGCCAGGCCATCGATGGAATTGGTGAGAAGGTTTCCTCTTAGAGGAAAATGCACCAACCCCTGCGGTTCCAAAGTCTTTAATGCAAATGTTTGATCCACCAGATTCACAGATAGTTCAGTTTCATCTTGACGGAAGAAAGAGCTGAGCACCTGTTCGGGTAGTGGAAGATTCCAGTTCGCCTACCATGGCCATGCCCATCCATTCCGAATAATTCAGAAGTCTCAGCTGAAATCAGAAGTTGATCCAAACTGCATCGGTCGCAGAGTATCATGTTGATCGACACTCCGAACGGTCGATTCATGGGGTCGTTCCTGGCCGCGGGGCTGCGGCAGGAACAACATGATTCACAGAGAAGCTGAGATGTAGTGATGTATCTAATACACAGGTACTTGTACTGTACAAATATGCAATAATTTTACCTATTATATACTGTATATATATAACATGTAACGTTTGGAGGAAGTTCAAGAACGCATTCGGGCGAGGTATGCACGAGCACATGCTCTTTTGGAAAGATGCTGAGAACAAAGGTGCAGTCTCGACCGCTGGGATGCAGGGAGATGGGATTTTGAGAGCACCCCTCCGTTTTGGTCCAAGTTTGTTTGACATGAAGACATGAAGGCTGCTTTTCCAGAGATTTGTTTCTCTGGGCCTATCACATACATCAGCTTTAAGATGTGTTGTCCTATTTGTTATATTACCACAAGATTGGCACATACTTCTAGCATGTTTTAAACATAATTGTCGTTTTTTAAATAAGTTCCTTCGCACTGTACGACGAGCGCCAATGTATTGTGTCAGTTCTTGCCGTTGAATTTCAGGTTTCAGTTCAGGTTTCAGTAAACTCTGCCTTAGTTTCAGTAAATGATGCCAGGATTTGTTGCTCTGAACAACCTTGAACGCCAGCATTTCACTTGCCAAAGTCGGGAGCTGCATGAATGGTCTGAGGAGCGAAGAGACGAACATGTGGACCACTAGGACCGCTAGGAAGTAGATGGAAGTAGGCATTGAGCCGGACTCCATGCAGCCTGAGGGTGAAATGTCCGGCGAAAAAGAAGCGCCAGGCAGCTACAAGATGAAGAACCGCACCAGAGAAACCATGACCCATCCCAATTGGGCTGCACAGACTTGGTTCCGAGACGACACAAAGTCTTCGTCCTGTGCCTTTCACTCACAGGCTTTCTCAGATGCTCTCAGTGCAATGAGAAGGTGGGCGAGCTCACGGGCGGCTTCTTGGTGCTGCCGCTCGCGATTGAACGATCCGCGACTGACCGAAGGACGATGGGTCGACCGAGAGAGGCCGGCCTTCGCCAGTTCCGACGGACACCGCATCACCTGACCCCGTTGGGCGGGAGCGAAACAGAACGCATCACGACATGAAGCTCCCCCGGGCAAACACTTGCGACAATGCACGGCCTCTTTGGGGAACTGGAGGGGAAGCAAATATGAGGGTCTTTTCACTTCGCATCACGACCAAGGAAGGAGGTCCTGGAAGGAGACTGCAGTTTCATCCTGGAATCTCCTGCTTTTTTTCATTTCAATACATGTTGTCCTGTTTGCAACTGGGTTTCCACATGTTTCGCATGTTTTTTCCTCTGGCTGATTGATTTACAGCCCTCGGAAGAGACTCATGGCACTTCAGTGACCACCCTGCAACACACCCTTTCTTTTGGTTCTGCCAACATCTTCCAACGCCTGGATGGCTCGCCTTGGGGGTGGAGAGACGCAGGAATCAACAGCTTACTTATATACCTCTGGCCACGCGGAACTGCAGAGTGGCGGTTCCCACGGGCGGTTCGGGCAGTTCAGCGACCCGACCGAGGCAGTGCCGGCAATGCACTCCCAATCGCTGGGGCTTTGGCGGTCGCATGGTGAGCTGGGATGGGAGACATAGGTCGGACCATGGGCAGTGCCGTACGCCCAAACCGGCCCAAGTTAGGGAACGGCCCTAGGGCCGGTGTGGGTCGCACTAGGTGGACTCTGTCAGAGGGGGCATCGAAGCGAAACGTCGCCGTAGCCGCAGTAGTGCTCTGATTCATCTTCTACATTGTGGGATTGGTGAAGCATTTTGTTGTGCAAACGAATGCATATTTGTGGGTCATTTGATCTTTGGATTTTAAGAGTTTTCCAGGTGACTTGCTGAAGGAGACTTGTTGCCCTCTTTAGTCCAAAGCGGTGATTAGTCATGTTATGAGTCATGAGTATGTTTCGGACTTGCGGCTTGTTGTTGCATCAGAAGAGATGCTTGTCTTTTTTTTCAGTGTATATCTGACAGGGTATGGCAGCCATACAATGAGGCTTTTGCACAGCAATCCTTAGGAGATCGAACACTTTAGGAGTATGTGTCTAAAGTCACCGATGGTGAATGCAGAAATGCTCGGAACATGAAGATCCAATATGATCCATGCTCGGAACATGAGGGGCTGCAGGTGTTGGGCTGATTCCCGTACCACCCATGCTGTTTGTGTGGGTTTCTCACCGGAACCTCCGTCCGACACAGGGGATTTCGCGCGTACGAAACTGGGCAAACACCGGTGAAGAGAGGTCAACCGGTGAAGCATGAACAAGTAAGGATTCTTTCATGCCTTGGCTCCATCATGAAGCTAAGATGCTCAGTTTCCCTTAAGATCATGAAGGAACCAATCATGAAGGCGAAGCAACTTCCTTGAAGAAGCCTGAGCTCTTCTGCAAGAGAAATCGAGAGTAACTACTTGTTAGCTAGTAATAGTAGCTACTCCCTACTCTTACCTACTGACCTCCTAAGGAACTCGAATCTTTTTGATAAGACGGACTGACCAGCCTATGGGCCTATGTAGAATGCTGTTCTTGAGCGTGCTTGCATAAGTAGTGCAATGTTGGGCGGAGAACAGCATAATTTGGCTGGTGCTGTGAGTTCTCGAGAAGAAGTTGTTAGATGGGGATACATTCATTCTGTTCTAGTTCAAAAGGCGCTGTGCTTTGAGGGTCTAGTAGCTGAGGTTTCAATGTGTGCACCAACTGCTACAGGACAGCAAGCTTGGCACATGTGTTGTGAGGATAAATACATGGCCCAAGGCCCTGGCCACGTTTGAGTTTAGACCACCAACAAGATTTGAACATGCATTTGGCCTGGCCTACAGTACCATCTTGAGCAAGTTGGTGAGGACTAGTTTCAGTCTCAACCACCTTTCATGGACGCGACCCTTCTGTACATCTCCATAATAGTGGATTGGAGATGGATTGAGAATATATGTTTGACCTTCCCGATGTAACATGGTTTCTCTTCGAGTGCTGGTCGTTGCTTTTGTTTGCGAGTTGGTAGTTCACTGCACAACCACAAGGGCCACAAACCGCATAGAAAGAAGCCCGTGGCCCCCGTGCGCGGATACTATTCTATAGGTATTGCACAAGTGCATTGTGTGCCATCCTGCGCTCTTGGCTCTGGGTTCGATTTGGAGTTCATCCATTGGAGACTAGACTAAGAGAGACCCTGCGCCAACTGCGCACGTGGCACCCTTGGCACCCTTGGCACCCTTGGCACCCTTGGCACCCTTGGCAC
>CAXAMN010022995.1:733477-797371 GCA_963970005.1 Durusdinium trenchii | reverse complement strand
CAATCCGAAAGGATCCCTATGATTCCAAGGGTTACACACACACACACTTAGACAATGGGTTTGCAGTTAACTCTGTTCCACGAAGAAATGGATGAGGGAAACGTAAGGTGGCTGAGTCCGCGGAGGTGAATGTTTCAGAAAACAAGTTACTGATTACTTAGCAGATTGTATTAACGCCGTGCAAGGAAACCTGTTTTGTGGGATATCATGCGAAGAACCACCATGGAAACAAACCAACAGCGGCAAGGGAAACCAGTGGAGTCATTGCGTTTGATGCAGGTGACCCGTCCCCCTGCATGTAACAAAAACTCCTCGAGACGGAGTGTGACACACACACACACACGCACACACATTGTAAGCAACATCCACTGGGCTTCTTTGGCATTTGGAACATGGCATTGTGCACAAATACGACCCCCACACACACCACGACAGTGTCACGTTCTTGGAAGGAATTCAAGAGCACATACCACTTTTGGTAGATCAAGGTAGAACAATCCTGGACTGCATGCTCTGCAGTTTTGGATGCGTCCTTTCTGAGTTTCTGTTTCCTTTCCATGCCCATGAAGCACCAGTGCTTCAGCACCTGCTCGGGCCGGGGCCGCGGGTCCGGGGCCCTGGGGCGGACACCGTCCTCTCAGGACGCAATACATTCGGCGACTCTCGGGTCAAATCAGAGACGCTCGGCGAAGGAGTCAGACCGCCACGGCCAGACCGGCCAACGGATGACCTTCGTTCGCAAGCTGAGGACGAACGAAGCTCTTCTTTGGACGAAGAAGCATGAACGTGTTGTATAAACACATGATAACACATGCATTTTCGATACATATATATATATATATCTGAAAAAACACATACCACATTCATCTATATACCGGCCAGCGAAACATTCGACCGACCGACCAGATCAGTGGTCGCAGATGCCCTCGATGGATCTCTTTGGGCCGACCGACCTCCAAACCCCAACCCCCCCGGGAAGGTTCGGACCAGCAGCCGGGTTCGCCAGGGATCCTTCCAAACATGGGGTACTTTGGGGAGATGATTTCATACACCAACAGTCACAAAGGGATGCAATCCATGGAGGTTAAGGGTGCCCATGATCCATTCACTGGATGGGACTAAACACCACCCCGTTTTGTGACTCCTGGCAGTTTCGTATTTCTAGTTTCACAGGTACAGTTTGACACATGTCATTTCACACTTCCTGGTCTGACTGATCATGGATGATTTGGGAAGACTCTTGTGGACACTGTTTCCAAAGCTTCGTGGATGATTCAGCGTTCTAATTTGACCATCATCGTTTGGATTGAGACGTTCCCTTCATTGAGGCATTAGACTGCAATGAGTCACGTTCGGAACCCACCAAATCTCCATTCAGGGGGATCATCGAAGCCATCCGGGAGGGCTTTTCTCAGTTCTTCGGTGAGTCCGCCGTTCGCTTTTCTAAGACCAGCACCTTGGTGATTGTCCTCACTTGCGTATGCTGCAGTCAAATCTTGAATGCTTACATCCCAAAGGTGCCGCAGCGGGCGTTCGACTCGCGAGACGGGATCTCAGAAATGCTACATTTACCCAATACATCCGCGATCCGGTTCCGGTGTTTACGTGACGAAAGCCACCGATATTTCTGGAGAGAGACTGGTAGCAGAGTCTTCTGAAGGTGAAACGACACTTTGAACCTCCCACGATTCCGCGGTGTGACCAAGTTCGCCAGAAACAGGTCTGCGTGGAGAAACATGTTGCCGCAACACATAACACGCCATGTTCGAGGTTGCGGTGGCAAACTGCCAAGCTACCCAGGAAAAGTGGATAAGCTTTAAGACTTTAAGCCCTTTTTGGGGGAATTGGATTCCCCACTGAAGGTTAACCTGAATTTTCCGGGGAAACTGAGGGGGTCAGCATGGGTCAGCCAAAGAAAGACACCCTTGGCCGAAAGAAGCTCAAGACGTCAAGGTTGCGTGCTTGGATGTCAGGTGTGCCATGTGGGGGGAACATGTTGCTTCTTGCAAAAGGGCCTCCACAGAGCTTTGCAACTGCAAACACAAGGGCACAGGACAATATCAAGGTCTTGTTGAATTGCTGATTGTTATGTTGGTGGTTTTCCTTTGAAGGTGTCTTCTTTGTGGCGTTAGACACTATCCACATTATGTTGTTGGTGTTTGCTTTGTTTAGGATTGCTGTGGACCCTGCGGCGCCCCAAGCCCGTTCGCACAGGCCATGGGCGATATCATCAGCGCACTGACGGACGGTTCGCAGGTCGGGGTAGGGACCGTGATGAGCAAGTCCCACTGCAGGCACCATGAGCAAGTTGGATGGGGATGAGGAGGTACCGACCCCATTGATACCCTTTTGAAATCATTGGATTTCTATGGATTTCTTTTCAAAATGAGTACTGTAAGCCCCGATCTCCACTCTCTCCTGGAAAGTGGACTGCTTCTGGGAAAGCCGGGCTCGACCTGGGAGCCCAGCGCATGGAGTCAAAAGCTCAAGCAAAATCCTACACCTTCTCAGCTTCCAGAAATAAGCCAAACATGTCGCCCCCAACTACTGGTTTGTAGTCCAAGTTCCTCAGGACATCACATGGTCCCTGAAAGAGTCATTTCCGCCATGAACAGGTCGCTTTCGACTTCCATGTATATAATACAGTTTACTTCTGGCCTCTGAGAATCACCCCGAATTCTGTGACTGCTTCGTTCACGCGTTGGTGTTCCGGGACGTCGAGCGCGAGAGTTGACGCTGGGGGTTGCGGATCCAGGGATAGACCCAGGATCTTGTGGAAGATGCAACAGATCTGGGACATCTGTAACATCCAGATCGAGGTGTTTCGGGTGTTTTCCAGATCGTGGTCCGGTGGGACACCGTGGACCGATGCGAAACAGGAGGATTTTAATCATCGAATCGTGGAATATGCTCTACTGGTGGTGGCCAATGCTGTGACCTCCGCGGCCATGGGTGTGGCCATCCAGACTCTGGGACTGCAGCGGATAATAGGCTAGGCTGCGTGGCAGCTCAAGAAGGTGGCAGCTTTTGAAACTAAAGTGATGCTCAATCGAGAATGATAGAAGCTAGAAGCTAGAAGGAACCCACTCATTATATATATTATCACGAAAGCTAGCATCAGGCATCAGCTAGCTGGAGTTGCTCTTGCTTTGGCAAGTCAAGGGCTCGCAGCCTCGAGAATCATGAATCACGTGAAAACTTCACGTGTAGGCCCCCCCCCCCCGCGGGTTCAACTCCCCCCTAGGACGCTTCCGGTACGTGCTATAGTGCTATGTTTCTGCCATGGTGGATCTCCTGCTGTGAGTGTCGAAGTTGTTAGGTGGCAGGTGTTTGGAAGGGGAGGCATGAAACATGAAATTTACGCGAGGGTTCAAGGCTTCAATGATATCAGTCATGAATGTGGACAGCAGAGCCAACATGCTTGCAAGCACAGGGAAGAAGATGCAGCCCTGAAGTTTCCAACGTTCCTGAGCAGATAGCTTAAGGAGCAAAACCATGGTCGTTGCAGTCGACATCCCTTTCTGTCGCAGTTTCACCGTGTTTGTAATTAACTAGGGCCTCGTTTTGCCATTTCTACGAAATATTGCAGCCAGTTTCCTCCAACTTGCGAATTCGATGGATTCCAATGTGCTGTCTCCGTACCCTTTGGGACGCTTCCGGTGCGTGCTATGTTTCTGCCATGGTGGATCTCCTGCCCTCTGTGGAGCGGCCCTTGGTGCCGACGAAGATCTGGGTGCAGCGGAGTGGCATCCGCTAGACGCCTGGGGCACCAAGACGGGGTGAGGTGGTACGGTGGGGTGTGAGTGTCGAAGTTGTTAGGTGGCAGATGAAGTAGGCCACTTTTTGAGTTTGGACGGGGAGGCATGAAATTAACTCGAGGGTTCAAGGCTTCAATGATATCAGTCATGAATGCGCATCAAAGCCCTAGCATTTAGTACTTGCAATTAACAAGGGCCTCGTTTTGTCATTTCTACGAAATACTGCAGCTCGTTTCCTCCAACTTGCGCACTCCATGGATTCCAAGTGCTGGCTCCATACCCTTTGGACATGTCTTTAGCAACTCACTCACTCTCTCTCTCTCTCTTTCTGCGTTTCCTCTCCATGCTCTTCCGCTACTCCGCTGGTTACGGTCGTTTCGCGCGCAGCGAAAAAGGACCTCCGCTGGCGCGGCAGCACTGCGTGTGGTGGCCTGGACGGGCTCCGAGGCAGCGGCGGTGCAGCTGGCGCGGAAGGCGGATGTGAACGTCACCACCGAGGAGGAGTGGTGAGAAGCGCGGAATGTCGTAGATGGTTGTGGCACGTTGTCCATTGGTGTTTGTTTCCATGTGCGAACGGTCTGCTCACCTCAGCCGGAGGATGGAATATCATGAATCAAGCTTGTTCTGCATTTTGGGATGGGAATCGTGATGTTCAGTTGGCAATCACTAGCTTGTTTTGCCCAGAAGACGGGCTGCTGGCGCGACCAGGGAGCTTGTTTTGGGGAGAGTTTTCAATGGCCCGACGGAGGCGAAAAGGCGACATGTGCCTCTGGTGGTTGTGGTAGAAGGTTACTGGTATAAGTTGTAAGTAGTAGTGGATCCACCATCCACTGTCCACTACACGCAGCGGCTGGGGATTTATGCTGTCTCGCCAGGATGTGTTTCAGCAGATACCTTTGTCTTTGGCTTTGATGAATGGACATTCTGCCACCGTGGGCCTGCGACCCCTTGTCGGCAGAGAGGCAAACTAGTGTAGCCAGATCGAGTTGCAAAAGATGCCTAGATGCATCGCCTACACGGCTATAAATATGCCTGAACAAAAGTACATAAGCCACTTCCATATTATACCGTATCAGTCTGAGTTGAAACTGACACCGGAAGTCAGAAACCAGGCGTATCAGATATACCTGCCTTTGAGCTTCCTTCAGCATCTCAATGGATATAACTTACACTCCACAGACCCTACGAATATGCTCAAACAAACATACATAAACCAGGTGTATCTGATACGCCTGGTTTGTGACTTCCCGTGATGCTCATGATGCTGCGTTGCTTTTCTTCAGTCCCTCATTACATATACATGACGATCCAACAGTTGAACCTGGTGGGGTGACACGGTCCATTTGGATCATTCGGTGGTTCGATTTTGTAGACGTCGAGAAGCATGTGTCGGCGAGTCCTTGTGTCAGAGGGCGGGCGTTTGATGCACAATATGCAAGATATGCCGGCGCAGAAAGCAGCCGAACACGGTATTAAATTTGATACTGTTTTCGTACGGAACTTGTAGCAGCACTTCTAGCAGCGTAGTGTGTTCCAGATCTTCTTTCGCAGCAGCATCAAAACGAGCTCAGCCCATCGAAGCCATCAGGTCAGTAGACTCAGGCGGTTCAACGACTGTAACTTTTCTGTGACAAGTCTGAGCAGAGTTTTGTGTACGTCCGTGCTATGGCTGCAGCTCAGTTAGAGTCTTTCAAGGAGACCGCCGACATGTGTAGAGGCTAAGATCTGATATGAGCAACTGTCAAAACCTCCGATGAAGGCAGCAATATTACAGCGAAGATTAAGTTAAGCAAGAATGAGGGAAACCTTCAGGAACGATAAGTTTCACAGAAAAAACGATAAGGTTGTTGTACACGTGGGAGCGGGGTGTAGCAGGGTTGTACATGTGGGGGTCACACAAAAGCCTGGTGACATGCCCTGATTGACTGCATCCTTGTGGTTTATCATGAGCTGCTAAAATGACGTTTAGATATCTGGGAATTTGTGATGGGCGTTTGAACGATAACAAAAACGATAACGTAGGGGACACTTCTGTGACTGTTTTCGTTTACTGAAGACCCCTGCTCACGTATAGGTCCCTTTGTAAGCCATGTGGGAACCACCAGGCAGCCAACCTAGAAGACCAGGAGTAGCAGTGTGAGCGGGGTGTAGCAGGAAGACCGATAGGGTTTTGGTAATGTGAGCGGGGTGTAGCAGTGCATGAAAGCATGACATGCACTGGATGTGACTTCAAGGACTTCTGTTGTTCGGTGTGTCCAAACCCTCAGGAACGATAAGGTCCACAAAAAAACGATAACATTGGGAAGAGTGCGCACAACAACACACAATAGGTTTTGACAGTCGCTCATAATATGTGAGTCCGTTTTTTCGGTTTAGTGTTGGGTGCTCTCCGCTTCGCTGTGTCGCGAGGAGACATGCTTGAACGAGATCAGAGAGATTACGCGGGCGGAGCTGGATGCTTTCAAGGACATCACCGGACCAAGTCAGATTTACAGGTGTCGAGGCAAAGGTCTGGGCATGCGACCTTCTTCGGTTTGATGTTAGATCCTTTTCTGTCGGCGTGTCACGAGGAGAGCATCCTGCAAGAGCTTCGATGTGGCGCGGAGGCGCCATGGGCTCCGTGGACCGGGCAGAACGTTCCTGGAGTGAAAAACCCTCACGGATTCAGGAGAATTGTCCCTGCAGCTGTACTTTCTCTGCCCAGACTCTCTCTTCATCCCATTCAAGATGATGGTGAACCACACCAGTATGGATCATCAGCCGTCAGTTTGTCTCCAAAGGGCCAGGCTCAATGCTGCTAAGATCAGGCGACGGCCTATCGAAAGCCAGCACCATTCAAGCACATCAGTTGTGCCAACAAAACTCAGATCGAATAGTCTAGAGCAAAACTTTGGACAGCCTGCCATGGATGTCTGAAAGACGGTCCAACAGACAGGAGGGCAGTTGCTGCGCTTCGAGATGGGGCACTAAACTGTTTTTCTCTTGCGATCAAAGTGTACTTTCTATCCCTACATAGTCAAGTTGCTACAACCTGACTCTCCAACAACTCCGGCTCGTCCGACTCGTGCACAGGATACCCACGATGCTGTCGACAGTTGCGCCGCAGGCGTGGCAACCGAAGTTGACGATTCCTTACGTCTCCAGCTTTGGACTGGGATCGTGGTAGATACACCATAAGTACAAAGACACTCGCCACCAGGTTGGATAGAGCCATGTCTATAGATAGAAACATGATGAAACGTGCGCAGTTTGATACCTTTTTCCTCAAGTCTCCGTCGTGACGACTTTATATCAGTTCTTGCAACGTACATATGTGCAGAGGAGTCACACGTGCGCTGCTGTTACTCAGTCGTTTGGGTCTTTTCTTTGCACTGATGAGGTTTTGAGTTGCAGCATGCCTTGGAGCAGAAAGAGCGAGCTGTGCAAGCGGAGCAGTATGAGGAGGCGTGTTCCACGGTCTCGTAGACTGAAGCTGTTTCATCCTTGACGCTCAAATGCCTCGGTGATATGCTCCAACGCCCTCCTTTCCTCGTTCTGTGTGCTGCATTCGTCTCGCCGTCGTCTGTTGTAACGTCGCTGCTTCGCCACCGTGCCGATGCGTTGCGCCGATGCGTTGCTAGCGTGAAGCTCAGAGGAGACTTCCGCCGCTGACGCCTAGACTGACAACTCCGTCACCTTCATTACGTTGTCATCTTTGGTGAAAATGTAGCTATTTAGACACTTTCTATCTCGATACGTCCTGAATTTCGATTCGCTGTTCACCACGTTTTAGGTCCCACGTGAGCCTGTTGGCTGCTGAAGACACAGAGGCAGAAGTGGTGGACGGAGCTGATAGAGAGCCCGCAGCAGACGCGGACGGCGACGGGACCTCAGCGGGATCCTGGCCCAATAGATCTAGTCCGACCCAGTATGCCCAGTATGCATATGGTGTGCAACAGTCACAAGGATAGATGGAACACTTTGGTCCTCGAAACGCCACATCTTTGTGACTGTGGGCTGGGTGGTGTTCCGTATCATTCACTTCGTCTCTACATCAGTACTTCCGATGTCGTATCCGAGGACGGGGAGACGGCTCGTGCTTGGGGTGAACACCGTGTACGGCAAGCGGCGGCGTGAAGGCACCAAGTCTGGTTCGGTGACCTGCTAGGACCCTCTTCAGGTACCTATGAGAGTCTATAAGCTTCTTCAACCTCTGTGAGCCCCTTCGTCTCCGCTTCGCGGCCTTGCCGACTGCACGGATGTCCCAGGAGGAGCGCGTCGGCCGGTTCTTGGCCTTTCTCTTGGTGAATCGTCAGGCTGACAATCTGCGAAGACAGGGCGCGACCAAGACTTGTTCGAGTCGCTCCTTTCCGGCCTTATCCGTGTACAATGTCGTGCAATATGTGGCTGTACACCCTTCGTGCACACGGTTTTTGCAGCTGCCATGTCTATTCACATGTGCAGGCGGCTCGTCCACTGCACTTGGTGCAGGAAGGTGTCCCGCTCGACGCAGACGGCTTCGCCACTTTGCGCAATGTGGTCCTCGCGATGAAGCTCCAGCACGCGGCTGAGTCTGTTTGATCTGTTGCACATGCATGACCCCACTGAGCAGTGGGGTTGCGAGGCGGCCCGTAGAACAGCGGCGGACGTTTCTGGGCTGGCGACTTCAACCAGTGCTGGGGCAGGTGGCGTTCGGGGTCAGGCGGGACATGATGGGACTTTAGGAACGTGCTTGGAGGAACAGAGCTAGCGTTGTTTTTCCGTTCTCTGAAATCAACGTGGTTCGCAAAGACTAAAGATGTCATGGAGTATTGGAGAAGGAGTTTTCTTTTCTTCGGAACTGCAGATGCTGGGTGTCCCCACCTGGTTGTTTGTAGCTGGTTCCCAGAAGTCGAGGGTATCCACAGCGGCTCGTAATGTGATCCACCACGGACATGAGAGACTTTGGAGATTGTACTTCTGGACTGCTCGACTGCTATACCCACTCAACGGGGTTCGGATATGGAGCCTGATGCTTTTGGTCTCCAGGTCTTGCAGGCAGAAATCGTGTGTGTGTGTGTTGCTCTGCAAGACCATGGAAAATGCGACGGGCTTGGCCCATTCCGATGCTAGGAACGTTTTGAAGGAGGCCTTCAAGGGGTCCTGCAGCCAAGCCTTTGGGGGGGAAGGGGCGGGATTCGCTGGGGTCATTCCGACTGTTGCAGGAGCACGATCGTGAGGGGCGCTTCTACCTCGAAGGTGATGGCGTCCGCCGAGTCCAACCCGCAGACTTTACGGCGTTCTCCACGTTCATGGAGCAGCCCAAAGCGGCTGCTGCCCAACCCTCGGCTGCCCTGCCGACGCGAGTGCGGCAGAGAGCTATCCAGTCCTTGGCGGCAGCTGTCCGTGCCATCGCGACCGCCATCACCGACCTCCGCGTGGACACGCCACTCACGCGTTCCCAACTCCGGGCGCTTCATCGACGCGTCCATCGTCTCCAACAACTCGTCGCCCTAGTCACCTTGCGGTCGCGGATGCCCCGGATCGTGGCGCCGCGCAGTCTCCGGAACCTGCGCTCCTGTCGCCGGCGCTGTCACCTTCCCAGTTCTGCCCGCGCTGCTGCGTGAAGAGCTGCCCGTTTCCTCAGGCTCCGCGCCGCAGCATCTTCCAGCGGCCAAAAAGGTCTCTCTGTGGAAAACTCTACATTCCGATGTTCAAGTCTTGCATACTTGTTTTTCCTGTCGTGCAACCAATCATGCCACCGATCAACTCCTCCTCCCAGACGTCCGATCCTCTCAGACCCTCCTACACACAGCTAGACACGTCCAGGCCCCAGACGTCTGATTCGCCCTGATCGACCCAAGGTGGAGGGCGCCACAAAGCGCTGCGACTGGAACCGCAGCGAGATCGATGAGCGCTGGGGCTGCTCCACATGCCACTTGCATGTTTCTGCACTATTCTTTTGCCTTCAACTCCCCGAACAGTTCATGTCATGGCTTCCCACCCACAAGTGAAACACGTTCACACGGCGCTTGTGTCGATCCATCAGATTCCACGGGTTGCCGACGTCCCACGGAAGCCCCAGTGGACTACTTCGACCCCAGGGGCTTGGCAAGAGACCATGGACTTTGTCATGAAATATTTCGCAAGTCTCTGAGGGGTTTATTTTGGGTTTAACTCCACAGTAAACTTTGTGAATGACACAGTTTTTCTTTTGCAGATATATGGTTCATCAAGGCCATGATAAGACTGCGTTGCAGGCGACGCAACTTACCCAGATGGCTTCCTTTTCCAGTTTCTCCATCCATCCCAAAGTCAGCTTCGGGCCTTGTGGTTCCAGGTTCATGTCGTTAAGCGCTCCAGACTCCGCCTTTGGACGAAGATCATTTCTCCGCCTACGCGCCAGCGCCGACCTTTGCCAGAACGGGGACGTGAAGCTTAAGAGTTCAGAAGCCTGCAGGTGAAGAGTATGTCCAAATAATTTTTTTTATGGATTTTTTATGGTTTGGATACGATCTGGGAATATGGATTTTTTACACTTTTTTTATGAAGCCGCAATTGGAATATGCAGCTGCCCCTGGAAGATCTCAAGGATCACATAGAGAAATCAGGGGCGGTTGCAATGGAGTGGCAGCAAGCAGTGGAGCTGGTGGCTAGCTCACAGTCCAGTGTTGACGCTATCTCGGATGAGCACATCAGCGTCAGTGACGCAGAGGAAGCCCTCCCCAACAGCAATTTTTGGGTACACCTTTTGAGGGAACACACAAGAGGGTATGACGTGCCATCCAGGGAGGTTCCCATCTCCTTGATTAGCTGTTGCACTGGGTCCTTTGCAGAAGCAGCAGTGCTGAAGGAGAGGTGCGTTTGGTGTTTGCACAATGTGGTAGTTGCACCATGTGGTAGTTGCACCATGTGGTGTGTTTGCGCATCGGGTCCTTGGATTCAACCATGTGAGTCTTTTTGTATCCACAGTCTGGAGTCTATTGAGTCTATTGTTTCCATTTTGCTCAGATCTGTTTGATCTTCTCATCAAGACTCTTACTCAATACTTCAGAGAAGGATTCATAGTGAGGCATGTCATGGCAGTCTGTCTTGCCAGGAACTTCGAATTCCTTTTCGATGCCACTCAACATCTGAGCCATGTGAAGCGTTCAGGACTTTTGCCTCAGCCAATCACCAATCAGACCACTGGCACAAAAGCATGGAGGGGCAACTGAAGGGGGAACGGTGCGCTGCTCACCCTGCAGAGCTTTCATGTGAATTGCCAGAGTCATGTGATTTGATGGTTCTTGGCACACCCTGCAACCCGTTCTCGACTCAGAGGGTGAAGAGATACCACCCAAACAGTGTGATGAACCACCACCTTGTTCAACACACCTTCTCCGATACCTACCAAATGATTGAGAAGATGGAACCTGCCAATATGATCATGGAGCAAACAGAAGGTTTCGGGCTTCCGATCTCTGTGGATGACTCCACGCCCCCACTTCAGAGGCCGGGCCCAGCTTCTGTTGTCATATGTGGATGTGTTTTCTTTGCCTTATATTACCTTCTTATAGTATCAACAATAACACCAGAACTGGTGTTAAAGACTTTCAGGCGTAGGATGCCCTTGCTGGAATCTGAATCCTCAGTCTAGGATTCTCAGAGTCTAAGCCCCAAGTTCCTCAATTGATTTGGCGTTTAGATTTCTAGATTCTAGATTGCAGAAGTCAAACAGTGCTTGTCAGGTTTTTGGATGGCATTCATGGCCTCAACCTCAAGCACGGCTACCACATCGTGGTGTTGAAGCTCAATATGAAGGATTGGATCACCATCTTGAGGCCAAGGCCTGGACCGGGGTTTGGCGGGTGGTTGTTCTGTTGGTATTCCAGTTTTGCAGTGCTGGCTCATTGTCACCGTAGCTGCCTCACATGGTAGAAGGTTGCTAGCCAACAACTAGCTGCTAGCTGTAGCTAGATTCACAGATGAACCTTCAGCTGCAGCTGTCATCTATTTTTGGATTGGCTCAAAGAAAGGCCCACAAAGTGGAGCCTTTGTTCGAGTCACATAGTCGCTGCAGTCAGGGGAAGGGGAAAGGTTTAACAGAGATGGCAAGATATTAATGCAGATTCAAACCAAACCAAGCAGAGCAATATCGAATACTTTTTGGGTGGTGTGATTTGATGACCATATCAATAAGAATAAGGCGTAGCAAAGTAGCAGGTAGCACACCAGTGGCTCTTGCAAAAATCGGGTGCCATGAGCTGGCATGACATAGCAGCAAGTCGAGCTCAACAATGGGCAAGTGGCAGTGAGAACTTGCCTTCTGATCAAGCACCAGCTCAACAGAATCGTCGTGTTGGTCGGCCACCAGGCACCGTGGGCAGCCAGGAGATGAGGGCGCGACTAAAGTCAGCAACTCGAGAAGCCTTGCCAAACGCTGCTCCCAAACCTACAGCCTTGGTCTCCGCAGGTTCTACAGATGCAAGCCCTTTACCTTGCACACCGACTGGGTCACCGCTCCAGACTTAAACAATATCATTAACAAGTTGTATGTTTAAGAAAGGGGAAATGTGAGACTGTGATGGGCTGTGACAGAGACTTTTTTCAAAAAGGTTCAGACTCAAACATGGCCAGACAGAAACATTCACTTTCTGATTGGGAAAGGAGAAAAGGTTGTTTTTTAATAATAGCGGCTAAGCGGCTAAATAGCGACACCACTGTTGTGGGACAGCATCTCAGGAAACAGCTGATGCTTTATGCTGTGCAACAAGCGCAAGCTAACATTTTGCCAGATTGTGACAATCCTGCTGAGTTCCTCTTGGGGCCTGACAACAGTGCTGTTGCAAGTCGCGCTTCCCAAGCTGCTGGCAGGCACATTGACGGTAGGCAAGTCGCTGCAGACTTGTGCAGAACTGCATGCAGCGTGGTTGAACTGTCTGGGCAAAGATTTAGCAGCTTCTTGGAGCACATTAAGGATTTGATCAAGAGAAATGAGTATGAGGGCCTGGTCATTGGAAAGCGCCGTCGGTATGATGAGACCCCACACAAGCTTAGGACTGACCAGCCATCATCTGGGGATGTACCAGGCTTCACCGAGAGAGATGGCACAGTTGCAAAAGTATTGCAAACGGAGTTCTGTGTCTTTGTCTTGTTGCGTGACATTGCCAATAACCAGTACATTCAAACAGTTTTCCGCGTGCCAACATGGCTCCAGAATCTGGAAAGTTGTACAGGTGAACTCATCCTGAAAGCTCAAAATGCCATTGAGGATTGTGTCAAAAACCTCCAGGATGTGAGCCAATTGTTCAACTTGCGGGTGACTCTGCCTTGCACTGACCGGCATCCATCCAATTCATGGGCAGAGGTGCAGCAGCAGTTGGAAAGGCCTGGGTGGACCAGAATGCATACATTTTGCTCCGTTCATAGGGCTTCATCGTGCACAAAAGCTGGTTTAAGCGTGGTTGAGGGACATGTCGGAGGCTTGCTTTCCATCAGCATGTGTGCCCGTTTCGCGGGCGCGACGCAGCAGTTGCGGAAGATTTTGGCAGGGATCATTGCAGAGAGACTGGTCGTCAAGACAGGCCCACCCAAGGCAACCCAGTACAGGCGCTTCATCTATGATCTATATTTGGACACCACTATAACCACCAAGCGGTCTTTGAAGATTCAGCGGCACCTACGCTTGAAACAGCGTTTCATTTTGGACAAATGTTTCAATGGAGACCTTCAAAGTGAGGATGTAGTGGAGCACATGTCCTTGTCCCCTCTGCCTCGGGATGTTGTCTTGAGCATGATCATCAAATATGGAGTTCCAGCTTTGATTCCACATTGCTGTCCCAGAGTCAATCGAGGTAACTTTCTCGGACACGAAGGAGCTATCTCATGGTGTGGGCTAATAGCCTCCCACCATGGCCTGCTCAAGCCACTCCTGTTTACATACTGCAACTTTCACGAGAAGGTTCCCCATGTTCTTCCAGCAGACGGAATGTCCTGGGCTTCAGTCATGAAAATCAAAGCGGTGCAGAATAGGCAGGAAGATGCTGGCGCTGTGGTTGCTAAAGACCTGACTGGCATAGATGTAGATCAGGCAGGTGGTGATTCCAGGGCAGGGCCCGAGCAGAAGGATGAAGATGTCTCATGGGCAGATATGAATCGGGCCACAAAGCGCAAAGCAGCTATGTATGCAGCAACATCTCCAGGGCATATCTTGGCTATCCTACAACTGGCACTCCGCCCTATGCAAGGGCTCCTCATGGCTTACATTCGCCTTGGCTCCAAAGCTTGGGAACATGACCAAAACAAAGCATCCGTCCAGGGCTACCAACGTTCTTACAAAGTGCTGGAACTGCACAAGGGCAAGCAAACGAAACGTTTCTTTGATCAGCTTTTTCAGCTTCTCCTCACGCCAGCAACTATGCTTCCATTGAAGGCGATGACAGGGTCTTGCCTGGCCTTGATGTTTCGCTTGCTCAGCAAGCTTGGGTGCAGTGTTCAGCAGCTTTTGGTCACGGCTCATGAGTCATTTCCTTACAAACTGTTTGGCTTGCTTGAAGGGGCTGTGCAAGAGGTCCTGGGTTCCGAACCTTGCTTGAGAGATGAGCTCACAAACTTCTTCATTGCAATGTTTCCAACAGTTGAGGAACTATCTTCCACCCTTAGTGTCAACATGCTGTCAAGCATTGCAAGGATGGCAGAGGTCGATATTTTGACCATAGAAGCCAAGCATTCTTCGACCCGGCGGCTAGTTCACCTCAAATCATGCCAAACATGGGCTTTGAAGTTCAGCTTCTTGTCAGCTGAGTGGACTACAAGGCAGCATGTGAGCCATAGTCAAAGGTTTTGCAATCATTCTCAAGAATCGAAAGAAAAGTCAAAGTCTAAGACTAAGACAAGGAGAAGAAAAGGCCGGCGACTGCAACATGGAAGAGGAGGACATGGTGGTGCATGGCGTGCATACCTTCACATGACTCAGTCCGGGAGAAAGGATGGGAGGCCTGGTTATCTCCACAGCTCTTCTGCAGCAAAATCATACCATCAGTTGAAGAGTTCTGGCGGTGGGGAATGGGAGAGAGTAAAGGAGCTTGGGGATGTCATGCGCATTGCTGGGAAGCGCAAGATCAGTGCCTTGCGCAACATGAAAGAAACTGTGCAGCCACCAGCAAAAGCTGCAAAATCCTCTAGGGCCAAAGCGTTGGAGGATGGAGATTCCTTTGGTGCAGAAATCAAGGAGGAAGCGCGGAGTTGGAGGCTAGTTTCTTCAACCAAAAAGAGAGACGCTTCAGATGAAGCAAGCACTGTTGCAATGCAATTGGCAAGCAACATGCCCCCCAGGTGTGCCGAGCTTCTGGCGTTTCCTTCAGCTGATGCTTTTGAGGAGAGCAATGGGATGAACAAGACTTTGTGCACTTTGGGAGGCGCCAAAGAACCTGCCTGCTTGGAGATGCAAGCATCCGCAACCCCTGCAATGAAGGACTGCCTTGCAACACGACTTTCCAATTTTTGAATTTATTTACACGTATATTTACACATGTGGGTGCAAGCCTTGGGGTCACAGGTTACCATTTTTTTCAAAGCAATAAACACATCTTTTGGTTGCAGGAGGCAGGAGCACCATTGCAGGCCCCCCCCGCCAACAAAGACACTTGCAATTGGTGGTAAAACCAGACCTGTTCAGTCTGGTTTGCCTACCTCTTCACCCCCGTTGTAACTAGAACAAGCTGTGGCCATTGCATCAGTTCTGGATCTGCAGCCACTTTTGATGGCATTCGTTGCTCTGTGTTTCTGGGGGGTGTTGGGGGGCTCCCCTGCACCTCTGGTTTGGCAGAGTGCGTGTGGAGTCGGGGCCCTGAGAGGTAATTATAATATAGTAGGTGGTCAGTTTCTTATTTGGACAAAGTCTCTGCAACGCATGAAAAGATGCACTTGTGGTTGTGTTTGGTTCTATGGCCTCATGAGAAAATGCAATATAAGGAAACTTTCGCTCAAAGGGCCCTCCCCCCACTCCCTTTGTGGAGTTGGAAAATGAGAGTTTGAGTAAGAGTGTTGTCCCAAACGATCGTTCGGAATGGAGTGAGTCTGTGGGATCCTCTCAAAGCACTTGAGCCCAGGGGGCTCTGGTTTGGCGTGAGGCTGGGTGTTGAGGGCTCCCCTGCACTTCTGGTTTGGCGGAGTCGGGGCCCCAACACATAATTATGCAGGTCCTAGGTCCTAGGTCCTAGGTTCTAGGTTGTCAGTATTGTCCTGGACTTTCTTTGCCAATTAGAAATTAGTAACTTAACTAGTCTAGAGTCTAATATCTAATGAGTGTCTAGTCCTGTCCCAGGTTTGTGGTTAGCTGTGGCAAACACTGGTTTGTTTTGGAGGAGATCTTCAAGCCAACATCGACTTGCTACTCCGGGTATGGCGTGGGAATTTTTGGTGCTTTGGATCAGCGCTGGTCAGACATGTGCTGTATGATGACACAGGATCCTGCCGAAGCAACAACAAGTACTACTACCAGCCTGGGGACAGATACACTCTGCTCAAAACTGTCCATGTGTGTTTGCCATGGACATGGTGAAGAGAGCTTTCACTGCCACCACCAACTGAAAACCTTGATTAAGAGCTTTTTGAAAGTTGTTCCAGTCCCAAAGGCAAAGGCGAAGCAGAAGAACCAACCTTCCCATCCTTTGCCTGCAGCTAAAGCTAAAGCCAAAGCGTTGCCAACAAAACCTGCTGCTCGACTGAAGGCTGAATCAGCCTTTCTCATTTTGAGGCTCCGGGTTATGGACATAGAGAAAGACAGGTCCCAGCCCATGTTTGTCCACCAAGATCAGCCAGAATCCCAGCCAAAAAGTCAAATGCGCGAGCAGTGGGGTGGTGCAGTTCAACGTGCGGCTGCCAAAGTCAGCAAAGATTTGCACCACCTTTCAGAACCGGATGAATTGTTCATCCACATTGGCTACATGAACTTCTTCTTGGCACTTTACGGGCCTTGAGCTCGAACGAAGAGGGGAGCCTAGGCAAGATGGTGGACTTGATTTGGCGGTTTCTGAGGAACCACGTTTTTGGAGCTCATTGAAGTTCATGCATGACCGCGTCAATTTGTCCAAGCAGTGGGTGCTAGCATTTTTTGAAGTACGGTCAACTTCAGAGAGGGTGTCACCTGCCAACATGATTCCAGGGGCTTTGGTAGTAGATCAACTGGAAGACTTGCCAGAGGTCCGGTTTTGGAGGGGATCTCTTGAAGAAGCAATCTCTAGGGCAGCAAGAGCAAAGCCCAAGCGCAAGAAAAGCAGTGACACCGCCGCCAAGCCAGCCAGAAGCAAATTGAAACTTCCAAAGTCCATCATGGACGCATATGATGAACATGAGCTGATCGAGGACATTCTGGCTGTCGACTCGGGGGCTGAAAGCAATGGTGACCAAGCCTTCAATGATGCCAGCAGCAGTGATGAGGAGGAAAAGGATTCAGTACCTGACATGACGCAAAGAAAGCAAGACTTGAAGCGGCGGTGGCCGTTCTGGGGCAAGAAGCCTGTCAAAGACAAGGGAAAGTCTAGTTCTTCAGTTCCAGTCACCCCTGTGCCACCGCCTCCAGCGCCACCTCCATCACACCCGCCTCCAGCATCTCCAGTTGGGGTCGTCAAAAGAGCAGTTGCGTCAAGAGTCCGAGGAAAGAATGAAGTCAAAATGAATTTGCCGCTGGTTGGGGAGCTCCACTTCTACCCAAGCAGTTCAACCATGGCAGCTTTTTGCCCAGTGCATGAGAACGATTGCAGGAGGTCCAGAACTACCAAGGCTGCAGCACAAGTGCGGGCCCGGTATGGGGAAGGACAGGGACGTCCAATCGGAGCTTTGGTGGCATGGTTGAGGGACGCCGAGAACCATGCCACTCGTGAGGAGCATGTCAAATGTTGCTACCCCACGAAGCAACAAAGGATAGATGCACGGACATGGTTCTCAAAGCTCCCTGATGCTTCAAGTTTCTCTACACATGAAAGAGAAAAGAGAGACGGTGAGAATAGTGAACCCGAGGAGATTGTGTGAGCGCCAACAGCTAACTAACAGAGTCTGGCTGATGGGTGCACAAGGTTCATTGGTCAAAGACCATTGAGCTATGCTCCTGCAGTCTGATCTTGAAGACCCA
The DNA here is from genome assembly GCA_963970005.1 of Durusdinium trenchii. Lineage (NCBI taxonomy): Eukaryota > Dinophyceae > Suessiales > Symbiodiniaceae > Durusdinium > Durusdinium trenchii. Next base: position 779,542 of record CAXAMN010022995.1, on the reverse strand, counting down.
AAAGGTACACCCACTGCCTGGCCTGTACCGCTACAAATATGTTTGTTTTCCCCCGTGCCATTGTAGGTTCAGATCCAAGGTCCTTGGGCCCTAACCCTGAAGCGTTTTGCGATTTGTGTTATGGTAGAGGGCTTTGGCCAATTGGTGTGTTATGGTGTGTTATGCTAGGGCCACGGCATGCCAAATGGGTTGTTGAACCAGATTTCCTCCTGTGGTTGGCGCAAGCAAGCGCAGTGATGTTTGTATGGGCTGCTTGGGCTCTACAACACAACATGATGGACTCTGATACAAGGGAACACAACTGGGATGCCCGATACACCAGTTGTTCCAGTTTCGGGTTCTTCACTATCACTAAGAAACGCCACGCGCAAGGTTGCCTATTCCTAACTGACGTATTTTTGAACGAGTGCGCCAAATGACAGATCTTATATGGTGCCCGTTTCTCCACCAAATGTTTTGCTTTCCCTCTCGTTTGGTCTTGCTGCTTGCCAGGATCTATTTGAACTTCTTCCGCAAGGACAAGTACAGCCTGAAAGATGTCCAATATTTCAAGGAGATTGCTGAAGTCACTTGGCAAAATCAGGAGCAGAAGAACCAGCAGGGTCAGGGGCCATAGGGTGATAGGGTCTCGATGTGGTCCAAAGATATCTTTTCTAGGCCATTGGCCAGCGACAGCGAGCGCGTGGGCCGATGCCTCTGGAGAATGTGATTCTGAAGAAGGGATCCTTGCAGTTGGAAACACTTCTTCAGGAGGTGCGGGCTAGCGGCGGCTAGCAGCGGCTAGTGATGGCTAGCGGCTAGGACCTAGGGCCTGGGCCTAGGACAACTAGGAATGGAAGGATATAGGTTCTACTAGGGTTTATATGCTTCCGGTTTTGGGGATCCTCTTCAATATTCCTGGTTGGGTGTTCCAGGTGGGTTTGGTGGTACTTGTGAGGAGGGCCCAGGGCCTAGGCCTAGGGTCTAGGGCAGGGCATCTGATGGCAGTCAGAGGCCGACACCAGACCCACATCCTTGTGCAGAGTGCATTCTTCCCCATAAACAAAACCTGGAGCTCTGGAGCCACCATATTTTTTCTGTAAAAAATCCATATCAAATCCATATTCTTGGAGAAGGGTGCAAATCATAAAAAAACCATAAAACACAGTGTGTTTTATGGTTTTTATATGGTTTGCGCCCTTCTCCATCTGTTCCACCCAATTCCACCCAAAAAACTACAAATCTGCCCAAACCATAAAAAAACCATAAAACACACTGTGTTTTATGGTTTTTTTTTATGATTTGCACCCTTCTCCAAGAATATGGATTTGATATGGTTTTTTTTTTTTAATGGTTTTTTTATGGCCTTTTTCAGGCCTATGAGGCGAGGCGAAGCACGTGCCAAGCATACCCAAGTGTGTTGGCTGGGGGCATAGGGCCCCACAATTTTCCTAGTTCTGTGACAGGCCTGTGGAAAGCAGCATCAGTCTCGCTCACAGTCAGCAGCTGCAGATCCAAAGTGGAAAGACCAGCTGATGGCTTGGAGGGACAAGCTGGAGATCAGTCCTGCCAACAATCCTTTTGACAAGCTGAAGCTTTCGATTCGGGGCTTGGCCATGACAGACCGCATCCAGGGTTTGCTGAACTTGGTGGTTGCAGCCCGAATCAAAGAGTTCCGAGCTGACCGCCCGGATTTGAAGCGAGTGACAGCGAAGCAGGTTAAGAAAGCGATTGAGTCCACTTTGGTGGATGTCAGCCAGAATCCTGGCAGGCAGAATTTCACGAATCGTGAAGGCTTCACTCACACATTGACTACCAGTTCTGTTCTGGTCCACCTGGGGCGTGGCACCATTTTGCACCCCAAGGAGATGTTGTTTTTACAGGGGCATGGTGCCCAAACAAGGGTTCCAAGGTCTTTGAAGCCTGCTGATTTGAAAAGGTTGGCAGGCGAAGGCATGGCCTTGCCCTGCCTGGGCACGTGCATCTGGGCCCAGTTTCTAGTGCGAGGCTTTTGCTAAGACTCGTTGCGCGCCGCTGCTGCGCAGCACAGCAGCGCAGCACTTGTTGAGAGAGTTTTTTGAGGTAGAATGCATCTTGGCTTTGGCCTTGTCCACTTGTCGTTTGCACAGTGTCCATCTTTGCGGGTGTGCGCAGAGGTTGCCAGAGTTTGCATACTAGTTACTATGTGAATCGGCTGTGACACTGCACTGTAGTTTCTGTAGCTGCAGTTACGGTTACAATTTCCAGGGACTAAATGTTATATACTGTTAGTAAATTTAGACTCTAAGACTAAGACCATGCCATGTTTTCTAATTTCATGCCTGGTGTTTTTTTTGGCCCATGGCGAGTTAGAAAGTGGGCAACCTACTTTTACACCACACGCCAGATCCCTCTTTGCACAACTAAATTCGCTTAGCACCAGAACCCGGACCAAGCTGACAGCAGAAAACCGTGCTTCTTTTCCTTGGTTCAGGCCAAGTCCACCACGTCATGGTGCAAAATCCAGGTGCTTTTGCAAACTCTGAGCTTGTTTCGCTGTTCTAGTGATTCTAGCGTTCTTGTCAAAGAAAACAGGCCTACCTGGTGTTTCATTCACTGGAGGATTGTTTGCAGTTGCTCACCAAAGCCATTTTGACTCGACTCCAGCTCAACACCAGCGAGTCTAACTTGTGTTGGCCAGACTACGCTTCACCCACCTTTGATGGTGGGGGTGAAGAAGGCAAGGTTTGTTCAAGGAATGCTTGAATAGACGTGCGCCTAGTGACCGTATGACCAAGTTTCAACTTTGATACACATCTTTTTTGGGGAAGTAATGTGGCCTGAGTACTGTTCCAATAGAGTAATGCATTGCCTTGGTGAGGCTAATGTCGGTTGCTGAAGGTTCTCCTTTAGTTCACTAGTCACTAGCTTCTAGCTCCTGAATGTCTTTCCCTTTTGCAGGAACCTGAGGCCAAGCTCAAAGCCGCAGCCAAACCAGGGGCATGCCCAAAGGCCAAGACTTTGGCCCAGGTAGCCAGAACCGCTACAAAGGCAAAGGCGAAAAAGGCATTGTCCAAAACCAGTGGGAAGGGCAAGGCTGTGAAAGCAGAGGACCCAGAACAGTCAGGAGAGGGACAACCGTCACCACCACCTTCTGCTGGAAAGAAGGTTGGGAAAGGTAAGCCAGGTAAGCATGTGAAGGCTAAGGCTAAGGCTAAGGTTGGAAAGGTGAAGGGGGTCCAGAAAGATGGAGGGTTGGCGAAGGACAAGTCTAAGTCTAAGACCTATGAGAAGTGCGGCCCTTGCCTGATTTGCTTGAAAAAGCCACAGGACTGCTTGTGTCAGTCTGCCTACTTGCTGACTTTATGTGTTCAAAGAGTGCTGGCTGCGTGCGGTCTGGATACTGTAAATGTATTGTTTTGAATTGTTTGGGCACTCAAATTTCCAGGATGTTGACCAGTGGGGCCAGTACGACGGGCGAGGTCGGCCACTGGGACCTGGCTGCTTTGTGGACATGAGCACAGTGGCCGAGGGGTTCCCAACAATGACCTTCAAGCAAGCCTCTGAGAAGTACCATGATAAGACCAATGCTCTTTTCCGGCCTGCTTACAATGCAGCCAGAGCCATCAAGGTCAAGCTGCTGAAGGGTGAGTCTGTGACGCCATTCCGTCCACCAAGCAGTGTGCAAAACAACACCACCCGCGCTGTGACGGTCTATGTTGAGATGGGCTTTGTGACCGAAAGTGATCTCATCAGACTGTTCAAGGTCGGTGCTAGCGCTCTGAAGATGGGCAAGAGGGTGTCCCTGAAGATTGAGGATGGTACACCCTTGCAAGGTTGGCTCATCAACCTCAGAGGAATGCCAGCAGCAGAGCTGGCTTCCATGCGGCGGGTTCGTATTGAGCACAGAGCAGCTATCAACCTTCAAGAGAAGGTTCTCCAAGCTGCGCAGCAGATCCGGGCGGAACAAGGGGCAGATGTGTGGGAGGTTGCGTGTGGCAAACAAGACCAAGCCACTGCTCAGGGTGCTCTTTCATCGAAGTCCAGGTATTCGCTACCCACTCTGGGTTCTTTGCAGGAGAAGGCTCAAGCGGTCTTGGAGGACTGGCCATGCGAACGGTTGGGGTGTCTAAATTTTAAATAGGTTGGTGAAAGTCAGCTACCATTCTGCTTTAACGAACTTGCTTTCCGGTCCTTTTTTTGGTCTCCTGTTCCACACTCGGCCATATATATATATATATACAAAAGATCACAAACGGTTGAACGTCCCATTGCCCTGATGTAAATATACTTGAACTGTATGTCAAACTGACTGGTGTCAACCTTCAATCATGGAAGGAGCGGGGGGCTGCAGACGAGAATGAGATAGCCGCCGATGCTGATGAAGCAGGGGAAGGAGAAGGTGAAGAGGAGGCTGAAAAGGCGCATGACCCAGTTGTTGACCCTGACAAACGGTCAGAGATTTCCGCAAGTGTTTACCAGCCTCCTCAGCTGAACTTTGGCACTCTTGCAGAAGTCAGCGAGCCTCAGCCAAAGAGAAGAAAACTCAAGAAGACACCGGCTGAGGAAGAGGTCATAGATGTGGAATCTGCAGAATTAGAGCTAGAGGGAGAAGCCTGTGCTGCTGAGAAGGCAGATGAGAGCATCATGAGTGTTCCTCGTCTTCGGATGCTTGTGGATAGCCTGAAGAGCTGCCCACCGTGCTTCTGGGGACTCATTCCCGACAAAGTGCTGCTTGACAAAGAGCTACCAGGTCGTCAGCTCCGAGGGGTGGGGTGTTGCCCAAACACCAGTTTGTTTGATGTCTTGGTTTAGTTTAGTTTAGTTACTTTTTAGTTTCCTACAGTTTGGTTATCGCTCTAAGTTTCCCTTGGCGTACTGTAGCTCGAGCACTTTTTTGTATACATATATTTACAATATATATATATATATATATTTGTGTAGGTTTGGGGGATGACATCGATGACATAGACTCGCTCTAAACTCTAATCTAAGTGTTAAACTAAACTGACTACACTCTACACATTTCGTTGGCCATTACTTAGCTTGTTTGTTTGTCACCTGGAAGGCCAAGACTTTGCTGGAGAGATTGAAGAGCGAGGGGCGCCGCGAGGCCAGTGCATTGCAGGATCAGATAGAGCTGATTGAGCACTGCGCTGCTCTCATCCGTGGGAAGCTGAACAAAATGCCAGCTCCTGAGTTCGCGACACACCTTGACCGCATCTCTGAATCTGGGGTCTTCCTGCCCTATGACCTCAGGTGCCAAGTCTTGAGTAGGAGATGCAATGACCTGCTTGGCGATGTGGCTCAAGCTGGCAAGAATGAAGACTGGGAGAAGGCTGGTAGATCCTGGGCCCGCGCAGTGGCAGTTTGGGCTGAGGTAGAGGGCGGGACGAACGACACGCAATTGGAGAGCAACGCTGTATGGGCAGCTGCAAAGGCTTCTATCAAGCTCAAGGGGATGAAGGGCACCCTTTCAGCTGGAGAGGTTGAGGATGAGCTCAAAACAGCTGCTGAGGCCAGGGGCTCTAAAGATGTGGGGGCTAGTTCATCAATCCCAACGGCAAGGGCCTAAGGCTAAGAGTCTAAGTCCGATTCAGCTATTCTTTGCCTTTGCGAAGCCTGGGTAAACAGCTTCCGCACCGGGCTCAATCTACAAGATATGGAGACAGCTAGTTTACAGCCAGAGCCTGACTACATAGGATCAATGCCACGACCTCCAAGAAGCTGGCTTGATGTCATGGCCAGTCTCTGGCTGATAGCGTTGGTAGCTGATAGCGGCTAGCGTGTTTTCAATGTAGGTTTTTCAAGAAATATACTTGGTTCTCAGTCCAATTAAATTGGATCATGACTGCCATCGCCGTGTCTTGTGTCAGGCCATGGACTTTGCGCTGGACAAGAGCTTTGGGTGTGACAACTTCTTCCTCCTGCTCGCAAACGTGAAGAACAAGGACAAAATGGTGTTTTTGCTCACTACCTTTCTGCAGATGCTCAACAGTCACGAGGCAGAGTCCAACAGGGATACTGAACAGACGGATGAGATTGCTGTCATCCAGGGGGCCATGGAGCGTATGAAATGGATTGCGCAATCATTGCTTTGCTTGCTGTCACCCTTTCCTTCGTGCCAAGGTTCTTTGCCAAAACGCGTTGAGCAGTTGATGAAGTACAAGGGCACCAACAGCACTTTGGCATTTGCCAGGGACGCTGTATCCAAGACTCCTTATTTGATGAAGTTGTGGGATGAGGTCCTGGCAAAACAAGTCTCCACAACCGCGGCTATACCAAAAATCGTCCAGTATGAGGAGCTCCTGGCAAAAGAGCCTGTGGATGAGAAGGCACTTGAGGGGGCCTGCAAAGAGTTCAAGGCATTGAAGAAAGCCTGCCGCTCTGGGGTTGCTGACAAGATGGAGGCAGCTTTGCGGGACGCCTTGCATTCAGTTGCAAACCGCATTCTGAAAGAAGAAGGAGGGTGTAGCATGGCATTCTTCACCGAAGTCCAGAACGGATTGCAGCTTTTCACAGATGCAGCTTCCTTTGCTGTAGCATCCCGTTTGACCAAGCTTGGGGCCAAGGTAGCGCAGGATTTGTGGGCGCAAGATGCTTTGAGCCTCCTGTCCATCTACCCAGAGATTTGTGAACAAAAGGATGGTGCCAGGTCTTTTTTTGAGAACAGTGAGAAGCTAGCCTCTACCTTGCAGAAGGCCGCAGGTGGATTGAAGGCTGATCTGCTGAAGGGGCTGGAGCGCGCGGCATTCTGGCATTTGCGGGAATGCTTTTTCTGGTCTCGAGCGCCTTGACTTTGCTTGTTTTCATCGTTCGCTGAAACTCACACTTGTTGGCGGTACCCACCAATCTTGTTGTTATAGAGGAGCAGCTAGCTGCGATATGTAGCTGCAGACAGGTTAGATTAAACCGCCAAAAAGCAGATTTCATTTTCTGAAACTGTGAAACTCAGAGCTCACCAAGAATGGGAACTGACTTAGCTTAGCTGAGCTCACCAAATGATTGTGGTAGAAATCTTCTTTGCTGCTCGGTTCCTGCAACAAATGTTTCAACAAAAGTGTGTTTGCAAGCTTGCTTGGGTCCAAGTCCACCAGCTGCTAGCTGCCCAACCTTAAAACACATCAATCCCACCTCTCCCCGCTATCAGCCCAGGATTCCAACGCGCCAGAGAAGGTGCGGGATGTCTTGAAGAATTTTGACGCCATCTTTTTGCGACTGAGCCCTGACTACAAGCTAAGGGCTTGGCTCCAGAAACAGATTGAAGGGTATGGGCTGATCATTAGTTTGCAGGAGGAGATTCAGTCTTTGTCAGAAGTATCGCTCAGTGGAGAGACCTACAAGCAGAAGGGGGATGACAAGTCTTCTGACCACTTACGGTTGGAAAGTGTCCTGGTCACAGCGCGCAGGCTTCAAGCTCTTTTTTCCCGGTTGGACACAGAGCAAGAGATGTCTCTGGGTGCTTCTCTCGCTTTGAACCCATGTGAGTACTCCCTCAAGCTACACTCAAAGTCTCTTGTGATGAGCGAGACGTTGGAGTCCCATGTTGTGGCCAAAGCAGATGCCCTTATCGCTGAGGTTCAGGCAGCTGTGGAGAAAGTGGATGAGAATGCAGCAGGCAAACATGCTCCAGAAAAGAGCTGGAAGAAATCTTTGCCAGCAGATGCTAGGTTGCCTGATGTCCTCAAGGTTGGCTTGCAGGAGATGTCGCAAGTCAAGGCCATGGAAACGGAGAAGTCCATGAACCTTCTGGACGAGGTCTGGACATGACTGGGTGGTGGACAAGGCAGTAATAATATTTCAGATATATTGTTATATGAATGTTACGATATTATGATGGGTGGGTGGGTAGATGGGTGGGCTCTCTCATATGGCGGCGGCTAGGGTCAAGTCAGCCCATACAGTGTACAGTGTACAGGGAAGATATTGTTCAACTTGCTCCATACCTTTCTAGGTTGATTGAGCTTAGTTTGGGCGTGTTTGCGTTCATGTAGATTATATACGTGGGCAGAAGGCGCAGTGCTTCTGTTATCTAAAGCGGCAGGTGTGGTGCAGGGGTGACATGTCCTGGAAGGGCCCTCCAATCCTTGCTGATGTGATGCATGTGTGTAAGGTAAGCCTTGGAGTCACAGGTTGCCTTGTTGCACATGAATTAACCGTCCACATTTTTTGTTAGTTGCAGGGGGCAGGAGAATTGCAAGACTACTGCCAACAAAGACGCTTGCATACCTTCCTCTTGGGACCCGTTGTAACTAGAACAAGCTGTTGGCCATTGCATAGGTTTTGAGATCTGCAGTCACGTTTCGTGATGTTCGTCGGTCGGTGATCGTTAGGGCTTTCACGTGAGAAGTCAGTTGAGACTTCACTTGCGATGTGGATGTGGGTTGTCGGGACCCCTTGCGTTCATCACATGTTTTACTTAAGACTTAGGCCTTTTTTTCACTTAGGTTGGTGGGGTGGCAAACCGCAGTCAGTTCATAGACATATCTCGAGAGTGTGTGTGTGTGCCTGTGCCCTTTTAGGGTTGGGCGCCTAGAATCTAGAATCTATATAACACTAGATGCTAGGAATCTAGGCCAGGGTTCATGACAAACCTCCCCAGGGAGGAGACAGGCCTTTTCTGGCCGTGGTTGGATGCGTTCCTGAATTTCATGATACGATTTTGGATTGCATCTATTCAGCGCTCCATTCCTATGGTGGAACTGAGCTCCAACTTGTCTTCGCCCAGGTGATGAACAATTGCCGTGGCTTCATTAGCAAGGCCTCTGACACGCACAAAGCCAAGCTGAAGCCTTTGTTTGATGCGCTAGGGCTGGCTAGCAAACGGCTTGACCTTGTGCGTGCCTTCTTTTGCGAAGGGCTTCTTGTCCAAGCTCTCGCCAACAAAGAGAGCTCAGACTCTGCTGCGTGCATTCGTGCTGAGCTCGCCAGTGTGGCGGGCGGGAGGATTCAAGAAACTCTACTGCTTCCAAGTTTGTTGGAAGCTGCCCGGGATTTTATCGGGTAGGGGGCCTTCATGGCGCCTTTGTGTTCAAGCGTGGACAGAGTGACAGTTTTTCATGAGCTCGTGATGCAAAGTCACAGCACCAAACTTCTTGCTCCAGGGGATTGGGTTTCGCCCCGCATCACTAGGACACCAGCCAGTGATGAGTACTGAGTAGCGAAAGGTCTCCCCGCTTCAAAACAGCTTTGTGGTTCCTGAATTCTGGGAGTGTAGGGACGCAACCTAGGAATTGGACAATGTGTTCATGGCTTGTGGTTTAACCATGTTTCTCTCGAAGGTTCATACAGAGCCCCACCTCAGCCTCAGCCCTGCCCCTGGAGCTGTACGCATGCGCCGTACCGTAAAGACGTCAATGGATCTTCTGCCGATGTCCAGCAGAAACAAGAGGTTGGGCAGCAGCCGCTTGGGCAAGTGGGCAGGGAGGAAGTAAGTAAGATGCAAACGGCCTGAAAGAGTCTACGCTACTAACTAAACAAATCTTACGGTGTGTATACATACTGTATTGAAAGAAAACTGGCAGCTAGCAGCGCAAGATTATACTAAACTAGTAACTAGTAACTAGACCATCAGTAGACTTAGCCAGAACAAACAACCAAGAACCCAAAGAGGTAAGTGACAAAGGGAGAGAGAGCAGGAGCAAAGCGGGAATGAATATGATCAAACCGCAACACTAGCCTGTGGTTGGGAACCTGTTTGCCCAATTCAAGCCAGAGCTAGGGTTAAGGGGTACTTCAACCTATGGACCCATGTTTTCCTTACCAGCCACGCAATTTTGCCACACAACGCACCTGCAAAACCATCCAAGGGGATACTGGAAACACTTTCAACCAAACACAAGAGCAGCCATAAGCCCAAAGCCTGGAGATGTAGAATGGGTTGACTGTTTCATGGCCCAGAAACATACCTACATGAGAGTTCCCAGTTTGCCCACTGACAACACATGCTGCTTATTGCAGCCCTGGAGCGCCTATCCAATAAGCCTATGAAGTAAATTTAGCAGTCCTCAAGCTATAAAAAACCATAAAAAAACCATAAAAATATCATAAATCCAATTTTAGCCTTCTTCACAACCATAAAAAAACCATATCCTAAAGCCATAAAAAAACCATAAAAAAACCATAAAAAAATTATTTCTGGAAATGAGCCCTGTGCAGAGTTTATGAAGTCATAACGTGAAGCCCTTCCGCCGTCTCCGAGAGAGCGCGCTGCAGAATGGCCGCGTGGCGATGTTTGCCACCATAAGCCGCACCTTGGTCGGGGGTGGTGCTTGGTGACTATCAGTGACTCATGGACAGCTTGGTAGATGGCTGACTCGTCCATGAAAGGGTTGCATGAGTCGAGGAATGACATGCATTCTGATGATTCTTCATGTTGAATCGAATCACCCTGCCGGAGTGCTTCCGCTTCCCTGGGTACCTCTCGTTTAGTCCCCTGATCCTCCGTCGTGTTCACCGCGAACATGCCCGCGCCCGAGCAGTTGGGGCCCTGATCGAGGCCTGCGACGGGACTCAAGTTTGCTGATGTACCACATGCCTTAGCTGCGCTCTCCCTGGCTTGGCCGCGGCTGACCAGAGCAAACATGAAAACAAAAAGGGCCGCCGCCTCGTTTCCGCTTCCCGCCCCTCCGGACAACTGCCCTGCTAGCTTTCGTCACCTACCCCCGGCCTCAAGTATATATATATATATATACCTGTAAAGCCCTTGAAAGAAGCCTCTAGAACTGGTCCCGAACCTCACCTGTCTCTGCTTCGCTGGGCAAACAGGCAAGTACCAAAGAAGTGTGATGCAAGACGTGCATTCATTTCCATTATGCATCACATGCATCACATTGTTCTCTTTTTTGAATAATAATGCCTCAATGTTACCTGAGAGCAGAGCTTGTGTCAAGATTTACCAGTCAATTTCTCCATCAAACGTCAGCACTTTGACTTGGATGCTGAACCTTTTCTATATACAACCAGGTTTCTTCCCCCAGACCAGCGCACAGCCAATGTCAATGTTCACCTGTAGGGGGAATCGTCACGTCCATTTTTTTGGGGTGTTCTAGCGGAAGACGACCGGAACCTGCTGCAACTCACTCCAGACTCCTCCAAGAGGACCCTGACCGTTTCATCCGAGGACCCTGAGTACACGACTTTATGCGAACATGTCTGTGAAGGTCTTTGAGACCCTGATGAGTGCCCTGGCGAATGAGGCGTTTGTGAGGTTTCGTTCCTTGGTGTTATCGTTGAGGGTTCAAAGAACCAGGCAGTTCGTTGAAGGGTTTCATAGAGGTCAGTACATGTCCGTTTGGTTGCCCCAAGCTTTCATTCATACTCATACTTGAAACCCACAAAAAATGTAATACTCACCACCTTGCAGGTCTATCAGTCTCATGTTTTTTCTCCTATGTTTCTAGGTTGGTTTAAACCAATGTAATATTCTTGTGTGATGCCACATGTGCATCCTGCATCAGGTCAAGACATCGCCTTTTACGACAATGTGCCTTGGATGTTGCCCACTGGCCGCTTGCACCAGGGAGTTGATTTTTCCACGACATTTGATTCGAAAATATTGGTGTGTACTAGAATAGGGCACCCCTCAACCAGTCTATTGAATTTCTTCCAAGGGGGGCCCTTAGATGAAGTCATTCATCTAGTCACCAGCAGATGACAGCGTGTCACATAGACAGGCGCACGGTACCAATGGTACCAGCAACATTGCCGCTGCACCCACTATCGACTAATGCACGTTTCGTATACAGACACGAGTGCATTCTGGACCTGCAAAGCCACCGGGCTGTCGCAGTGTCTCGGTTGACGGAGTTGAGTCCTGAAAGGTAGTCCCTGATGTGAAGTAAACGCACCAAGTAGCCCGTCCGAGTTGCCCCCAAACCAGAAGGATTTGAGGGGCTATGAGTGAAGTATGAGTTCGGTTTTGCTTTGGATGGCTCTTTTCTGCGAGGCACTTTTCAATCCAAGGAACGCATCAACAGTTCCATGCAACTTCCAATCCAGAACATACCAGCATGTCGTAGCAAGGCTTTGGGCAAGGCTTTGCCCAACATGCTGTGCCTGACATTCGGATCATCCTTCGGTTCACAGAAGTCACCAGCTGAGGGCCTGACTGGCTGACTGGGCCCTCACACTCCCCTCACTCTTCAACGATTTCGTCTTCGAAATCAGGCGATGACTGGCCAGATGACTTCACGCCTCAACAACGATCTGCGGCAGGCTTTGTCTCCGGTCACCCGGCCATCTGCGGTCAGAGATTGCGACGGGACGGTCGGCGGGGCGGTCGTCGTGGTCGGCGGGCGTGTTTGGCCACGTGTGGTGTCACTTGGTCGTTTTGGGAGCAAGAAGACGTCCTCCCTGAGCTGACAACACAAGACTGTCTTCTTCACAAGAGATTAAGGAATCAATCTTATCCCACCCATTTTGTTTAGGGCCTAGGGGTGAGTGATAGATCATAATCCTGATAATATAACCATATATATGAAGCATACGACCCACTGAATTGATTCGGCTTTGATGCTCAAAACGCGCGTTGACACTTCACCAACCAGTTCTCCCCGGTTCTCCGCACATGGCGATGCCACCATGGTCGTGTCGGACGTGTCTCGCACGACGTCGAGTGGTCGCGGTCGTCTTCGGAGAATCCTCCGGGAACCCGGAAAGGGAGAGGGAACGGATGCTGACGGCAGGCCCAAATGAGAGAACTATACAACATTCGTGCGGGCATTTTTGTTGAAACTAAATTGTTGGTTTCAATCAGAGGATGTCAGATTCGCAGACTCAAATCCAACCTCGAGTATAACAGGTAGGAGCAAGAGCCTCTACGATGGAAAACATATTCATTTTTACATCGTTAACCACGAATCATCGCCTGCAAGGAATTCTCATCATTTTCTGGTTTCATCTGCCACTGTGGTAGGACGGCGGGGTTGCTCTCTGCCTTACATCTTTGAGCCAAGCATAAGGTGGCCATCATCATGAACACCTTTGTCGCAAATATTGTTCCTTGGTCATCGAGTCATCCATGGTTTCGATTTCGGGTGGCTTCGTTCCGTCCTCGTTTCCCATTGATTTCGTTGGGCGTCCGACGCAGTCCGATTTGTTTCAGACAAAGCCCCTTCTGCCAAAAGAGTTCCCCTTCTTGTTGAACTTGAATCTTGTCCAACTGATGAAACGGTGGACTGGCAAGCCCCTTACAATCATGGTGAGGTGAGCGAGGAATAAACACCATCATTTTCAAGGTTTCCTTGCAAGGGATTTGAGGGATGGTGATGTTCACCAACTCGAGCCATCAGGGAGTGCGACCTTCAGCAAGATTGCACGGCAGGCTCACTTGCCCAGCGAGGGATTGTGGGATTTGATTCCACTCGATAAGAACAGGCAGATGAAAGTAGAACAGGTCTAGCACACCAGATAGAGGTAGAAACCCATGACCCACCGGTGGTCTACCCCGACTCTCGGTGTCCTGGGTAGTAGAGCTGTAGAGGTCAACCATTCTGGGCGACCTGACCACCGAAATGAGCAAAACTGCTAGTCGACTGGAGCATCCAGAGGATATGATGGGCTGAAACTGACAGAGGCTGAAACTGAGGCTGAAACTCAAGCGGTGACAACAACCCAAACTCTGGTAGATGAACATCCGCAGGACCATTGATGTGTCGCGATTGGTTGGATGTTTTTTTCTTTTAATCGTCTTTGATATGTTGAACAAGGATACTAACATAACACACACACACACAGACAAAAACCAAAAAGAACAAGTCAGGTGTGGGCTTTGGAGCAACTCTCCCATCCACAGGTGATGCTGGTGGCTGGCTTTACGATCTGCTTGCATGCCTCGTGGCGCTTGACAGTCTTGGCCTTCACAGTCCTCACGCCGGTGGTCACTGGGCTTGGTTAGGGACCAGGCCGGCGCCAAGAAGGCCAGATTTGGTGGACAACAGGCTCCTTTAGCATGGATGATGACAGTTCTCCTTGAACACCCTGAATCTGAAAGAACGAGGGTGGGGCCATGGCAGACTGCCCGATTTGTTGCAAGAGAACTATGGGTATGAAGGAATTGTGTGATGCAGCTGCTTGAATAGGGATGTTGTAGTTGCTTCCCGACTTCGAACTGGCAAGCACCTTCTGTCGTGTTGGTCTGTTTATCCTCTGGATGGTGTCGTGGCCCTGGGGTGTTCATCCATTCCTTCAAGAGAAGCGCTTGGACATCCTTTTGAGCCTGAGTGAGTCACTGGACACCAGATAGAAGTTACACCTTTGCAGACTAACAGTGACTAACATGGACCAGCCTGGGGGGGGAGAGCTCTCTTGACCTTTCGTTCCGAGGAATCTCTCCAACTTCCACTCTCTTCCAAGCTCGTGTTCCTTTGACAAACGACGGAGGTGACGATCCAGGGGCCAAAAGGGAGACCGATCACCCAAAAACGGACTCCTATCAAGACGAAAATGGTTCGTTTCAACACTAGAACTAGGATCCGGTCCCCTTGTTGCGTGCTCGCCTTGGTCCCCTCGGTCCTCTTCTTCCGGCTGGTCCCTTGGTCCTTTGGTCTCCAATCCCTTGTCTCTTTTTGGCGTAAGTGTGCTGCGGTCCCCTAGTACTTTGCTTCCCCTCGACCCTCTTGTCAATGTATGCTTTGTGCTGTGCCCTCCCCCACGTAAGCCCTTTCCCACGCCATGAATCTGCACATAGTATCCTTACTTCCTGGCCTGCTATGACATCTTAATTCTAAAAGAACCTCATCATTAAGCACAGCTCCTGTTGCTTTTGTGAGCCACCGGTGGGTAAATTGGAACCCAGACAGAACATATTCTAACCTTAGCCGAATTTGTAGTCCAACCTTAGCTGTTTGGTAGGCTACTGAAACAACAAAAACTGGATCAGGAAACCCATGTGGTGGTTGAAGGCGCCTAGAATGAATATGGTTTTCTATTGGACAGTTAACATATTAAACACATATCATTCTGATCTCGGTACATCATGTACGCCTTCCTGAGAGGCAGAGGCAAACAGTTAGATGAACAATGACGAATACATATAATATATATATATATCTAGATTGTTTTTTTTTTTTTTAAAGCTATATCTCCCTCTCTATGTTGTTTCGGTTTGATCACCCCAAAAGTCGATGCACAAATCCATGTTTTTCTTTTGACACGACTCCGGACCTCGCGGGCTGATGACGCGGTGAGACGCGGTGCGGCGTCGACGCGCAGACCGGCGGCGGATGACGAAAGCGGCGTCAACGCGGTGCCACCAGGTTCACATCTCAGCGCACTTCAGTGCCTGGGCGGCGAAGCTCATGTCCTCGCAGCGCCTGGGCGGGCTAGCCGCCGGTGAGGAGTTGAGTACCAGGGTTGGAGCCAGGGGATTGAGATGGATTGAGGAGAGGAGCCAAGGGTTGGAGTTTTTTTTTCAAGTGAGGACATTTGATATGTGAGAGTTACAGCACTTATCTTAAGTTTCCCTAAAAATCTAGGAACCAAATGAATAGCTTCCTTGAAGAAGCGTGCACTATTCTGCATCCATATGTAGGAGCTTACTTGTACCTAAGCTGCATCTGAGGGAAACACTCAAAATATGCTAAAAGCCGACAGGGGCAACTGTCTTCAATTTTGACACTGGCGCAGCAGCTCTTATGAAAGATCCTTTCTTTGAAGCAGGCTTTCCAACCATGCGACCAACTCTGCCAACTGCCAACTCATCCACAACTCATCTCTCCTTGTTGCCTCCTACTGGTACCTTGTTCAAGTTCTTCTTGACGGCCTCATGATAAATCTTCTGCCACAAGAAAGCCACTCCTTTCCAGTACCATGTGCAGACCGTAGCTAATTCACAATGCGGTTGATTCTTTCATTGCACAACTGCACAACATGAAAACACTAAAGTGCAGAAAGGGTAGAAAGCAATGGTTACGTACCTTTGGCAAGCATGGCACAGAGAAGTGCTTCTTAAAGTGTGCTTGGTTTCTGTTATTGGTGCAAAGCCGCCCAGAACAGCTCATTTGCACTTCTGTCTTGTGCCAATGTACATGAAGCTTTGCAAACGGAGCATTTGTCAGGAGCGTCCACAAGCTCATAGTGCATGAACACACATAGAGCTCGTAAGGCTGGGCTATCTTCAAACTCATCACAATCGAGATCCTTGTACAGTACATGATCTCCTTTTGAAATGAAGAAGAAGCTTTAATCATATAGAGTCATCCAAAGTCTTCCGAGAAGTATCCAATTCCATTGCTTCAATTACAATAGCCTTGGGCTTCTTTCCCCTTGTTTGAGCCAATAGCCACTATTGTAAAACACTGTAAACGACTCTTGAATGGACTATACTACCCATACCTACCCATATATATATATATATATACCGACGGTACACATCATTGATATAGACTGTACTGTATATAGAGAGTATGTAATTATTGTATTTTTGGTCTTGTACGTCATCCTTGCTAGAGTGTCTGAGAAATACACCAAGGCACGAGAAACCATTCTTTGTCCGACCACATGAGTACGCATTTGGAACGATCAGTGCCTGGGGCCTTTGGTCCTTTGGTCCTCTAAGAGCCAACGACCCTTGCGAACCTGGAAAACCCAACTCCCGGATGTTTCACCGACCAGAATGGCCCGAGGTGGACCTTCATGGCTGATGCGCAAGGCTGTGCCACCCAAGCGTTGACGAACATCCGCACCGTGCGGATGCCGCGGACCTCGGTGGGGAACTGGGAAGAGGGACACTGACGGAGGGGGTGGAAGCTACACAGGGGGACTTCCGGTTTGGGCGAAAAGCATGATCTCCACAGGTCAAAAGGTCCATGGCAGACCTTTTGACCTGTGGAGATCATGCTTTTCGCAAACACCAGTCTAAACTAAGGAGGCTTTTTGAGTTTGTAGCGAATCGCAAAAGAAGTGCCATAGAGCCATTCCTGCAGAGATGTCGACTCCCAAAACCATGGATTGCAATTCGACAAATACATACTTCCAAGGGTCCTTTCTCAGGGCGTTGGAGGGAGGCACCTGACTTGACCTTTGGTCATGTCAATTGTTGCGTGATAAGAGAGAGAGAGAGAGAGGGAGGGAGAGAGAGAGAGATGTTACAGCAGTTCTGAGATTCTCCACTGAGTTGTGCAGCTCAAACTTGATGTTTTCTTGCATCGGGCGCTCAGCCCAACAGGATCATACAGTACCATACAGCACCTAGGTTCCTTTTTTTGCATTTTTTCCGTTTCGCTGCGAAAGCCATGCCCTTATGGGCAAGCCCCGGTTTCAGCTCGACACCGGCTCGATACGGCTCGCGAGATTTTGAGGTTTGGTGCACGTCACTTGGAGCAGGAGAAGTATGAGCCTTGGTGAGACTGAAACGGACAGGCACGGCACTCGCTATCGAAGCTCGAAAACTGGTCGCGCTTGCGGCATCTTCAGATGGTCGCATTTGGCGCCTGAGGGGCCAAGCTGCTCTGAAAGGGGTCTCTTGAGGGTCGAGTGGACACAGCATGACTTCGCCATCGAGGGTCGAAGACTGGAGATCTCCCCCCACCATTCAATTCTTGAACGTTTGAAGATGCTTGAAGACGTTTGAAGGTGGGGAGGCAGACCGTGATGGCCACTTTCCCGGTGGAAGGCGGTGGTTTTTGGGCTCTCGACCGATGTTCCGAACCTCCGCCGTGGCGCCGTGGGATGTTCGGACCGGGCCCGGAGGCTTCGGGAGGGTACATGTCACCCCAGGAGTACGGTGTACGTTGACCTTGAGGTGGTGCACGGTGCACGTGATCTGTGCAGCCACTCTTGCTCAGGGATGGTGCTTTGTCCATCTTTGGAGTTTCTAGGGGCTGAATGGCCAGAGGAAGCCAGGACGAGGACCTGCCAAGTAGCAATGACGAGGCAGACTCAGGTTCTGACTTTTGGGTAGGTGACCATCCGTTTAAATCATTCAGTGAGACCTCTGGTGGTAGATCGAGCGAGAGTCCAGGGGAGAAGATGCCTGACGTCATTGGGGGCGTGAGCGTTGACTCTTTGCCAAGCCACACGAAACTACCCTGCAATCAGTGTCTCTTCTATGCATCAAGTACTGGGTGTATGAAAGGCACGAGATGTGCTTTTTGCCACCACACGTGTGTATCCAAGGGCAGCAACACGGCTCGACCAAGAAGGACGAAACGTGAACAGTACAAGGTGCGGGTGCAGCAGCTCTTGCAGATGCTCAGTGCTGATCAAGGACCACCAAAGGTTGTGGATGCATTGCAGAAGGAAGCGCAAAGGAACCGCTATGCACGAACTCTTTGTCAAGGCCTTCTTGGTGATTGGCTTGAGCACCATGAGAACCAGCGTCGTTCAGCGGTGGCTGCAAGACCCGCTGAGGCGAGGGAAGACTTTTGCAGGGCTTGGCTCATCTTTTCTTTGTGAGTAGATCGCAAGTGTGTCGTGACTCTTCTCCAAAGGAGGTGCAGGTGAATACCGCACATGAGCCACACCGAGACTGTACAAATGCAAGCATGTACAAGCGAAGGCGGAGTCCTGGCAAAAAGGACCATTCCTGGGACGTTACGCTCTCCTCTAAGTTACGATCAAACACGTGACGAGGAGGACCGCACTGGGTGTCGCTTCGGAACGCAGGCCGGTCCGACGCCGTGGTGAGCCGGTTCTTAACCTTAGCCGTGTGGCTTCGGGTCCCCTCGTGCGGATCGGTGTCACATCGGATCGGATTCACATGGATGAAACCCGTGGAGTTTAAGAAAAACAAGTGCATCGCTACTAGTAACAAGAAGCTAGTAGAAACAAGTGCATCGGATTCCATTGGTTTTTTTCCCCACAAGTTCCAAGCTAGACAAGTCCCCCACCAGTCTGCTCTCTTTTGGTGCAATCAGGTTCAATCATGTTCAATAGTCACAGGCGGAGGACTGTCCTCCTTTCCTCTCACCCAAGAATCAAACCTGCTGCCAGGGTATCCTTTTCCTCCCTCCCTCCTAACGACCTTCACGCGCAACGCGATCAGCGATCCGCTCAGGAACTGCATACTCGGAAGTCCATGGACGTCGGAGCGGGGCGGGGTTTCCTGACGTGGCGCCGGTTCCCCCGGCCGCGGAAGTTTCGATCGATACGTCGAAAGAAGGACGGAGACGTGGAAATGCCCGGACCTTTGGCCTTTGCGGACCTTAAGCTCTTTGGTTTTTCTCCTGGGGGAGCTACCCTTAATAAGCCTTATAGACTGAGTTGATGCCCTAGCATTTTCTATAAACGAGCAGATTGAACGTCTTGCTGTTTTTTTTCATTTTCTAGGAAGTAATTTGAGGGAGATGATAGGTCATGGTCATTCGGCTTTGCATTTCCTAGGAGGTTTTGAGGAAACAGTTCTAGAACCAAAAACGCATTGTCTAGGGACAAGCGGACAGTTTTCTAGGGGAAAGCGGAGAGCAAAGAAGAAAAGAACACTTTTAGCTGACATTGCATTTTGAAGCATTGAGCCGCAGTTTCCTAGAAAATTGGTTTAATTAGAAATGAGGATTGGATGCCTGAGCAGGCTCCTAGAAAATGTTTTCTGGGATGTTCATCCATATTTGTTATGCAGCTGTCAATGTTCTCCTAGGAAAATGAGACATGGATTTGTTTTTGCCTGCTAATAATTTTGAAGCTGAACCTGGACAGATAGTTTTCTAGGGACTATTTTGGAAAATATCGTTTTTGGACCCCACCTTGAACTCTAGATCTTTTTGCTGAACGCACCATTTTCTACCCCAAGACAAATTTGCTTTGTAACCACCTCACCTAGAATCCTACTAGAAAGTCTGGCGGCCCAAGTTCTCCATGAAATATCAACGAGGATGAAAAAGATGACTGGGTGATGGAAGTCGCTTTTTCTTTTTTGTCTTGGTTTGGTTTGGTTTGCGGATGGCGCCCTCGGATGGCTTCATGGTTTTTCGTGCTGGGGCTGGAGCCGGGCCACGCTTGAGTGAAACATTGGTGTTTTACACCATTCGTGATTGATGTGGGATCGGACTCACAGAATCGCAGGACTCTTGAGTGCATGGGGTCAAGGGGGATCGACCTTGCTCTCCACCTTGGTGCAACTTGGTGCATCCTTCGTGATCATGTGCCGTGGCTGCGAACGACCTGAGAGATGCGAAAGATGAGTTGATGCGAAAGACCAACCGAAGTGAGCTTATCAAGTGAGGCCTAAGTGTTTTAAAGGTTGCTCTGCCCTCCACCCTAATAGCGATGGCCGGAACAACCTAATAGCCTCTGGGATATTCGTTTCTTCATATTTCTTCCCACAGTCTCACCATTGTCGTGCTTTTCCTTTTTCGTTTTAGGATCTTTCAGGAATCCCCTTACGTGCTTCCCTCGTAAAGCTGCTTTGGATGTGCGAACTGGAATAATGGAGATTGAGATCCAGTGGGTTCATGCGCTTTGCCGTATATATATATATATGTAATATTAATATGTTTTTTCAAAATATACGTATATATATATATATATGTATTTTAATGTTTCTTTTTATACCTGCCAGTAATTGACAGGACAAACAAATCTATGTGGATTGTTGGGACAGTCGGACAACCATGTACAACTTTGTTTCAGTCTAGGCGCTCGATGGCTTCCAAAGGTTTTGAATGCTGAAAACTGTACAGGCTACCATCCAAGACTTTTTCCGATCCGCACAGCATCTTCGCAAGTGGTTCTTGTTGCTGTAGATTACGCATACAGACTGTGGTCCTTTGGGAGACGAGGTAGAGGTTTCTTGGAATGCTTGAGTTTTCGGGAGCTTTGAACCTGCTCATTCGACAGAGGTGCTACGGAGGTAACCTGGCTCTCCGGCATGAGTTCAATGTGGGCACCATCATCACATTCTCCTATCTTTGGAACAGGCAGGGAGCCTGGAACTAGGCAAAACATATTTGTCAATGATGCCAGATGATGCGGCAAATCACTTCCTCAACGTCAACTTGTTTAAAGAAAGATATGTCGATCTCTTGCTGGGGTTGTTCATTCAGAGTGCCGGACAGACTTGAAAGGTCTTGGAAGCATACATGTATATGATCTAACAGTCAATAATTAGTCAATAAATGGCTATATATATATTTATTAAATGAAAGTATCCTTAGTTACTTCATCGCTCTTTCCTTGTTGGTGCACGGTGTGTTTGCGCTTCGTGTGCCTGGATGTTATCCACTTTGACAGAACTTTATCTTGGGTTGTCTCCCATATGCAGTACAAGTCTCAGCATGCCCAGACTATACACACATATAAGAATTGTTCTTTTGATCCCCCTGGCTTGACACCAGAGCACTTCTGGTTAGCATCATTGCAGGGACAGCACAAGCTGTGCTGGCCGTACTGTTACTTTTTTAAAGCTAAGTAAATGAAACACGTCTCCACAGTCCACATGATGGCACACTTCTCAAAACCTCCATCTGCCCAGTGGCCTGTGTCAAATGGGTCCGGAC
Organism: Durusdinium trenchii; assembly: GCA_963970005.1. NCBI lineage: Eukaryota > Dinophyceae > Suessiales > Symbiodiniaceae > Durusdinium > Durusdinium trenchii. The sequence continues at coordinate 758,150 of CAXAMN010022995.1, read as the reverse complement.
ATGTGTACGCATCTTGGATGCGTCTAAGATTGTTGAGATGAAAAGATATGGCCAACTGGGTCATGGCACCAGAAGCCCCTTAATCCCTGGTAGGTTGACCTCTCCAGTAGTCGAATACGACCTATTCTGTTCATGTTCGGTGGTCAACGGTTGCCCGGTGCCCACAGCATCCCACAGCGCCTTTTTTTCATGGTCCATGCGGCAGCATGCTCGGATTGATGCCGCATGGTCGGCGCCTGATAGCCGTTTCGCAGGTCTGTGGTGCCCGGTAGCTGTGAAGGTTCAATGATTGGTGTCGAAACAGGAGTTCCAAGCTGCGCGGAATCAAACACAGGCCTTTGGACTTCGGCCCCTGTTTCACCATCAAGGGTTCGACCCAGTGGGTCAACGCACCAGTTTAACCGGTGACAAAATGGGAGCCGAAGCTTGAAAAAGCCGCAAACAACTGAACACAGGGTGAAAGGCCGTGAAACACATGTAAAGATTAGGTCTTGGAAGTTAGGAGGTGAAATGCGTCCTTTACCCTAATGCATCAGTTTAACCTATCCTTTGGACTTGCTGGGAGGTGACGGAGGGTCAGGATGGGTAGGTCCACATAGACCCATATAATGCCCATATAATGATATCATGTACTATATCAGGTGAGGGTGAAGTGTGGCCTGTGCTCGAACGTGCTTGTTCAATCAGTTCTTTGGACTTCCTGATGTACAGTACAGACACACATATATTTTGACTTCCTGGACTATTTTTTTGGTACAGTGGAGTGTAATACGGCCGCGGGGCGGCACCTCTCTCCAGGCTCAGTGGTGCCTTCACCTCCCTCAACGAGAACATCAACCAACCGGTGAAGGCCGTCAGCGCGGGGCTGAGGTGCGTGTCGCAGCTCCGTCCTGAAACTGCAGTGCCAATACTGGAATGGTTCAGAAGGGTTGGAAAGAACACGCATCTCAGGGAAAACATCATGAACCATACCATTCTACATCTACGGTGGGAAAAAAAGAGCCTGGCAGGAAAGATGCCTAGTTTGGCACCGCCGCGATGCCAAGCTCTACTCGGACCCGAAAGTCGGAATTTGAGGCGCGGGCCAGCGGGTCTTTGAGCTCTTGGATCTGAAGCCGGACATCCGTGAGGACTGGGAGAGTGGGCCAGTTGAGGTTTCTCTCATTGAGTGCGGCTTTGCATGACTTGACCCAGTCACATGAGGTCCTTGACCTGCAGGAACAAGAGCCGTGTCGTTGTCTCGCTTGAACTCCGCGGCGTGCGAACTCGATGCTTTTTTTTGCTCGGCTCGGCTCGTTGAACTGTTTGGGGAGTTGAGGCGGCGTAGTTAAACCGTTGGAGGCCTGGACTCTTGGACGGGAGAACTGAAGGGGTCACCGTCCTCCAGTGCGGAGTTCGAACAGGACCTGGGTGAGCCCTTCCCGGAGCAGTCCAAAGAGGCACGAGCCGAGCTCTGACGCCCATCCAGCGATAAGGGTGTGGGCACATTACGCCGGTTTACAGTGTATGTAGTGACCTGATGTGACTGACTATTGGTAGCAGAAGATGCAAAGAGCATGCAAAGAGCATATTTTTCATACAAGCGTGTAGGTTTCCATGTGCCATGGATGTGAGTATGAGTCAAACAAACCATCCTATGTAGTGCATGTAGAGGCTCTGCAATGGTGATTGATCTCCCGTGTCCCTGCTTCACAGGTGGGTATCCGGTTTGAGAATGTCGAGTTCGCCTACCAATCCAGGGCAGACAAGAAGGACCGAGCCTCGGATGCCGGCGAGCGAAGATCCATGGAAAGGTTGTAGATGGTTTCACTTTTCGGGCGACCTGGTTGCTTTTGGACTGATTGAAGGTCCAGGTAGTGTTCACCTCGACTTTCCGAGTGTATACCATCCTCCCCCCCCCTTTCGCACCTCCGTTCTCCGGCGGCACAGGTTCTCTCCGGCGTGACGCTGGACTTGCGTGCGGGGAAGACGACGGCGGTGGTGGGGAAGAGTGGCTGTGGAAAGTCCACCCTCAGCGGCTTGGAGAGCGCTGCGAGCGGCTGCGGGGAACGCGATTCGCAGATGGAATGAAGGTGGTGCGAGCGGGGAGTGAAGGGCATAGGCCTCGAGGTCTCCCAAGGGGCTCAGCATCCTGTGCCACTGTGCCTGTTAGATTTTCTGGTATGAGGGTGGGGGGTCTATGGATGGTAGCGATAGGAGTGCTTACACTTGTTGATACTGGCCGGCCTAATAACTACTATCGCTACTTACTGACACTGACCGCGGATGCTGGGGCTGCCTTGTCAAAAGTTTTCACTTGGGGTTCTGTGCTTTTCGCCTCCTGCCATGAATCTGTTTGGCCATAATGCTTGGAGGTTTGCGTGCTGCAATTTTCTAGGCCAAGCAAAGTTCTGCCCTGGACGCACAGGGTATAATTGCTTAAAGTCTACGACTGGGTCTTTTACTGTGACAACTACATGCAAGCACCGCACTGGCACCGCACTCTTGTCCGCACTGCCCTTCACATGGATCCAAGATTTCTGGATGGATCCAAGACTTCTGGACAAGAGTTTTCAGAAATCTTGGATCTTGGATCCATGGATCCAAGATTTCTGGACAAGAGTTTTCTGAAATCTTGGATCTTGGATCTTGGATCCATGGATCCAAGATTTCTGGAGAATAGTTTTCTGACATCTTGGATTTTGGATCTTGGATCCGTGGATCCAAGATTTCTGGACAAGAGTTTTCTGAAATCTTGGATCTTGGATCTTGGATCCGTGGATCCAAGATTTCTGGACAAGAGTTTTCTGAAATCTTGGATCTTGGATCTTGGATCCGTGGATGAGCTGTTCAGACTTGAGAATCTCAAGTCTGAAATCCCAAGTCTGAATTTGTCTAAGTAAAGAACATGAAATTCGATGCCCGGACACTGTTTTGGTTGCGTTGAGCCAAGCAAATGTTTGGTAGCATTGAGGCAAGCAGATGTTTGGTTGCATTGAGGCAAGCAGATGTACATTGGATCATTGCATTGGGTTTGAAAAGTGTTGGAAACACCATCAAATGTGGATCTCAGGGGGGCGTACCATATATATATAAACATATGAACAAAGGAGGACAATGAATAGGACCAACACTGGGAAAAACAAGGACAACTAGGACCTGTTTTTGGCCCCATTGTTGGTCCTATGTTTTACTATTTTTTCAGTATTGATGTCCACGTTTTTAACGTGTTTTTGCTTTATATATATTTTTTTTGGTTTGGGGGGGGGGGTAAGTTTTTTTAAATGTCTTTGCTAAACTTGCAGTTAGAAAACAAAACATGTGCACACTTGGAAAAATTGAACGCATGTGAAAAATATTTATAGGGCCTTATGTTTTTTTTCTTGATATTTTTGTTCCTATTTGTTTCCTGATGTGGATGCTATTTATTTACACAATTTTAGCATGATTATTGTATTTTGCTTGCACCCAGGGAAGCTTAACTCCCTCAACATGACACCAGAGTGACTTTCCTTTCCTCGGCTCCAAAGCTGAGTGCTGAAGAACGGATTGTCGCAGATCCGCTGGGGGGTCGATATGGGTGACGAGTTCGTTTGGGCATGGACTTACGGCGCTTACGGGCTCATGTTCTTTGCCATATCATTGAGTTTGATCATGGCACTACTCTAAGATGTGAAGATCCACAGCTGCCAACCAGCCAACCAACCCTTTTCAGTTGACCCCCTACCCTTGAGCAGCTTGGAAGACACCCATCTTCTGCGAAAATGATCCGCTCCAACCACCGCGCTCCTTCCAACGCTCCGCTCCAACCACCTCCTTCCGGCTCCGCATCGGGCTCCGTCCAAGCCGCGTTCTCCGTCGAGCTGGGTGGAAAAAGAACACTGGCTCCTTCGATCCGCTCGGCGAAACGTTCGATCCGCGATGCCCGAGCGGAGTGGCGTAGCGAACCGAACGTTCCGGGTCGTATGACCAGGACCTGACGTTCGGTTCGCGTCCGTTCGGTTCGCTCCGTCAGGTAAGCTCTTGCTGCGCTTCTACGATCCTCAAAATGGCTCGCTCCTTGGCACGCGGCATTTCCCGAAATTCAGCGGTCGGGAGTGTCCAGTGGCCCTGGTTACTCCCAAGTTGTGGTCATAACATGTCATGACTGAGTTCCTGATACAGTATGTTTCATCTCAGAATCCGAGTTAAAGCATTGGTGTTCATGCAGATTTCCATGCACTGCATGCTTTGCGCTTCTTTGTATCAACCTGAAGCTGGGCACACCGTTGAGAAGACCCATCCAACACACTTCCTCTTTCATTTGCTCCCGGACAGCTCGGCACACCGGTGACAGCAACGGGTCGGGTCGTAAGCGGAGGGTCTTCCTGAACGCCACGGAGTTGCAGCACATGCACCTGCACCAATACCGGAGCAAGGTGGGCGTGGTCTCTCAGGCCTGGAGGGCTGCTGCAAACACGGGGAGGGCTTTTCCACCGCGAAGTGAGGAAAATGAATTCTCCAGATCTCCAAGTTGAACGTTTGCTTTCTTCCTTTTCTCGTTTGATTAGTGAGTGTGTAAGATGAATATGTACACATCTAATATCATCTAAGAGTATATATAACATAATGAATACACCTTGAAACAACATACTTGGTGCGTTCCTTAAAGCGCAGTCGGCCAGTCGGCCAGTTCTCGCAAGTCGGCATGAAGTCGTCACGTCGAAAGCGATGGACTCCCACCACTGACGGTCTGTTTCTCCGGTTTTCCAAAGCGATGATTCCCACCCATCGCTTCAAGCGATTGGGGAGAAGCATCTCGGAGATGGAGCCAACAATGTGAGATGACGGATATGCTGATTTGCTATGTGGGTGAATTGTGGAAACAAATATACACACAGGGGACACAGGACACAGGACACACACACATGCATACCTCAGCCAGACCGCACGAACACGTCCAAAGGCACATCGTCCAAAGGTGTTTGGTGGTCGACGGCGCACGCAAGAATCGTGGGTTGAACGAACTGAGAAGAGCAAGTGAGCCTTAAGTGATGCTGCCGCACCAGGGAGAGATGTCAATACAAGCCATGGGGCCAAGAGATGTCACACCAGGGTCAGTTTGTTGTTGCAACACTTGCAGTTATATGGGTGTGTATTTTAACGGAATTTCATAGGGTCCTGACCCCACCCCATGGGTTCTTGTCCTATGTCCCTTAGACCTATGCAGGTCCGTGCCTCTCATAGGTCTCCATAGGAGTTCATTGGGCGAGGTGACCCTCTTTGGACCCGGACGTTCTCGCAGCTCTTGAGGACACCCAGCTCTTCCGTTCGACCGTGGCACAGACTCTTGGTGCGTCAGTGGCCGGTGAGACCGAAGGCTTGAAATAGGGAGGTTCCACACATGGAGGAAGGCTTTGTGGTTGAGGATGGTTCGGGATTTCTCTTTGTGGTCCATGGAGGAAGGCTTTCTGGTTCTCCACACATGGATGGTTCAGGGGTTTCTCCATGTTTCTCTCCATTTTTCAGCCAAAGCCATCACTGACATGCAGACCAGGGCTTTTCCACGCTAAGGACATGCAGATCATTCCATGTGACCACTCCTCCGACCCCCCCAACAAAACCAACCATTTTGGTACGGCCCCCCCCATTTCCGCCAAGCAGGCCATGTGTCGGCTGTGCCGAGAGGTGTCTGAGAACACACTTCCAAGGAACATCACCTATGGCCTGCGGGATTCAGAGTTCACCCACGAGGACACTCAACAGGATGGTGCCAGGATGGTGTTCAATGTTTGGCTTTCCCTTTAAAGATGATTCAACTACCTTTCCTTATTTTGGTGGGTGGGCTTTTTGGTGCATTCGTGATCGGCCAAGATCTGAAGATCACGTCTCCAGAAAAGTGGTTTCCGAAGTCATCGACGTTGTTCATTGATGGACTCGTTTTAGCGTCCTACGAAACCACTAAGCTGATTGTTGATTTCACTTGGACCTTTGGAAGGTTCTCGTTCAGCTCGAGCCCTGGTGGACAACTGTAGAACGCTCGCTCGCTACACAAGTACTACACAAGTGGCGGCCGGTGTTTGGCTCCGCGTTCCTCCGCGTCCACCAATTCAGGCACACGGAGCCGCGGACGAAGACACGGCCGAACGAAGGTTCCGGTGTTTTGGGAACTCCTCAGGTCGTTCTCGGTGTTTTCCAGGACATGGGGAGTGCCACGGTTCACCGCGCTGGCGTGCAAGTCGAGCAAGTGATGTCGGTCGAAGCGCAGTGGGATTCGCCTCTGCGTTCTCTCTGGTGCTGTCTCTGCGGTCTGACCATCGCACCGACATCGAGCTGAAACAGCACCGACCTGGTCGAACGATGGTGGTGCCGTCTCGGCCGAACACGTTGGATCCAGGACGTGGTTCGGGCAGCGAAGCTGGCGAACGCACAGGAGTTCATCGAAGCATTGCCCGAGGGGCCGGGGACCCAACCAGAGGGGGGGATGAGTGAGAATGAGATGAGGTTGGAGGGAGAAAACTCCCATGCTTCTCAGATTTTTGAGGCGCACGACGGACGATTTAGAGCTGGATTTCTTTTGGACCACTTAGACTTTGGTATGGCTAAATGACACTGGCAAACAAGACGCTGCGACGTGCAGATGTCAGAGCTTACTCTCCCAAGGGCAGACTCAAGCACTCAAGCCCAGTATCAGTTCTCCAGACCTGAATTACGTGTGCTACAGCCTACAGTTGTGGCTCCCTGACTGTGTCAAGGTATTGCATGAAAAAGAAAAAACGAAAACAAACGAACCTTTGTGGAGTTCCGAAAATAAAAGAGAACGTTTCAATCATATTGCTTTGGTCTGTTCCGCTTAGAATCAATTCAAACCGGTGAGCACATGTCCACAGGTTCCGCTGCCGCGCCGGTGCACGGTGTCAGGTACAACACCATGGTGGGTGAGAGCGGGCACGACTTGAGCGGCGGCCAGAAGCAGCGCCTCAGCATTGCCCGTGCTTTGGTGCGAAGGCCCGCTAGTCGAACGGTGCGTCCCTACGCCGGTTTTCTCGGCTCAGCTCGGCATGACGGAGATGACGGTGGAAACACGGTGGAAACACGAATGACTTTGCAGAGGTCCTAAGGACCTTGTGGGACAGATGCTGAATCTTTTCTGCTGAGATGGTGTTCTTTTTTTCTCGCAGGCTAATTTTGAGCAGACCTTGACCTCGTGGGTTTGGCAGGCTTGAATGAGCGTTTGAACATGATCCAGATATCATCGACACAATTTCTACTCAATTTGATGACACCACTGTTTTTGTTTAGATCTGTTTCGTGTCGATAACAAGCTGCGACGCGTTTCTACGGGATGAAAGCTGTGCCTGTTTGAAGCTTGCTCACACGCTACGGGATCCATCATACGGCGATCCTCTACGACCAGTGCAAAGCAGCATACAGTGCAACCCCCACACAGCTTGATTTGATCCTGGTTCGGGGCATTTTTGGGAGCCAGTGTCAGTTGGATTCAGTTTGTCCCAAGAAACCGAGTTTTCCTTTTTTGATTTATAGTGGGCTGAGAGTAGATGGCACTAGCCCCAAAAGCTGGTTTATGCCATCTCCTCTGAAACCAATGGATCTTTAAACCCTCAAACTGCTGAGAAGCTGAAGTGACTGGGTGCTTGCAAAGTGGGACGGACAGGTGTTTTTCTGGATGGAAGGCCGCATCTCATGCGGCGCAAAGAGTTTTCGGACGTCAGAAGTGGAGGCTACAAGTGGTCGGGCCCTTATGTATTATGGATCCTTCTGATTCCTTTAAGAGCGATGGCCTCCAACCGAAGGGCGATGGCCTCCAACCTATCAGGAGATGATTCGACACCCATTGGAAGAGATGGCCTCCACTCATTTCAGCCTTGATCTTGGCCAAACATGTCACCGTTGAGGCCTCGCATCTTGCTGCTGGATGAGGCCACATCAGCGTGGCATGTCTGGAAGGAGCTGGAGAAGATGATCACTGTGGTGTGTGCAACACGCCAATTGGGGATGCCCATGGATGCCCCTGGATGCCCCAACCAACGCTGGAGATGCCCCAAACAAATGCCGAGTTTCAGGGAAATCCCGACACGCATGGACATCTCCAGCGTGGTTTCCATTGACTTTTCACCACTAAAAAACGTGGTTTTCTGCGTGAGTTTCCTGTCATTCTTCAACCCAATGCCATGGTAGGGCTCATGAAAACGATGCATTCAGAAGAGTTGGGAGAAGAGTTGGGAGCCGGTCGTTCCTGGTGGTAGGGTTTGGATGCATCCGCGAAATGTGGATCCATTGTCTCTGGTCTTTCCACCTCATCGAAGACAGACCAATGAAGGAGCTCAGATACCTCAATGACGGAGCTCAATGAAGGGCGGACGGCTCCTTCCTTGCTTGTCTGAAACAAGCTTTGTTCTTCAGTGGGTGAGAAACTCAACTGCCGATGAGTCCTCAAATGACATGCTTGAAAGAAGAGGGCTCGGGCTCATGGCTTATGACTTCTCTGATCCAAAGCTAAGGCTTGCGATTTGAGCATATTTCAGCCATCTGCCTTCATTAAGTATTTATATATATATATATACTACTGACCAGTAACTCTGCCCTGTGGGTAGCCGTGTGGGTATGTCACTTCACTAGACAGCAGTATAGAGAGGTATCCAAGTCATGTTGTTGCCTTCCCAGGTTGGATGCCGAGAATGAGGCCTATGTGCAAGCAGCGCTGGATGACGCTCGATGCGTGCGGGGAAGGAAGGAGGTCGATCGCGCTGTGGAGCGACCTCAAACGAAAGGAACTGTCTCTCGAAGTTGGATGGGATGTAGAGATATTCACCCGAATGCTAGCAGTGTCCAACACTGTGGAGGCACCATCCTGAACTTCATTCGTCACCAACTGAGGAGCTGATGAAGCAGATGCAGGGGACCTGCAACCTGGCTGGTGAGGTTGCCCCATGAGATGAATGCAGCTGGTGTGAGGGAAACACGGTAGGGATGGGCACACAGTGACACACTGGCTTGGACATCCGTTTGGAAATCGCAAACGATCACACGCGAACTTTCTTGGAAAAGGAAGACAACATCCTTTACACATGATACACTGCTGCTGGCCTGTTGATCTACTGGAACTAGCAAGGAGTCGTGCAAATACCACGATTTCCACAAGGCGTACACAAGGTCTTGATCAATCACGGGACCGGGCTGGCCAAAGACGGCAAATAATACCATCCAATACCCAGGCTTTGGTAGATAGAGCTTCAGAGTCACGACTGCGCAAAAAGAGAGCAATGGTTTGGTTATGAGCGGCATTCAAAAAATGCTCCAGCTTGGTTTCTACATGTTTGTACAAGCTCATCATCTAATCTGATCACCTGTTGCAATCGACCAAGAGTTTGATTGGCCGCTTCGGCAGCTTCAGCTTCTCTGCACTGGGTCGGCAGCGAGAACTCCCGCAGGAATCCCTGGCCAAGCCCACCGGCCACTCATGCTTTTGATGGAACCGATGGACCGCCGAGGGCGGACCGCTGACCCCCCTCGGGGCGGGACGTACGCGACGCACGCGACGCACGCGGCGCACGCGGTCGTGGGTGGCATGGCGCCGCCCCCCAAAGGTACCATCATGGTGATCGCGCACCGACTCTCAACCATCAAGGATGCCGATTGGATCATCGTCCTGCACGAAGGCCGTTTGGAGTGGAGGGTTCGGAAGTTGTTTTGTTTCTCTCTTCGCGCGTTTGGAGGCAAACATGGGGTGTTTTCGAAGATTGTTTCGAGAGATGTTGACCAGAAGCAAGGCGTGCTTGGATGTTGACCAGAAGCAGGACACCCTTTCTGAAAGTGCCAGTCCATTAGAACAGTCTCGACCCATGCCCCTGATGCCCCTGGCCTCAGGGCAAGTGGCAGAAGAAGGCACTCACGATCAGTTGTTGCAAATCAAGGCGGCGGGTGGCGAGCGCAAGCCTCACAAGCCTCAACTCGTTGCGCTCGTCGTGTTTCGCTGCTGAGCAGCGGGTTTCACCGCTTAAGCAGGTGTCCTGGCTGGGCAATCAGTCTGATCTCTTGTTCACACCCGTGTTTTGCAGTCAGAGCTCCGTGCGTAGTTCCAGTCAGAGCTCCGTTTTTTTTTGGGTGTTCGATGCTGGGGAATTCTGAACACATTCCTTTAAGGAAAAAGCACCCCACCTCCACCCGGCTTCTCTGGTTTCGACAGATTCGCAGAGCCCACACAACACGAGAAGGTGCACGCTACCTAAGACAGACACAGTGCATGCACGCTACCTCATGGTTTCGACCAGGCCATGGAGTCTAACGGATTCCATGAGAAACGGATTCCATCGGATTCCCACTAGTTGCCAAGGGTCTTGAAAGTGGCGGTTAGGACTGAGGAAGGGATTTCAATGGATTTCATGATTTCCTCCTCCAAACAAAACACGGCCCCTCTTGTAGAACAATCTCTGATTGCGGAGGTGACTGCGTGGTTTCCTGCAGTTGAGCATTCTCTGGTGCCTGGTAAACACCAGGGCAGTACAGGCAGAGGTACAGGCAGTGATCCTCTTGGTCTTGAGGACATGATGAATCTTGAGTCTGGGTCTCTGTTCGTAGCGTCCTTTGCTCCGTTCGTAGCGATGCCCTTTGCTCCGTTCGTAGCGAACCTTGTTGCCGTTCGTAGCGATGCCAGGAGCCCCGTTCGTAGCGTCCAATCGCTCCGTTCGTAGCAGTAGGGTGAAAACCCGTTCTGTAGCGTTCTCCTGTTGTCACTGTTGTCCATCTCTATGACATAGACTGACGTTGTCCTCCCCCCTCCCACTTCATTGGATACGCACCGTCGGACGTTGTCCTCCCCCAGGATGGGCGGTATGCCGCCTTGATCACTCGTCAACTTCAAGGCCTAACTGAGCTTGAGAAACGAAGGCTTACTCAGGTTGTTGATCTATGGCAGCTTAACTTCCACAGCAAGACATCAGAACTCAGTCAGCAAGACTTCATGGGGCATCTGGTCCTCCCCTTCCTCCGTCCGTTCCGACTCGTGCCGAGCAGGGAATGAGGATGAGAGCGCCAATGGCGCAAAGACAGTGCCGTGGAGTGATGAGAATATTGGAGAGGTTCAAGTTAGCCTCCAACCTGCTAGTGACGGCCTCCAACCTAGTAGTGCTGGAGGTTCAAATATCCAAGATCAGGTCTTGGATTTGACAAAGATTACAGGTCAAACTCAAACACATAATTATATATATATATACATAGTGGTAGGCATGTCATTGGGCTGAAGACACTATCCTTGACGGCGATGTTTGCACAGCAGTGGCCAAGAGTGCAATCGTTTGAGATTTTATGACATGTCTTTAGATTGATTGGTCGTACTCGTAACTCTGCAGGTCCAGATATTGAAACCGTAAAAGAACTTTGCTGGCGAGTCACGCAAAAAAAACCGTAGAAGAGTTTTCTTCTTTGCATGGGGTCTTTCAACTAGGCTTCTTCCGCACGTTTGGTTGGTGATTCGTTTTCACCAACCAAACTCTGGCCGGTCATGGAAGCCCCATGGACAGCGTCCAGCTGTGCCGGGGAGTGGCTAGGTGTCACAAGCCATCCAAGAGATGCTCCAAATCTATGCTGCAGTGCCCAAGGAGCAGAGGCAGGAATTGTTCATGGGAGCCTTGGGTCTCTATGGTCTCTATTGCCGATGGGTTCGGGGCAGTTGAGCACGTCCTATTGCTAGATTGGTCATGCATGGAAGTGAAGAACACATCTTGGTCAGCGCAGGTCTTGCTTTGATGTTTTTCAGAACCACGTGTGCCAGCCAATCAATCCAAGGATTCGCCAAGGAAGCGAAGAAGCAGAGCTGAGCTTCGATGATTTCGCTGAAGAAGGCACCTACAGGTCAAATAGTCAAAGCATGTCCAAGCAAAACCATGGAATTTGGATTTGTATGGATGTGCGGTGATTCATTTAGATGGTTTTTCTCAACGCCCGGCCGGAAGTTTGCCGGGTTTGTGACCCATATCCGAGCTCGCCGCAGAACGGCACCGTGGTGGCTCACGAGCGAGTCAAGACCTTTGGTTCGTTGGGTTCACCGGGCTTCGTGTCGTAGACATGATCGGTGTGAACAACAGATCGTGTGGTTTGGAAGAGATACTGGAGGTTTTGACCAAAGCTTCTGAAAGCTCGCTTCATCAAAGTACTGCGAGCCAGTGCTCGGTGCTCTTAGATTGTAGTCAAGGACCCAACCACCAGGGCGTGCTTGCCAAAGCGTTGACATACTATCATAATTTATACTATACCATACTGTGAAAAAGATGATTGCTTTTCGTTTTCTTGCACTACATCACATGCTAGCTTGATCAGGCGTGTTTTCACATACGTCACGCCCAGAAGCATCAGTTGGGAGAGACTGACTGTCACGTCAGGAAGCACTTGTACAGCGTGTGCCATGCCGCAAAGGAACAGATGCTGGCAGATGTGACAAAAGCTTCGCTCGATTGATTCAACTCAACCTCACCATCCCGTTCTCGGCTTCACACCGTTCCATCTTGCGCCATAAAAGTGGCCGGACACACCATGCGACCATCCGTGCGGTATCCTGTGGCCGCTAAGGCTCCACATGTCGGACCGGCTCTACATTGGCACACCTCCCGGGGTGGTTATGGGTGCCTTGGTCTCCATGTCCGGGTAAGACTATATTTTAATATGATATACTGTTGTAGTTATAATATGAGCCAGTCCACAGCAAAATATAGTCAATATACAGTTTAATAATCGTGTTTGTCCTTCCTGTATCACTGTATCAAGCCATTCCACAGCAAAAGGGACCATCTTCCAAGGCCCAAACGATGAAGTCTCTTCTGCGCAAATCACAGCGCTCACATCGGCTCCCCGCTTTCAGATCGGCCTACCGGCGCCACCGGTCTGCGCCAAAACAGGGTCACGGTTCGACCCACACGGAGGAGACCGGCTCGGCTTGACACGCTCGGTATCGCGAGCGCCACGTAAAGCGAGTTCTGGACCGTTCATGTTGACCTTCTATGTACCGTTCTTGCTGGGTCGCACAGCACGGCATCCCGGCACGGCGTCAGTGAATAGAGCGCCTGGACCGAACTGGGACTTTCGTGCGAGCTCACGGCAAAATGGGATGCAGGCAAGGCAAGCATCACACCTCAAACGAAAGCATGCTAGATCTAGCTAGACCTCTTCAGGGTGTTGTGGTGTTTCTTCCAAAGAGGATTTGTAGATACAGAACTCAGTTTGTGCAATAGTGCATCGCTCGAGGTTATTTTTTGGTTGTATCATGTTCCTGCAGATGTGGCTGACGAGTCCCAGAAAACATGGCGCACTCCACTGAAAAACTGTTCTCTACAAGGAAATGCCACCGCTACCTGCAGCATCAGCTGAGGTGTGCTTTCTTTCGCGTTCTGTCCCGTTGCACACTTTTGCAAACACACCGGTAACACAGCTAATAGGCCCAGGCAGGAGCGCAAACATGTCATTCAACAATTTAATTTGCAAAGCAGTACTTTGTTTGGGCTGACAAAACAACCTGAACAACCGAGAGTATATACAGTATATGAATACAGTATATGAGCATATATCACCCCACTATCAAAACTGGTGAAGATGTGCGAAGATCACTTTAGTGGAGAGAGGTAGGTTTGTGCACGAAACCCTGTGGAACGATAAGGTCCACCTCAAAGCCTATAACCCCATCACTGAATATACTATATAATACCTATCCAAGAAATGTGGTAAACCTTTAAAAGTCTTTTTGGGGATTGGGGATACTCCAGCAAACAAGAACAGGTGGAAGTACTTCCGGGAAGCGAGCCTTTCATTTTCCGATTTCCGGCAGAAGGTCACCGCGCGCCCAGCGCCTTCTTCCGATCGCCCCAGGTTTAGCATGGACGGCCAACGGGGGTGCCACCCTCTATGTGGAAGCTCGAGGCCGGAGGGGCCGCAGGGGACTGGAGGGGATGGGAGGACAGCGGGCGACGTCGGGTATGCCCGCCGCGAAGGAGATGGCCCATGGTCGGCCCCAGGGTTTGGGTCGGATGGGGAATGGAGAATGGAGAATCACTAAACCAGGAGAATGAGGAAGAATGGCAGAAATTCATAGGGGCACAAACGCTTCTGTTGGCATGTCAAAGCAAGTGGGGAAACTTCTTGAGCCATCACAGTTTTTGTGTCAGTTTAGGCTTGATTTAGCAAATGTGTGAGAAACAAGTCGTCATCAAGACGTCGCAGCTTATGACAGCTGAATTTATGTTTTGTAGATACTATTCGTATAGTATGTATGGCGTCCTTCGTGATTGGAGCCAGTTCTGGGTGTATGGAAGAGCCATCGGGATGTGTCCAAGCTCTACCTGGAACTTCTGACCCGGTGAACGGCCGACCCGAACGTCCATTCAGCGCTGCTCGTTTTCTCCTCACGGTCGTTCTCGTGCGAAAGCCAAAACGTGCCCGTGCCCAGAGGTCCGAAAACCGTGTCCCTCTTTTTTGCCACGGACATATTTACAACCAGTGAGCAGATCTAGCACCCAGATGCACCCAGTGCTTCTCTCTCATTATTCACACACAGACATTACACATATACGGACGACAGACCTCATGTCCTTGGCGCAAACCAACAGACTCCGCCCGAAAATCATAGTTTGTTGACATGTAAAGTACGCAACTTCTCCATGCCTTTTCTTCGGCTGTCTATTCAGCCTTCATATTGTATTTTTTGTTTAATTTCCTTCGCTTTTTGGGTTAGGCATCACCAGTTGACCAGTCAGGATTTTTTGGTGTTAGGCATCAGCCCTGAACGGAGCTCGGCCGCGTCCCTTCGCTCGGTTGACCTTCCTCGTGCCGAATTGGCCGAATCCGTCGTCCTCGGACGCGCTCGACCAGGCCGACTTCCTTGTGGCAGGTGGGAAGCTTCGTCGCCGTCGGTTCCACGCGAACGAGCGTCTTGACGAACGTGAAGACGTACTGTCACACTGTGCCAAGGGCAAGTAAGTCCTGTGGAGCTCAGACTCACAGCTGAAGATTGGAAGATCATCTCGTCTGGAGTCTGGGAGACATCTCATGGGGCAGATGACGCATGATGACGCCGAGAAGGTCTTACGGACTCAGTCCATAGGTACTTCTAAATGGTTTATACACATTCTCAATTGAAGTTTGACCGGACATGTAACAATTCTGGACTCTTTAGTGTCCCCTTTCATCACTGTCAATGTTGCTCACCTTTTGTGTTCGGGAAGGCCCCGAAGAGCCCCCGACGACCCGGCAGCTGGGTAGCTGGGAGGACCAGGGTCACTCGAACCGCGCCACCAGGGTGCAAGGTGGCATGGCTTCCTTATCCGTGCGAAGCCTGGAAGATGGGTCCTTGCTCGGGTCCGGCGAAACATGTCAAGCTGACAATACAATCTGCATATTAAAATTATAAAAGATATGGGGCCTTGAGGCCTTTCTGCTTGGATAGTTGCAACATATGCAAGAAGTTTGCTAAGAAAGAGTCAAACATCCATGTTATATACAGATTCTTGCAGGAGTCTTGAAGAGACAAGAAGAGACAAGCCTTCTAAGAGAAGATGTTGAGTCTAGGTTGCAGGAAGCGTAAAGACAGAAGACTGGTACGAAGATCGAATGGTGCAGGCACGACATGTCCATTTTCCGCTCTGTTGAATCTATTTCCTGTTCACTCACGGTGTTACCACGGTGTGGTTCCTCACGCCGAGCCAATTCAGAATCGGCTTCCCACGGCGTCCCAGCGACGCCGGCAATGGTCGGCTTGCACTCAGGCTGAGTCGGCCAAGGGAGAGTCCAAGCCTGGTAGTGGACACATGCAGGCTCTGCTTTGACGTCTGTAGACGCCCATGCCACGTGCCATCGTGATTCATCAGTGCTGAGGAGAGTAAAAGGATCCATATTTATAGTTTGAGGTGGAATTGTCAGGTGATTGTCTCAAGACCATTGCCCAAGACACCCCGGTTTTTTTCGCGGCGACAGTTCGAAGGGCCTGAGTAGACGATGTAGGTCTTGGTTAAGGACCTGCATGGTGGTTCTTTGGAAGTATATCTGATCATTCATTGTTTCAGCTGGGTAGGGTTTTCACGATGATGGAATCGCTAAAGGAGACATTTTTCGCCACCGTGTTCAGTCCGAGTTCAACCACTCTGTTTCCTTTGTTGCTAGGCTGCTAGGTGTTGAATACATGTGAATACTTGTTTTGCTCAAAAAAGTCTACAGTGAGTTTGCGAGTCTTCACCAGACCTAACCAATCCCTTCAGATGTGAACATCCATGGCTTTGGCAGGAATGCTAAGATCGAATCTGTTGAACCGCTGCCTTGGAGAGGTCTGTTATGACAATCCCTGCCCACAGCAAAGTCTTCAATTGCTCAATGGATTGATTTGTTTTGAACAAGTTGCCTTGACTTTTGGTGAACAATCAGAAAGCATCACGAAAGCACCTTTCCAATGCTTGAAGCGAAGCACATGCAATACACTGACTATGCTGAGCTTTGCCCATGTGCTTGGCTCAACCGAGCCTGGCTTTGCTTGAACCTGGGAAACAACAAAAAAACCAAGCGGCCCAAGCGGCCACCGAGCTGTTTGTCGCGAGGTCACTGGTCAGTTGGGAAGTGTGATGAGTGAGTTGGGCCGCCGAGCGAGGGACGGTGACAGACGTGACCGGGAGGAGAAGGGTTCGCGTCGACTTGAAGGGAAGCGACCGGGTTTAGGGAAGATACCTTTCGGGCCACGGGTCGTCACTCAAAGGAGTTGCAGGAATCATGAAGATGTTGAATATGATGTGCTACCAAGTGCAGCTGGAGAGTTCTGTTGAAGGGAAGTTCGTGAGCGTAGCAGGATTGGTCGCATATACCAGGAAGGTCGCTGTCAGCCACAGGTCGATCTGGCCCCGGGTCCATGGTGATCCCCGATGCGTGTTCCCAGTAGGACCGGTCCTGGTCCGTCAGTCAGGTGTGTGACCTGGTCCATGACAAAGTCCTTTTTGCCAGGGTAATTATGCGGTGTTGGCTTCCAAACTTCAAAACACCATCGGAAGGGTGGTACCTTTTCGGAAGTTTTTGCGGCACAGAATACTTCCGACACCCAAGTGGCAATGTCCCTCCTTTGATGAAGACCGTTTCGGGGAATGGGCATCGCTACTAGGAGCAAAGGGCATCGCTACTAGGAGCAAGGACGCTACTAGTAGCTCCTGGCATTACTACTAGGAACAAGAAGCCACTAGTAGGTCCTTGAAGCTACTAGTAACAATACGTTTTTTGGTATGTCTTTGAAGCTTCTTAGTAGCAAATAGAAAGAAGGGGAACGAGTCTGATTTCAAAAGACATGGCCCATAGCACGTGCGAAGACATGATCGTCCAAGGCTGTATGCACACTTACACAAAAAATCCATACGACCGGCAAAACGCTGAAGGAAGAGTCTTGGGTTCATGTTGTCACGTGGACTATGACGCGGATCCTTTTTTTGTTTACGCATTCCGAGGTCTAGTTCAATATCTTTGACCTATGCTCGACTCTTCATGCGGGAGCCGGGACCTTATGATTCAGTCAGTTTGACGGGCTGTAGTACTTCAGTATATGTATCAGAATCATCCATCCCAAAGCAACATTATTTTCTTTCTCAGCTTGGACCATTTCACAAACTTCCGAATCATGTTGTTATGTTGTTCTCAAGACCTTTGAACCACCACACGACGCTGTTTCCTGGATTGTCCTGCACATCTCCATGAAGGAGAGGTACATGGAAGGTCAGTCGCAGAGATAGAACAACACCTGGTAACAAGGGCATCGCTACTACTAGTAACAAGGGCATTGCCAGTAGTAGCAAGAAGCTACTAGTAGTAGCGATGTGCTTGTTACTGCAGCCGGACGAATGGCATTGTGTCCTGACGAAAGTGTCAAACGAATTCAGAGAAACGTTGGGTGCCCCGCGGGGAGGTAATAGTTACTTTCTCACTTGCAACCCATCAGGATCCATCAGGCCTTTATGATCCTTTATAAAGCCGGCTGTGCCTTTTGAAAGGGCCCCAAGTGTTGTCCTATTCTCTTGGATCATCCCAAAAACCAGTCCTGCAGCCGAACCAGGCTGAGCCGAACACTTCGGCTGAGGCTAGATCCCACGAATACCTTCCTGGACGTGGCCAACATTCATTTGCATGTGCCCGAAGGTGCTACGCCCAAGGCTAGGAAGAAGTGATGTGTTTTGAGGGTGCGGTAGGTGTTTGGGTAGGTGTCTGGGATGGAATTTTGAAGCTCTTGAACAATAGCATAGGGAGGAGGAATGATAGGACGGTGGATGATGGATACTTACTTGACTCCACTTCAACAGGCGCGGCCTGCGGATTTTCGAAAAAACCCGTTACCCCCAACACCTCCGCTCCGCTTAAGCACCCCAACACCCACCGTGTACATCCGCCGCCAACGTGCAGGATGGCCCCTCAGCGGGTGTGACCATGACCTCCGCCCTCTTGAGTTGTGCTCTTGAACGGCCGTTGTTGGCGCCTGGGCACGCCTTCTTCCGTCATCGGGTCACCGGTCGGAGCTCGGGTCACTGGTCACCTCCGAACACGGAACCGACAACGAAGGGACCGAATCCCAGAGAGATCCCGCAGGGGACGATGTGGAACGATGTGGACACCATGAAGAAGGGAGGTGTGAACCGGGTGACACGGTACATGGATCCACGGTTGGAGTGGTTCACCTGGAGTGGCCGGTGTTGCCTACTCTCGTCAAGTTTGGCGAAGTACCAGTGGACAACACCCAATTGGGGATGCTGACTATGAGAGATCCAGGGACAGACTCAATGTCAGGAACGGTATTGAAACATTGGACAGGAAGGGACATTTTTGTGTTTTTCCCGAGACCACATAAATACGCTTGAAACCTTCGTGTCCTGCGTTTCTATTGCAATTGGCTTGTAAAGCACCAGCAATTTCACCCTGGATTATATACAGAGATGCGGGTGTTCACAAAGGTTTGGGTGGGGGAAAGCACCATTCCCGCTTGTGTTGCTACAGAAAAGAGTCACATTCTAAAAACATGATGAAACAGAGAATCAAGATATGGCAAGGGTTTATGCTCCTTCTTTAAACGGGGATTCTATACATTCTTTTCCCTTCCCTTTGTTTCGTTCCTCTTTTTTGCTGAGACTCTTACTACAGTATTTATATACTAGTCTAGTCAGGAGTGCATTTTGTGCATATGGGTGTGTCTTGAAGTAGGGAGACCTCCCAGGCTTTGCGACCCTCTGGAAGAAGGGGGTTGTCGTCCAACACCCACAGACGCATCCATCGCTATTAGAATACACACCCATCGCTAGGGCTCCAAGCAGCTTCTAAGAAGGTGTTTGAGTTGCTTGCCGCGTTCATGAAAATCAGGCCGATGTCGCCATGACTGGGGAGCTCACTCTCATGGGCAAGGCCAGGCCGATCCGAGGATGCTGGGAGATCAGCCATGGATCCTGAAAGACCGGTGGTTTAGTGAAACTAGGTGTGACGCCAGCCATGACATCAGCCATATTCTGGTGGATGTGGATAGGAGCACTGAAGGAGAATGGGAGAGTTGGAAGAGAACTTCTACCGTGGGGACCTATGTCTTCTTTTTTGGACGAACAAGCGAGTGGATGAAGCCTCATCAACTTTGGTCGGATGTGATCTAGTTGATCAGTGTGGCCTGAGAGGCCGAGGCCGAAGCTGGTGATTCATGGCCTCGGAAGTGATGACCAGATCCACTGCTCCCTCTGAGGGTATGGTGATTGGAGACACTGTGATGTAGGTTTGGAATGGTTTGGAGGGTCCAGTCGTACCTTCTTCTGAGAAGGTGCGACTGGATCCCTTAGGACAAGTGATGATCAGATATGAGCAAGGAAGTCTCCCGTGTCGCTGAACTTGTGGCTCCACCGCTGCTGGCTGCCTGGGCTGCCTGCAGGTGCTGAAAGTCGGAGGCATCAAAGAGAAGGCACCGCATCGGGTGGTTTTCCGGTTGGGATGGTAGAAGTGGTCCATCGACCAGCCGTTCATCAAGAAGTGATCGGATCCTCTTTCCAAGACACCTTTTGCTTGGCAAATAACTTGCTCTGGTGTACATGGCAGGAATCTTTCAAATGGCCACAGAATGCAATCGATTCCAAAGTCAAGGGGACACCGATGAACCAGGCCTCCAAATGGATGTGCCACCTTGCGAGTTCACATCGGATGTGATCAGAGAATTGGCATTAGGATTCCCTCTGTTTGTGGAATAGCACGATTTCACTTGGAAGTCCCTTTGCCACAAGTCCTGTCCTCATCAAACCTACCATACTTACTGCTCAGCAAACCGTTTCTCAGGCCTTGATGCATATCGGAATAGGCCATAACATGCCATAACTCACCAGGCATACGGCATACTTGTAAATTAGGCGAATCCAAGACCCTACAAACCCTAGTTTTCTCTAGAGCCTACAGACTGTAGGTTTTGGATTCACCCAACTTGTACATAAATGCCTTGTCTATAGTAGAAGAGGCTTGGACTGTGTCCACTCCGATATGCTTAGAATGGCAGACCTGCCAAAGAAAACGACATTCCTCTGCACTGTGGGTGTGAAGCTGCGAAGCTACTCGATGTGTTTGTACGAAAAAAAGACGAGTAAGGTTGCAGTGTTCTGCTGTCCCTTTTGGGTGCTAGGGCATGATAGATGACGCTTAGCGAAACCAACGAAACAGACGAAGCAGATGCGCTCCCTGGCCGCCACGCGACAATTCGACCCGGCCGGTCGACCGGTCTTGGTCTTGGTCGCCGGTCGTCAGGTCATTGCTGCTCGACGGGAAGGAGTGAAGACCTTGCTTCTGCCTCTTCAGAACGAGGTGAACGGACACGGGGCGTTCGAACGTGCTGCCTTGAGACACTGGAGACATCCAGGAATCCAGTCTGAGCTATTTTTTTGGATATTATTTATAACTAAATACACAACATACACACACATATATAAATATATATATATATATATTATACAATATATTTGTTGCCAAGTTGAACTTGGAACTCAATGGACACCATTAGACATTTTTCCGTTGGCCAGAAAAACTGTGAGACTGAAGATGAACATTCCTTTTGCACCATCTTCCACGGGATTCTCGAGTCAATCGTTGTGTGTCGAACCGAGCAGAGTCTCCACCCGTGCTCCTGACATTCGGCACCAAGACTTGGACCTTGTCGTCAAGACTTGGACCTGTGTCGTCGCTAAAAAGCCTCCGTACGTTCTTCTGCGTTCCGCACACACTCACACCCTCTCACACCCTCTCACACCCTCTCACACCCCTCTTTTGCTGTTTCAGGTCAGAATGAAGGGGGTGTGGTGACGTGGTGGGAGTTGACGGCGTTGACCAATGCGTTGGCTTTCAAAAGCTTCGACGCAGAATGAGGCTCATGGTCCTTCGGTTCCTTCCTTCTTTGAAGCCTTCGCTGATATGTTGGAAAAAGGCTTCATGCCAAAAAGGACCCGCACAGGCTTTCCAATTGAACATGCTTCGGGGCGATGACAGTCAGGTCCACAGACCATTTTTCCACCACTTTTCAGGTGAAAACATGTTTAAAGACGGCGGAGACCCACGTGTATCATGGCCGATTGAAAGGAGAGCCCCAAAGTCCCCTGCCCTTACGTTGGAGGCCATTGCACTTAGGTTGCAGGCCATGGCTTCTTGGTTGGAGGCCATGGCCTCTTGAGCTTTTTGAAAGACTTGGGCCTCCTTCGGTGGACTCAGCTTCGACTCCTTCAGTCCGCTGGTCGCCGAGAGTGACCAGTGTTCCACGCTCTGTGAAGTTTCTGGTGCTGGCTGACCCTGAAAGAGAGAAAACATATGCCCCATCCGTAGTAGGCAAGACATGGCAAGACATGGCAAGACGCATGGTCTTTTCGTCCGCATATCACAGTCCGAACAAGCCTTGAAAAAGGGTCGGGCCGCCAGGCGGATTACATGGAGATCAAGGAGTACTTGCGTCGCCAGCCTCAGAGACACCTGTTGATCGCTGGGGGCCGAAAAAGGCCACCCCCCGTTTCGCTGCGCTTCCCAGCTGCGTCTCCAGAGTCAGGGGCCCGACTTCGCACGCTCTGCGTGCTGAGGCAATGCATGGTGGGTGGTGATCCTGGGAGCTCGTCAAGTTTCGATGCATTTTTGGGATGTTTCAGGATGTTTTCGGCCCGTGTTGAGCATGTGTTGAGCATGTGTATGGACATCCTTGGAATCTGTGTCCTGGCGCCTCACGTGATCAACCCCAGCGAACAGCAGGAAGTGGAAAAGGGTTCACAGTGGTTTCAGAGTAGATGGCACAGACCTCAAGATGTTCTGTACATGGGGGTTCATATAAACCACCGACATTGGGGTCTGTGCCATTGGTCCTCTCAATCCACTATAAATGGAGCACTGAGCTCCGGCTGCAGCGCTGGTTCCAGGCTGACCGGCTGACCTATCCCAAGCCCGTTCGGCTCGCCCTGGCGACCGAGGCGACGGTCTGACGGCCCACTTTGTGGATCACTTTGATGAGACTTGGACGAAGCCACGCGGTCCGGGTCCGGCGGAAGGTTCGGCTGGGACCCTCCTTCACTGTAGTGGACCTCATCTTGAAGCATGTGGGAGCGTAATTCAAGCCGGTGAAAGGGGGGTTTCCCCGCCTTCAAATCTAGTTCGGATGATCGGGTAATGTCCTGGTCTACTACCGAACGAACATTTGTTTCGGAGAAATCTTCACATAACGGGCCCTCATACAGGATTGACAAAGGAATTGACGGCTTTGGGAAGCTGTCAGTTTTGAAGAAGAACTAGAGGAACCTATATCAACTGTTCATTACTTTAGTATAGTAGTATTAAGGTCTCCGGAAAGGATTTATGTTCATAGCAGAAATTAGGATCCAAAACTTAGCATATTAGATGATCCATTTAGCAAAGATGCTATTATGAATAGTTTGAGAACTTTTGAGAACACATGTGCATTATTGATCATTCATTACGCATCATGATCCAACATTAGGATCTTTCTTCAGAGTCCCTGAGACGACACATTCAGGGGTCTCAACTCTGCTTGGCAATTGGACACAGCTGGACCGGGCTTCTTTTTTGTTTTCTTCTTTTGGAGGATCGGGCGCGAACCGACGAGACGAATCGATCCTTTCCTTCCGCCCCTTCCTTTCAGCGACAAATAGCACAGCTGACCTATGTGCGGCCTTTTGAGTAACGCTGCCTTTCTGCCTTTCTTGAGAACATCAGGGTGCTGCGTCGGTGATAACACATGGAAACCCACGGCCTGCATTTCGCAAACAGGGAAACACAGCCAACCCATTCTGAACTCAGCAGGTCTTTCCGGCTCAGAATTGACACGACAACTCTGTGTACTCACCATATACTGTGTCCTGAATCATTTGGTAGAGGACATATGAGGACGTAGGATTTCAACGGATTTCATTGGTAGTTGAAGCCTCATCAGACTGATCAGCCGCTGATTGATCAGCCTTATGCACTTTAGCAATATTTGGCAGGTCCCACTTGAAGCGTTATAGGTCTCACCAACATTTGGAATGCGGATAGGCAGTCTATCAGTTTTTATATATCTTTTTTAAACCTTGACATGAACATGTGGACAATCCGTTGCACTGGCACCTCCGGAGGTTTCCGCAGCATCTGTGAAAGGCGACTCGTTTCGCTGTTCATTCCTCGTTTCGACTCATCTCCAAAAGCCAAGAGCCAAGGATGCCTATCGGCTCATGTTCGATCCAAAAGAGGTGGGATCTGGAATCAGCTGCGCTGAACTGGTTCAGCCTGGATGAAGGAGCTTTTATGAATAAAACACGCCAATGATTTGAGCACCAGATAGACTACAACATCAAACTACTTACCCTTCACTTACCATTTACATCAAAAGGATCTCACCGTTTGATGCAAAACATCCACACGATTTCTCACTCGGTTCGTGTCCACGGCAGGTGCCCTCTCTGAAGTCTTCCAGAGGCCTTCCAGTGATCACGGCCTCTCGGCTTCGGTCTCGGCGGCTTAAGAGGCCTCGGGCGGTGAGAAAGCAGGTTCTCGTGCCTGCACGGGAAATGGTCCCGTTAGATAAAAAATTGAATCCAAGATCCTAGGGCCCTAGGGGTCAACCCAGGGAATTTAACAGTTGTTCAATTGAAATCCTTCACCCAACGATTCTGGCGTTATTCAACGATGCAAGGATGGTGACATGCAAGGATGATGGACGGTTTAGAGGCTGGGCCACAACCACAGGCAGGGCAGATACATGATCAGCATGATCAGCATGATCTGAGGCACATGGGGTGGTGGTCATGGCCCCAACGTGAGCGTTCTTCTTGGTGTATCCATAGGGATGAGTCAAGCATGGTCAAGTGCTGCCATTGGATTGGGGGGGTTTGACAGTCCATTCACGGGTGACAGCCAACCCCTGTACCCTTTTGAGTCGACCTCGTTGTTGTCGCTGGTTGCTTCCGTATTTGCCAGCCTCAGATCAGGTGCTCCAACTTCTCCGGGTTGTCTAAACGAGGACTATTTATCTATAATTATCTATATATTATTTCTATTTGTCTCTGTTTCTCTGTCTCTCTGTCTGTGTCTCTGTTTGTGTCTCTATCTGTCTGTGTCTCTGTCTGTCTTGTCTTGTCTTGTCTTGTCTTGTCTTGTCTTGTCTTGTCTTGTCTTGTCCTGTCCTGTCCTGTCCTGTCCTGTCCTGTCCTGTCCTGTCCTG
>CAXAMN010022995.1:693880-733467 GCA_963970005.1 Durusdinium trenchii | reverse complement strand
TCCTGTCCTGTCCTGTCCTGTCCTGTCCTGTCCTGTCCTGTCCTGTCTGTATCCATCCATCCATCCATCCATCCATCCATCCATCCATCCATCCATCCATCCATCTTCCTACCTTTGCCTGCCTGCCTGCCTGCCTCCCTCCCTCCCTACCTACCTACCTACCCGGAGCACGTGCCATAGATGGCCGTGGTGTTTGGTGCATTTTTTTTAATAAATTAAACGTCGTTTTCGCTTCAGTAACGCCCATTTGCTTCAACGTGTCGTCACAGACATACACACATGGGGGGTTGGGTGGGGAGGTGGGGGGGGTGGGGATCTCATGATGTGTTGGAGTGTTGATGTAGCGCAGACACATTCGTACTTCACAGACATGGTCAGGGTTTCTTTGATGTTGCTATACGAACCTCTCACGGTATGGGTGACTCGCACAGTTCGTTTGCTGCCGACACTCGTTCCGTCCAGAGGTCCAAGAAGTTGCGACCGTTTGTGTTTTAGTGTCGTTGTTTCGGTTGGTTGGTGTGTCTTGTCCTTCGTGTTTTTCTTGTTTACAGTCATTGTGGCGGGTGAACGTGTTTACCTTAGACCAATACATAGATGTTGGTTTGACTCGACATTGCGGAGACCCCTTGGTGAGCTTCGTTCATACCACGGTCTTGGACTCTGATCGTTGTTGACGAGCTAGTGCCACGGACTGGTGTCTGGCATTAGTTCTGGCATTCCATTCGGAGATGTAATGAGCTTCATCTTTTGTCTGACGCCGGCGGGTGTTGGAGGCAACTATTATTCTTAGCTGGCTTTCCTTTTCCCGCGTCGATCCAGGAGGTGTCTTCACCTGTGAAGTGTGTGAGGTTTCGAGCACTGAATTGCTCCAGTATCAGTGCCCGGATCGGTGCTCTGCGCAATTGGAGAACGAAAGTGAAGAGGTCTCTCACGAGGCTTGTGAAGCATTTGCTTTTTCCACACATTCTTGGCTCTGTCGACTTTGTGTACGCGGTCGATCGTTTAGATATCGTGTGCGCGCATGGTCTTAGAAAGTACTTTCTATGGGAGTTTCTGCTTGCAATCGGATCAACATTCCGTTCACGACACTCCTGCTGGGGCTGACCGGAGCGATGAGGACTCAGAGTTAAGCGCAACTGATGGGAACGAATCTCCACACCACCTCAGGAAGAAGATTGAACATCTCTATCGACACTCGGTGCCTACAGAAGTATGGAGGCAACTTGACGGAGAGTGATTGATGCCGTTATAAATTTTGTGAGTTGGTGCTTGCTCACAAATAGGGGCATTTGCTTGCAAGACTTTCTTGACGTCGAGGCAACAAAGCTGCCAGTCTGCCTCTGTGGCGCCCGATGCACCTCCCACGACAGTGGCTTCCTGCAGCGTGGCCGATGCATCTCATACTCAAAAGACAAGAGCTTTCAAGTGGGGCCAGTGGCAAGGGTTGGATACTGAGAGGCAGCGGTGCAACTTGAGCCGAATGTTTAGGATTTTTTGGACGTGGCCAAAAGCAAGGGCACTTAGTTCTCGTGTGCCGGGGTTTCTTGAAGCAGTTGCCTGATGGCAGACGAGGTTGTTGGTGTCAGACGCCATTTCCCATTGCATTTTCCGAATTGCCTGAAGGCGTGAGAAAAGATTTTCAGGACATTCGAAATGTTGTTCGTCGAAGCACGGTGCAGTCTTTCGACCCAGTCTGCAAGAACTGTACACGCTGAGAGAGTGTGTGCATCGGACGACCAGATACTTCGCTACGCTCGAAAAAAAATCAGGCAAGCTATCCCTGGTCATACATATCTATAATATACCTCTATATTTATATAGCTTCTTCTTGTAAATTCTGGATATGATATCTCCATGACCGCCTCTACCAAGTACCAGTACTATTATCAAAAAACTGTTGCTACCTCTATTGTTTTGAAAAATATTAATTTTTTGGAATAAAAGATTATAGTAGGACACCAAAATAAGAATAAAATAGGGCAGAAAACAAGAACAAACATGAAATAGGAAACAAATAGGATCGAATATTTCAGATTTACCGGAAGGCAGGTGGCTCATTCCGATCAGACGCATGGTCAGACACAAGTGGATGAAACTTGATATTTAATAGCAGTGCAGGCCGGCATTCGATTGGAATGATGAGATTAGATTAGATCTAATTATGTCCTTTCATTTTCCTTGAAAAATTGATTACTTCCTTTCATTTTCCTTTAAGCAATTAAAAAATATCAATTTTCCGTTTAAAAAGTAAAGATTCTTTTAATTTCCCTTTAAAGATAGAAATTCCTTTAATTTTCCTTTAAACATGATAACCTCCTGTCATTTTCAATTCAAAAAATGACAAATTTATTTCATTTTCATTTTAAAAACTAATTCCTTTCATTTTCTACTTAATTTGTTTTAACTCCTACGTTTTAAATTCATATTGTTTTGCTATTTTTTTGGGGTGGAAAATTGTCCGATTTTTTACTATTTTTAATTCTTATTTTTTCATTTTTTAAAATTAAACATAGTAAAAAAATAGGGAAAAAGAGAAAATAGGAAAAACTATGAAAAATAGGACGATTTTCAGGCCCGCCCAAAAATAGGAAACATATGATTCTTTAAAAAAAAATACAAAATAGAACATTAAAGGAATTTATTAATGTTTAAAGGAAATGAAAGGAAATAAACAATTTTTGAAGGAAAGTGAAAGGATTTCTTTTTTAAAGGAAAATGAAAAGAATTTAGAATTTTACAAGGAAAATGAAAGGAATCTATTTTCTTTAAAGGAAAATGAAAGGCATTTATATTTTTTCAAGGGAAAATGAAAGGAATTAACTATTCTTTAAAGGAAAATGAAAGGAATTTCTATTTTTTCAAGGGAAATTAAAGGGAATCGTGAGGTTGCGATGTGTGACGGAGGTGACATTTCGTGACAGGCGCAGTACTTTGTGCGCGTTAGACGTGTGGACGCGGAAAGATTCGTGGCCGGTGCAGGGAATCGGGAGGTTGTGAGTTGTGGTAGAGGTGAATGTCGCTGTCACATTGGGATTGGCGTTTGAGCGGGTGTCGTTTGGAGGGACTGGAATCGCGAAACTGCTTGGCAGGGTTGCATGATGTGTGTGCTCTGATGGGTGCTGCCGCTGGACTTTTGGAGGAAGTCTCGTACGAAATCCTCGTTTGGCAGACTTTGACATGTGAGTTTTTGAGGAAGTCTCGCACGAAACGCTCGTTTTGGAGACTTGACGCGTGACTTTTGGAGGAAGTCTCGTACGAAACGCTCGTTTTGGAGACTTGACGTGTGACTTTTGGAGGAAGTCTCGTACGAAACGCTCGTTTTTGAGACTTGACGCGTGACTTGTGGAGGAAGTCTCGTACGAAACGCTCGTCTTGCAGCCTCGCAGCGTGACTTTTGGAGGAAGTCTCCTACGAAGAGTGTGCCCTACAGGAGTGTCCCACAAGAGTGTCCTACAAGAGTGTCCCACAAGAGTGTCCTACAAGAGTATCCCACAAGAGTTTCCTACAAGGGTGTCCCACAAGAGTGTCCCACAAGAGTGTCCCACAAGAGTGTCCTACAAGAGTGTCCCACAAGAGTGTCCCGTATGAGTGTCCCACAAGAGTGTCCCACAAAAGTGTCCCACAAGAGTGTCCCGCAACCGTGTCCCACAAGAGTGTCTCACAAGAGTTAAGAGTGTCCCACAAGAGTGTCCTATAAGAGTGTCCCACTAGAGTGTCCCACAAGAGTGCCCTACAAGAGTGTCCCACAAGAGTGTCCTACAAGAGTGTCCCACAAGAGTGTCCTACAAGAGTATCCCACAAGAGTTTCCTACAAGAGTGTCCTATAAGAGTGTCCCACAAGAGTGTCCCACAAGAGTGTCCTACAAGAGTGTACCACAAGAGTGTCCCAAATGAGTGTCCCACAGGAGTGTCCCACAAGAGTGTCCCACAAGAGTGTCCTACAAGAGTGTCCCACAAGAGTGTCCCGCAAGAGTGTCCCACAATGTAGCTTTTCGAACGTGTTTGCATTCGGGTTCGTGGGCTCCATCTTTTTTCCTTTTTTCCATTCCTATTTCTAAATCCAGTTCTTTTCTTTTCTATTTTTGAGAATCATTCCTCTTTGTGTGTCTTTTTTCCTATTTTCAGTTCCAATTTTGATCCTATTTTATTTCTATGTTTTTCCTAAAATAAGTATTTTAGGAGTTTATAGACATAGCAGGCAGCTTTATGTCATAACACTACTACTTCGTCTTCCCGGCTATGTGACTTGGTGTCTCAGCGTCTTCTTCAAGTACCATGACTACTTCGTCTTCCCGGATATGTGACTTGGCATCTTCTTCAAGTACGACGACTACTTTGTCTTCCCGGCTATGTGTCTTGGCGTCTTCTTCAAGTACCACGACTACTTCGTCTTCCGGGATTGGCGTCTTCTTCAATTCGAGTACTCTGGGACCACTCTGCTGCGCAGTGTACTCCGTGGATCTCAAGCTTTTCGAGAAGTGAGTGAGAGTCCCACAAGAAATTAGACGTGATTTTCGCACTCGTCTTGGAAATTTTAAGACTGAGGTTTTCTTTTTGATGCAAGCTGGACTGGGATCCACTGGATCCACTTAAATACACCACCTGGTCAGAGCTGACAAACATATGAGAAGACAGCAAAAGAAACTTCGCGCAGAGAACTGTGAGAATGGAAGAGTCAGGAAAGAAATCTGTAGGCCACAGTTGGTGTTTTTGGTAGACAGCTGTGGGACATGGAGACTGAAGTTCGGTGATCTGATTTCACATGAACAACGGTTGATGTTTTGGGCTCCACAAGTCTCCTGCAGGGGAGCGCGCGGAGACATACCCTAACACCGACATAAATAACAAAAAACAATGCCGATTCATTTCAATGGTTTGGAACAGAAGGACATGAAAAAGAATACTGAACCACATGACTGCATAGGAGACAATACAGGCGCACCCATGCCAGTATTCAGCAAGCTTGGAAAGCTCCACGTCAGAGCCATGAAGAGACCGGCGCAGAGATCGCAGCACCATATATGTCCACAAAGCTTTGTGCTGCTTGTGGGTCTTCCAGTCACAGATTCGGGACGTGCGCCGACAGAGTTGCCAAGGTTATTCACTCTCTCCGAAAGCACGTTCGGACACTGACAGGGGACGACGGAAGAATGCAGTTCTTTGCAAGGAACACAAAACACGCAAGTCCGAGCGGTCAAGCAAGAGCTATGCCGCTGCAGCTTTCAAAG
Source organism: Durusdinium trenchii (assembly GCA_963970005.1). Taxonomy (NCBI): domain Eukaryota; class Dinophyceae; order Suessiales; family Symbiodiniaceae; genus Durusdinium; species Durusdinium trenchii. Next base: position 728,239 of record CAXAMN010022995.1, on the reverse strand, counting down.
TTTATACAGGCAAAGCAGCCACTAGACGAGCTAATGCAGCAGAAGCCAGACGACATTTGTCGTCTTGTTTGGAGGACTGGCCTTTCGCAGATGTCATGAGTTTCTTCTTTTGTCTTACGGCAAGCAACGGTATCGTTCAAGGACCGTGAGCGCTGTAGTGTTTTATGCTTTACGGAACAATGACCCAGGATCCTGATCTGAATGACCAGAGCGCGGCTGAGTGGCTGATAGAGTACAACTGGATTCCGGAACCATGCCAGCAATGCCGAGGCCAGTCTCTATCTGATTGCTGTGGCCCGCAGATCAGCGACCGCCTCATTGGGGCTGTCTCAAGTGCGGTCGTCAATGTGGCCTAGTTAACATGAGTATTTTCTGCGGTCTTCGTTGTGGAAGTGACGCTGTGACTCTACGCCAGTCTGAACATGTGCCCGAGAGTTCAAGACTTCGTACAAGCCTGGCAGGTGGGTCATCATTGCGTGGCGCATTTCCTTGGTGCGATGCGGATTCTGGAAGCGCAAGAAGGAGAAAGGCTATCGCATGTCATGCGCTTCAAGGGGAAACAGCGGACGCTACTTTTCTTATGACTCATTTCATGTCAGTAGTGGCAACCCACACAACTCTAGACAGGTGGCGGCCTGTGAGATCCCCAAAAAGAGCGCGCAGAATGTCTACCATTGCGTGGTGCTGTGCTTGCAGCAACGGGGTGGCAATGCCTGCGTCCACTTCGCCGAGCCGCTCTTGTCCCTGAAGGGATCGAGCCTTGAAAGATTCAACTTGTGTAAATTTTTGCTTTTCAGTCGCCTCCATGGAAGTCCATGGACATTTCTCCACAGACGCCTCGTTTGTTTTTGCCATATATCACTGAACATTTTTCAGGAGACCGCCTACACCCATGGAAGTCAGGGCCCGTGTGTCCACGACAAAGACATGCGTTTTTGCTGATGGCAATCGAGCATGGTGGGGCGAGTGCAATAGACGGGCATGCCGGTCAAACAGGTGACACCAGGTGAAGCAGTTCACGCGTACTGTGCCCGCTGAACCACGGAACGTGGGTGAGCCCTGTTGACGTACCCAAACCCGTGATAGAACTTGGAGGTCTTTGAAAGAGTTCTTGTCACCTATGTCCGGGATCGATGACCAAAAAAGGGAACGGACACACGTTGTTGAATCCGATACTGGAGCAAAAATGCTTTCAGTGGATGTGGCGTCAGCAGATGTTCGGCAAAACGCTGACTGAGTTTTTGACTGAACTTGGGCGACTCCTGAAGACCTGAAAAATGGCCAAGGTCTCGTTAGTTTGCGGGGTTGTTCAGGTGTATACTGTTGAACCGTGATTCGGAGGTGTTCTAAACAATTCTTGCTTCTTCCCAGCCAGGAGCCGCAGTTCAGACCTTCCAATTCTCACCAATGGCCCTGCGCATAGATAATACAACCACTGATGTAAAATAGCCAAAACACCACGGCCATCTATGGCACGTGTACCACCTACCTACCTACCTACCTGCCTGCCTGCCTACCTACCTGCCTACCTACCTACCTAGATACCTAGCTACCTAGATACCTACCGGACCTACATACCTACTTACCTAGATACCTACCTACCTACCTATTTAGATACCTACCTACCTAGATACCTACCTAGATACCTACCTATGTAGGTACTCACCTACCTACCCAGGTACTTATCTACCTAGAAAGCTACCCATCTACCTCCCTACCTTTTTGCCTTCCTACATCCCTGCCTACCTATCTACCTACCTATCTACCTACCTACGTACCTATCTACCCACCACCTACCTAACCTAACCTAACCTAACCTAACCTCACCTCACCTCACCTCACCTCACCTCACCGTACCCTACCCTACCCTACCCTACCCTACCCTACCCTACCCTACCTACCTACCTACCTACACGTGTCAAGATATCAGTCGCAGACACAGTAAACAGCCTGAGTACATCTTGGCACCCCTAAATCTTGGGTCGGTAGAGGTTGCCAGATCAGGGGGACCCACCGTTTTCCAAGTCTTGATCTGCGCCCTTGTGACCAGAGGTCCAGCCGCCGACCATTGAGAAGGCTCAACCTGCACCGATCGAGAGAGCGCGTATCGAGAGAGCATACGTTCGGTGCATGCAGTTCAACCTTCCCAAGAATTGTTTGATATTCTGACTAACCATAGTCACATCGAACCTTATCAACCCCCCAACCAGTCACAACCAGTCATTTTGTTTCTGTCCAAATGTTCCCAACTAATTACGGGGATTTGGATACAACTGCGACTTCCAAACCATGGGTTATTCACTCCTGATTACTCGAGCCGAGGAGGCGAGAATCCGGTGTTTCGCAAGTTTCGCAAGTGCGTTTACTTCCAACGTTTGGGGTGTGTTTTTCATTTTGTATGTATCATCTATTTCTCCAAACAAACCAAGAGCCCGAGAGGCCATTAAAAACTTATATAGACCCTGGAGGTGTGTGTTTTTTTTACCGAGGGCAGTGTGGATGGAGGCGCCAAAAAAAACATCAAAGCAACCTCGCATTCACATACTCGGCCTGACATGTCTATCGTGTCACGGTTTCTCCGCACTTCTTAGATGTCTTCAAAACTGGTAAACCTGAGAGAATTGGATCAATCTGTTGCATAGACTCCATATGTTGCACACATGGACCCCTTTGCTTGGACTTTCTTGGGGACAGGTCCGCCCTCTCCCGCGTGTGGCGGTCTCAACAGGCGGAGGAGCCCGTGGAGATAAAGATACACAAGATGCCGGAGGAGACAGACACAGGTGCCATGGGAGATCGAGCTCGCCTGACTGAATGACAGGTCCGCCTGACTGACGCCTTAGGCTGATGACAGATGGCTGACTCTTCGGATTTTTTGTGCCATTTCCAGAAAACCTGCAAGGGTGCATTTGTGTCTGATCATTGATCCAAATAGTGGTTTCTAGACGTAAGATTTCAAGATTGAGCAAACTTCTGGTGTTTTGGGAGACCTTTCAGCCAAGCCGGTGCCAGGCTTGAAGATTACCCCACTGCCCAGAGGCGATGGGGGACATGATGGAAGTTGGTTGAGGTGGCCACGTGCTTTTGCACACACAAGTCATGAGCTGGTCCAGATATGTCCAGATTTATTCTTCATCCCTTCACCTGTGAGGGATGGGTTGGAGTATTCAATGATAAGACAGGTTTATTGCGAGTACATTCTCAGAGTTCCTACCTGAGTAAACTCCGGCTTCCGAGTCGTAATTGGCACTTAAGGTGGAGAACATTGATGTGTGGAATAAAAAGCCAAGGTAGACCTCTGTGGACATGGAGTTCCAACATGAACAGGGCTGAAAAGGCTTCAGATCTGCACCTGTCTGAATCCTCCCCTTCCGTCAGCTGTCGCCCTGAGCCTTGATGAGGCCTTCCAAGTCGATCTGAAGTGCCCAGCAGTTTGGCCAAGTCACTCTGACGCTGCACAGAAGACTCTGACTCTGAGTTTGCCCAGCTGAAACCGAAACAGTTCTGCTCCGAGGAGAAACAGGACAGGCATGACATGTGGGCAACATTAGATGGGCAATCATGACATGCAGGCTTCTATTGGAAGAGTGTGTGTGTTTTTGTATGTGTGTGGAATGTCAATTCGGTCGCAGGGACAATCAGAGACCAAAAAGAATGTTTGAACATTTTTAAACCACCTGAAATTGGGAAGTTGAGCTGAAGCAATCTCTGCAAAGGTAAACACAGGTGAGGGTTTATTTTTCAGCGCATCGTTCGCGGCTCGTTCTCCGTGGATAGTCACGGATAGTCCAACCAGACGGCGAGCTGTGATGGGTAAGATGTTTGTTCGGCTCTCAGCTGTGGTCAGCGGCGTGGTGAGCAGATTGGCGCTCCGGCTGTTGGCCACTGAGCTGTTGGCCACTACCCAGAACTATGCACCCGTGTTTCCGTCGTGGGTCCGTTTTGTTCCGTTTTGCTGGCGTGTCTGCGTTGGCGTTTCGGTCTGACTCTCTTGTCATCTCCCTGAGGATTCTTAAGCAGTGCGCATTGTTTTTGAAATCTACAGTTTGGGTCTGTCCCATAACCTGTCAGTAAACAAATTTACTATTGTAGAGAAAGGCCTGCAACTGAACCATCATCTACTGTTACAGTACTGGTAATGGGACCCAATGTATAGCAATACATGTTCGTCCATGTGCGTTTCGGTTTGTAGCGACCCATTCTGCAGAGACATTCGATGAATTTCGATACCCCAAGACAAACAGTTCCCCAAACCCAAATTGGTCCATTCGGTTTGTTTTGGGAGGTCATATTATGATGTACCAGCAAAAAAACATCCAATGCGCAATGGCCGGAGCAGGGGGCCTGCTTGCAATGCACAGATAGATCAGAGGACTGAGGACAAGACTCCTGCAGCACAGTTTACAAGCAGCAAGGCAAGACTTGATCAAACGCCTTTGCTTCTGAGTAGAGGCCATGCCATGTCTTCCTGAATGGGGCACGACTGGTTCGGAACTCCCAAACACCATCCTACCGGGGCCAATAATCTTCCCACTCCTTTCTTCAGCATTCACTCGCCTACCTGAGGGACTCTTTTTATCTCTTTGGACGCACTTTGCGCAGGTTGATTGTGACCTGTATCGGGATCACCATGTGCCCCCCCCACCAGATCTTGACACCCAGGTCCCCAGATTTTGACAAGTCACCAGTCTGGGTAAAGATAGGGGAGCCTATCTTGGTGTCCTTTAGAAATTTCAGAACACCTCGAGGTATCATGCCACTGCTAGCCATGGCCCAGAGGTGGATCTGTCGTACCCCCAAACCATCCACATGAAGCTCCCAGGTGTCCTGATTTTTCACCTTCCATTTACCAATCAGAGTGGCTCAGGAAGTCACGGACCTTGCATTCTGCACGTGCAACGATCCATGTTGCAACGATCGTGTGGCATCTACTCGGTTGCAGTTGTGCACTAGCGTACAGAGTTGACAGTTGTGCAAAGGTTTAGTGCTCCAATCACTTCTCAGTCTGTGCTTCATCACAAAGAAGCCCCATTTCGGACAGATGCGCCTTCTCTCATTCTTACTCGAACCCAAGGACAGATACAGTTTCCAATCACAGGATGAGCACAGATTATAAATTTAAGTTTGAATCTAATGTCTTTAATTTGTTTGTGCACCGTATCATATGATATGTAAACACACACGCATCTTATTTGTCATCCTATCTCACGGCGTTGTTGTGGGGGTACAAACTGTGGTCTTTTCAATTATGGGCCATTACCGACTCTCGACATCTCACTGGGTCTTTCAAGAAGTATGTCCCATCCCGTAGCATGAATGTCAGACACCCCGGCGACACGAAGTTCTGATTTCTCTTCAAAGAAAGGGTTGTAGGGGGGGAGTTCAAGGTGCCGCAAAAAGTTACTACAAACTAAAAGACCTGGTGAAGTTGAGGTTCTGCGACCAGTCTGCAGCAGGAAACGCCCAGATTCCGCCCTGCCGGGATGTCTTGAAACAGGCACCGCTTAGGTACTGGGTGGTTGTCTATCTTCCCTTTTGAGATAGAGACGTAGTATGACTTAGTCCTCTGAAACATGCAGATATATGCAGATAGAATGTTGTTGCACTTTCACTTCAAGATGCAGCACATACCTCCATGCATAAGCATGTCGAGATGAATTGCACCTCACAACATTGGATGATTGTCCACGACTTGCCTCGCATTCACACAGATCTGAGGAGTGCCCCTTTGGGCTTCTAAACCGGAAGCAACAAAGGGGACCCGGACACGGAGCAACGTTTTCGTCCAGTCCATAGTTGCGGTTCGTCGGGCAGTAGTGAAGCGCCCCAAAAACAGCTTTCTAGGGACAAATGAAAAACCTGAGGGACCGCAGAGTTTAGTCTATTTGATCCTCTATTGAGGAGCGGGGTCATGTGTTTATCCTATTTTGTGTTACCTTCATGCCCCGGATGATAGTAGTGTGTGAGAGACTGATTTCACCGGGCGTACCGGCCGTGAAAACCCGGCACCGTTTTCGCGTGTTCCCAGTCGGGTGGACCCTTCGACTGACCGACCAACCGGCCACTTTGGGAAGGACCAGGTCGCGGCCCAGGTCTTGCGGAGCTGCAAGGCCCGTGGCCACCAATTGGACGACGAGCCTGCTCGAATCAATCGGCATAGATCAGGCCACATAGTTGCTTCATCCAACAGTATCATGAATTCGCTCTTTCTGCGGTGATGAAGCAAGTATATGAAAGACTTCAGAGATAGAACTCCTGTCAAGGAAAGTAGGAAACTGAGAGCACTGCATAGAAGTCAATGCCACAACTCACTTGGTAGGCCAGCAGACCAGGCATCTTCGAGCATTAGATGTTACAGTGAGGGTTGAGTCGTTCAAGTGTCTTCAAGTACCCGTCTTGCATGCGCAAAGGTTAAAAAGGGAGCAGAAAGAAGTGTCTAACGTTTTCACTGTATAGCTGGGCGAAGAGAATTGGACATGGAAAGAAGCTGACATGGTGGTTGTGGCCTTTCATTTGCCTAGGAAAACGGCAATTCTTCGGCCGGTCGTGATAGTTTCAATCAGTCCTCTTGAAGCTTGGATCGCAAATGCGTCGGTGGCCAACGGTGGCAACGACCGAGAGGAATGACTTAAGACAGACCGAGCTTTTGCGAAGCCGCGGGTGCTGAGGAGCTTAGAGAAAGTATAGACTTTACCGCTAGAGTATACACCCTGGACAACGAGGGCGGAAACGCTCACGAGATGCCAAGTAGATGGGCGGAGTGTGTCAGATGCTCCGCGATCTCATTCCATGCCACCAGACAAACTCTAAGAGATGGGCCGCAGGGGTGCTTCGCGGAGCATGAAACGAGACTTCGTTCAGACCTGCTGGCAGCTACTCCCCCAATGATCTGAGACTCCCCCAATGATCTGAGTATGGCTCAACAAAGATGGCCGGAAGTCTTCTTTCTCACCCTTGGAGTGAGTGGAAAGCCTATATACTATATACTGCTTTGAGCATCTTTGAGCGTTCTAAAATGTTCATCGGAGGCCTCCCTTCGTTCGCCTCAGCCGGAGGTTATGGCCGATGGCTGATGAGACCACCTCAGAGGCCCGTGACCAGGTCACACGTTGGGCGGGTAGCTGATGCGTCGGGATGTGGATACCAGCACCACTCGAAGCTTTGCAGGGCGCCGATTTTCGGAGGAAACCAGGTCGTGCAGGTTCTAAAGCGAATTGGTGTGGGGTGATTGGGTTACAGTCCAACTTGCAACTTGGACTTGCGCCGAATCGCGGCCTCAGGTCGCTGCAAGATGCACACTACTCCAAGGCACCGCGGGGGGGCTCCAAGGGGGACAGCTTGCGCAGCTGCGCGAGTGGTGCGTCGTCTGGACTGAGAGGGTCGCGTCTGCGTGCCTAAAAATCTGGGGACGACATGGGACGACTCATTTCGACGACTCATGTGGTCCAGTCACTCATGTTGACGACTGCTTTGGCATAAGGCTCTGATGCCATAGTTGTTGGGGGATTTTGCAGGTTGTTGGGTAGGTAGGTCTTAAGACGACATGGAGACTGATCATTGAATACGACATTCTACGACCCTATACTATACTCCTGGAACTTTGTCCTTGTTCATTGAACAGCTCCTGTGAGGATTTTTGTGGAAGGTCTCATCAACGTTTCAGAATTCTCTACATCTGGCGATGAGGGACGTAGGGGCTTAAGCAACAGAACAGGTATTGCGACCACCACGAGAGGGGTTCACAAGTGTTGTGAACATTACTTCTCAAGTACCTACTTCTCAAGTACCAGGCTGTAAGAGAGATGGACACATGGGAACACAAACCCCAAATCTGTATGGTGTCCTTTTGCTGAGGATGGAATAGTTACTCGAGACTTGATGTCCTTTCTACCTTCAAGATGCACACCCTGGATCACCCTGGTGTATTTTTTGTGTTCTGGTAGACCGTATATTTCATGGCGTGAAAAGCTGGATACATCTTCAAAGGCTTTGAGTTGTTGGAATTCGGCCTTTGGGGTTGACTGACAGTTGATTGGGAACCCGTTTCAAGGTGGCAAAGGAGCCCGAGGCGTCTTTTTCATTCATCGAGTCATCATGTTTAAGGCCTATGCCATCTTAAAAAATGTGTTTTAAAGTCAAAAGCCACCATGGTAAAGACTCAAAGCTCCGAACAGACTCTAGGAAAGCTGCTCAGGTGCTAGACCGACACAGGTGTCCTAGGCCATTGCCAAATCTGCAGTTGAGATTAATTGAGGTATTTCTTGACAAGTAAGGAACAGTGTTTCTTTGGGTGTCTTTTGTTGGTTTCTTCAGCACAGTCTGCAGACACACCCATTAGGTACAGACACACCAAGCAGGTGCAGAAGCTGCACCCCCGCTTCACACAGCGTTCTCGACAGCCGCTGGCTCCACAGCCGCACCTGGCCCCAATTTCACACGTGATTTTGCCCTCTTCGAGACCCACTTTGTGGGGGCCTCGGTTCTTCGTGTTCGCCATCGGGGCGGTCATGGTAGGGGTGACGGTCGGTGGTAGGAGGCTCCCGGTATCTCCTGGCCATCTGGGAGAGTTACCCAGCAGCGTGCGGGTGATCCCTCCTTGCCCTGCACGTTCTGCGGCTGTGGAGAACGCAAGATATTGCAAGCCATCCAGCACAATTGTCCCTGTCCATGTTAGTTCAAACACCTTTAGAGAGTTCCAACATGGTCTTCTGCTTGTCAAGCTTGGAGTTGTTGTTTGCAATCCACCCAGTACCCAGTGGGGTCCTTGTAAGCACCGGTTCCATCTTCCCCGGTTCGTGGCACCCGGTGCAACCATCCTGACAGCTCTACATCGTAGCAAGTTCGTAGCAAACCAGCGTGCGTGCCAGCGGAGCGCGGCGAGTCAATGGCGCCCGGACGGCACCCACCGAACCCAAACAAAGGCCACCTGTTTCAGGGACGGTGGTGGCCATTAGTGGCCATGAATCGCCGGAGATGGGGGGCCGATCGGGGGGGAGAGAGCAATCTGCTGGGCACGTGCTCGAGTTTCTGAGCGACGAAAGCAGACATCCCCAGTGGATCATTGCTGCTTTGTGGGTTTCAGTGGAAGTGGGCTTTGTGAGATTCGCGGACCACACTTGCATGTTCGTACTTGCATATATAATACATCTCATGATTTCGTGGCTTGTCCCGGTGTCGCCGTGACCGAACACGGCTCAGGTCCGATGCGGCGGGAGAGTATGAGCCCGTCTTCGTCTCGGTCACCGTCTTCTGAAGAGAAGGAGGAGTCGACGGTGAGTTGGGTTTTTGGGAGTTAGACACGAACTGCAGACTTTTGATGAACATTTTGCATCAATTTGTTGAGTCTACATGACTAAGGAGTGGACTGTCCTGTCCCTGTCCCATGTCTTTCGTTCTTTTCCGTACTTATCTGCTCGTCGCTGATCCCGGTGGGTGAGTGAGTGAGTCAACAAAAACACACACCGACTCAGGAGTCGAATGCTTTTGAAGCTGGTGTCACTTCACCGCAACATGTTGGTTCTGGATTGTGTAGTATACAGAGGCCCTAAAGAAGCTTGTCACTGTTTCACTTTTTACGACCTTTGGCCGTTTGAGTTCTGGTGAAACTGGGAACATTTGCGACACGGATTTGTCACATGTGTGACACGGATTCATGCGTGACACGGATCCATACCACACATGCAACCGCCCAGGAGACAGAATATTTGCCTGATGAGGAGTTACCCTCAGAGGCACAGGGGAGACAGAGAGATCGGCGGAGGGAGGCTTTCTTTTGCATGCTATAGAGAGACATGCAGATACAGGCAGATACCAGAGATATGCAGGATCTTTGCCATACGGCGCCAGGGAAGCCAAGGATCCCAGTAGAAGAGAGGACACACCCAGCTTCTTGTTACCAGTAGCCTCTTGTTACTGGTAGTTGCCTCCAACCTAATAGCGATGGCCTCCACCTAGTAGCGTCCTTGTTACTAGTAGCACATGGTTACCCACGGACACCCACAGAGCAAAAAGAGAGTGGCTCCATTCCGCCCTCCTTGAGGACACACCGCTTGTTCCACCTGCTTCTCGCCGCCGGAGTACGAAGAGAAAAAAAGAAACCATCAAACAAATAACATCCTGGCGAGGAAGACAACCATCCATATGTAAGAGACAGAGAAAGTGGAAAAAAACCACATCCATCATGGTTTCCGATGTTCTTTTCTTGATTTTCTCTAACACACATCGCCAGGAGGATGTCGAAGGTCTCGAAGAAGCCGTGCCACAGGAGGCTTCTTCGTCCGAGTCGACCCGTTTTCGCTCGGACCGACCGCGGAACCGTCGGTGTGTCCGGAGCCGAGGCGACCGTTGGGGACGTTGACCGACCTAAAGGGCCAGGGGTCGGAAGAGAGGACGTTCCCAGGCCCAGGCTTTTGAATGTAGTGAAATGATTTTGGAGTTCTTTTTAGGAGGGTGCGATTTGACGAGCATGTGTGTGTGCTGCCAGACTGACATCAATTTGAACACCTGGGGCCAGCTTCATTAAATGTAGCTGGCCCCAGGTCGCGTCAGACAGTCAGACAAAATTTTCACAAGGTCCTACATCTGGCTCGGGTTCATTTGATGAGACAGACCTCTCAATGTTCTAAGATGATGGCAAAGTTTGCACTACATGGAATGCATGGTCAACGGATACCATGCAGTTCATCAATTATTGGTTGTTTGTCATTGCATGTGATTTCCACAGCACATACATTACAATAACATACCATAACAGTATATATATATATACACATATCATACAAGGGTCAGGTTGTCTCTAACAAGCGTGCATTTTCTGGCAAGACCGAGGTATGCACCACACGTCATTTCGCCGTCATGTGCCGTCCTTCCGGTCCATCCGGTGCAGGAGGAGGAGATCCATGATGAGTGCCGCTGGGAACAAAAACGACGGTTTTGGGGCGAGGCCCGACTCCCCATGGAATTGGTCGGTCAGTAATCCAGTCGTGTCCAATTTGACCAGCAAAGATTGGGTTTTCGAAGGGTTTTCGAAGGGCAGGGTTGATGGTCCAGACACCCTGCAGCTCGATCAGCTTCCAAAACAGTTCCTGTGGAGGTGGCGTTAACCCATATTCAACGTTAAGACCACGTGAAACCCCCGGTCTCGACCGCTTCGGTCTTGGACTGTCGTGGGGGTTCTCTCGTTCTCCACTCTGACTGTCGTGGACGAACAGAGCCGTCTGCAGTCGATCTCGACGGAGTGCCCGACTGGCCCGGACGCTGCCCGCGGTGAAATTCCGGACAGTGACAGACTCGTGCGACTCGGGAATGAGGCGAAGAGAACCCCTGTAGGCCGGATCCATTCCCATATTCCGAGTCGCACCAGTCAGATGGGAAGTCGGACCAGTCGCGGCTTTCTACCGCTTCTCGTCTCGTCGGCACCACCGGAACTCCTCCCGTTTGAACCGGAACTCCGGTGAGGTCTCGAGAAGTATCAGGCGGTGAAACGGCACGTGCGGGTGTTGGCGGGTTCGATGGAAGGCATTCATCCATGGCGGTTTGATGAAGCCAGGGAATCTAAATGGAAGCCACAGGAAGCCACGCCTTCTTATGAGTAGTTGTTCATTCGACGCCGCAAAATGAGGAATGAAAGGAACCCTATGTCATAGTATTTTTCTTCTCGAGTGTTCTTGAGTTTATATCAACTGCCATGTGAGTGGACCAGTCTATTGCCAAACAGAGTTATATAATTACTCCTCCATAGGTCCTGTATACACTGATCATACCATACCATTTGATTCTGTTTGGCTTTCCGCACCCCGTTTGCTAGGTTGAACCCAGTTAAAGTATCATGAGTTAGATTCGGCCTGCTGAGTTTGACAGGCATTCTTTGAATGCATGAGTAGATATGTCTCAGATATGTACGTATAGTACGTATACATTGCTACACCGCTACACCTAACCTCTGGTCAAATATCTGCATATTTCAAGGAAGCAGAGCGGCAGAACCTGCCACGTTGCTCGTGGTTTTGGAGCGAAAGGATCCGCATCCGCAGATCCGGTGTTCTTTCGCGCTCGCATCGCGGCGCCAGGAGGTTCATGAGGACGCCATGGAAGAGATGCGTTTGCCCCTAGAGGTCGTAGAAGAAGCGCGGCAGGCCACCGGGCAGAACACAACGGATCCCAGCTTGGGATTGGGATTTGAGTGGTGGAAGGGAACCCAGAGAAAAGACAAGCCGCAGAGTATTCTGCGGGAAAAGCAAACAAAACTACCCGGGGCCGATACATGGGTTTCTTCTAGCATCACTGCTAGTGGGCTGCAAGACAGAGAACCCTCTAGGTGGCGGAAGTGGATCAGACCAAAAACACATGTCACAGACAGATGTCAATAATCGTCAACAGAAGTCCCATTTCACCAGAATTCTTTGTCTTCCAACTCGCCAGGCCTTGAACCACTTTATCAGCTTGTCCAACCGTGATGCTGCAGGCGATCTGGGTGACGTTCCGTCGTTGGCCACCTTCTTTTTACAGATGGAGCTCGGTCTGACCGAGGCTGCCCGAAGCTGGACATGGTCTACGTCAGACCACGTCAGTCGACACGTCATGTCGACCAGTCGACGACATGGAGAGAAAAACGGCGACGGCGACCGCGACGGCGACCGAGGTGAGGCGATCTATGCCGCGATTTTTGATTCGGCTCCTTCCTTGCACTCCTTCTTCAAGACACCCAGGCCTGGTGAGTCGGAGCGACCGACTGGGACTTCTGAAGTGGGCACACTAGGGCACACTGGAGAGTGGTTGAGAGGGGGGGTTTTGATATGAAGATGCGGAAATTGAGACTTGACATATGGATATACATATGGCCAGTATTGGGCAGTTATGAGTTACTATACCGAGAAGCTCCTATTCTTCTGGAAACTCATCCGATATCGATCCCGTGGGGCTTGGCTATTTCAAGTTTCAGATTGTTTCAGTGGCTGAGTGGCTGTTTTGTGGTATGTTGTAGTAGAAGAACAGTCTTGGTACTGCTGGTACGGTTTGTTTCATGGTACTTTGAGGATAGCTACACTCAATGTAGCTCAACGATGACTGGACTGTGGTCACCCTCACATTTCCTGATTCCAACACAACGATCAATAGCTCTGGGTCATAAGCGCGAAACAGCTCGGTCAAAGCAGTAACAGTTTACTGGCATGACCCAGACAGTCAATTTCTTACAAGGGAGGACTCACACCTTTATGATATTTTTTCATTCTATAGATGTGTTTTGACGATCACATTTTTCGTTGGGGCTATTGTTGGAGCTTGCTTTTAGGAACGATCCGCGAACGGTCCGCAAACGATCGAATTTAGGTAGTTTTTTTGCGGCAAAGTGATTTTGCCACATGGATCATGAGATATCGTAAAACAACACCCATCCAACAAAACCCATCCCGGGGCAGGATAATGTTCCCATGTTAGAGATCGCAGCAAATGAGAACCGTGCCCGCTGCTTGGCAAATGGCTTCCAAATATGACGCAAAGCAGGTGTGATCTTCCCACCTTTGACGTGACGTGATGGCGACCTGTTTTCCAAGTCTGCCTTTTGGTGCCTTTTGCTCTGGGCTTTGGAGCCTTAACCTCAGGCGCTTTCCATGTCAAACCCTGGGTTTTCAATCCCGGTCGTCTGACCCGGAGGTCGGTGATGGCCATGCGGTTTATGAACGGCTGGTAGCCTCAGATTGGTTTATACGTTGACAGCTAAAGAAAAACGGTGGTCGGAATTCAAGGATTTCAGGAATCAGATTCTATATGATGTTGAGGACATTTGTGTTTGTTTTGTTTAAGTTTATCTTATTTACTTCCTGCGGAGTAGATGTTGGTGAACATTTTGGCACTTTGGATGTCAAGCCTTTACTGTGCTTTTACTGAGCTTAGTTTGGACACATCATTTCAATGATTGAGACGTACAAGAAACACCACGGCAGTCTCAAACGAATTTGTATCAATAGAGTCTGTCTACAGGGATCAATGCCTGTAGCAATTCTCAGGGCCTTGGCCCTCCAAAAACATCGGGATGATCTGATGCTGTCTCGATGAGTCTCAGTGGTTTGTTGTCTATAATTATGTTTTGATGTGGCAAATCCAACGCTGTGGCATGGAGCAAGAGTTGAAGACTGACTGAGCCTCCAACATGGCGATATAGTTGAGAGTCCATGTTCAGGGAAATATCATATACATGTATATATATAATTTGTATGTATTAGATGACGATGACTTTTTGGGATTTCCTAGTATATTTCCATTTTGATGTTTGACATATACGTCATTGGAGGGAGAGAAATCATCCACGATGAGAGCGTCCAAATCTTGTCAGGAGTTGTGACGCTGATGAGCGTTGCTCATGACCCAGCTGCCCTCAAGCTTGAGGCTGGCGGCGTTTGGATGGCTGACAAGGTCACCCGGTCATTCCAAAGAGGATCTGAATCAATCGATTCAATGATGTTCTTATATATTCTTATGAATCTAGTGACTCTAGAAGAAATGGAATCATAAGAACACAAAGAACCCTGATTCCAGACGGATGCTAAACCTGGTCTATCCAAGCTTGCTAAACGTTGCCTCACATGCTCCATGCCACCCATACTGATTTTCTTGAGCCATGTATACATACATATATATATATATAATACTTGGATAGACATCCTCCATTCTATTGGCCAAGGGATGCCAAGAAACATCTTTTGGCCCTTTGAACATGTTGTTTGCCTTTTTGGGGCTAATGCTGGGCCACACAATTAGTGATGGGGGTAACCTCTGCACATATTTTTGGAGGGTTTTTAGGGTAGCCGCAATAAGAGTCACCTCTGGAGTTCAATTCATTTCGCTTTCATTTTGCTTTCGGACTGACACCTGGCGAGTGTTCTGTGTTGACACACCTGAAGGAACGCTGCACACTTCTGGTCGCGCGAAGCACACAGCTGCACGAACGCTTCCTGTGGTGCCACAGGTGGAGTCCGTGGGCTTCCGGCACCTCGAGCGGGACCGGCACTGTGTAGCTCCACGGGACGGCGAGAAACGGTGGATCTCACCCCCCCTCATCCAGGGCGATCCATGCAGATGTTTGGATCGCCATGCAGATGTTAGGCATCGATTGTAGGTTTGGGCGGGGCGTGCCCGTTGACAGCCAATGCTTGGAAGCAATCCTCAAACCTGGCGACGTGAGGTCTCTGTTTGGTTTGGGAAGATGATTGTTTAAAGAGAAAAAATGAGTAGAGTCGTAGCTGTTTTACGTGTTTTAGAAGTACAGTCGTAGCTGTTTTAGAAGCTTCGGGTCGAGTCATGTTCCATGTTCACCAGGGTAGGAAGACATGTGTTGGGGTCCAAGTATCCCGTCGTCTACCTCTGACTCGATGCTTAATTCGGAGTTTCCGGCGGTCCGAGCTCGAACAGCATGCTCAACACAATCTTCCCTCTTCGTGTTCTTCATTGCAACAGCAACACAAGCCCAAGAAACTCCAGCGTGGGGCTTTCACGCATGGACAGCATGGCCCACCCAGGTTTCCAAACCTACTTGCGTCTTGTTCCATGAGTGGCATGAATATCTATATGTCAACATGGTCAAGGCTAGGCCTAGCATCTATTTGTTGATCCATGAGTGACATTAACATACATGCGTCCGTATCTATCACTAATGCACATTGCCACACAGAACCCCATAACCAATCATAAACTCAGCCGCTGCTGCATAGGCCAGCCGACTTTAATGACACGGCTCAAATCGACTAATCGATGACTGTTGTGAAATCGATCACATTTCGGGCCCTTCTTCGTTTCATACGACTAATCGATGACAATGTTGTGATGTCTAAGATGTCTATGACAATGTTGTGAAATTGATTACCCCACCCCACCCCAGCCCACCCCACGGCTCATCACACGGCTCATCGATGACCATGCTGTGACCACGATCGGTTGACAATGTTGATGAATCCTACAATTACAAGATACGTGTGTCTTCTACGATCTTCAACGTGTTGTAATTCCACTGTGATTCAGCGAACATGTGAACAAAGTGCGCGACAGGGGCGCATCCCTACCGCACATAAATGTCCTTAGTGAGCGCCACAAAAGCGTGTAAAAACCAAGCGAATATACACAGCAGCCAAATGCATTGGGGTCTTAAACAAACCTGCCTGATCCTGCCTGCATATATATAAATATATACACATAGTTTGGTGGAATTGCATCATTCTTCACTTTGCTTCTGATTCTGTAGATGTGGGCGGCCTTTTCTTGAGATTTGATTTAATCACGGCATTTTAAGATCCACATGCCAAAATCTTGTTCGATTTCGATATGAGTCATAATAGTCATATGAGTTCGTCTCCACAACTTTGGGATTCAGTTTTGACATGTCGTTGTGTACTTATTTTTGACATGTACTTCTGGAACCCCAAACCAACAGTTCAAAAAGGTAACCTGACCTCATTTATTCTTCATTCTGTCTTCAAACGCTTTTTAAACCTTAAACGTTTTGTGTGTTAGGCTCAGGACCCCCCAAATCAATCCCAAAGCACTCTTTGCCAGCCAGCACTTCCAATCCACAAAACAAACCACGCCCGCTGGGTCTCCAAACACGCCTCGTCTGTCGGCCTCTTCTTTCGCCCATCTCGGCCCCCGGTCCATTTTCTTCGTCGTCACCAGGAGGTGACACCTTCCAGGGTGGCCATCTTCCGTGACGCGATCGTGGAGTTGTTGGACATGGAGCGGAGCGAAGTCGAACACGGACGGTAACCAGACCCCTGTCGCTTGGGACGGTTGGGACGGTTGGGGAACAAACATTAACAGCCACTGTCAGAGATGCAAACTCGGCCTTAGAGGGTACAACCAAAAGATGTTTTGCATCTCTCATTGAGCTGGTTTTAAACGGTTTGTCTCTTTTGAGCCGTTGATTTGGCTTATTGATGATTTACTAACCACCAAGTGGTTGATGTGGCTTCAACTCATCGGACCCAGATGGTCACATGCTTCAACCGCCGGGGTGGACAGGTGAAAGTGGTCTCCCGGGCGGGGTCTGGTCGGAGCCCCCGTCCTGGGTTCCAGCACGTTATTTTTTCCGCTGACGGGTTTTTGTTCACCGTCAACAAAGGATTTCACCGTTGAACGGAGTTGACCTTGGCCTGCATATGGACAGCCAAGTATCAACATTGAAAGGGGCGCAATGGCGCAACACCAGGTGTGAGGGGGGCTTTCCACACACTCCGACGGCATAAACATCTGGATTTTCAGGAGTTGAAATGAGACTCTCAGCCTTTGCAACATATGTTTTGTGGGGGACAATGCTTGTACGAGGATAGTTAGGAGGTAAGTCCCTAACTGTTCAAGAGACGGAACAATCATGTTCTGCAGGCTTGTGATTTCCATTTCAGCCTTGCGCTTTTCAAAATCGTTTGGGTACAAACACATGGCAGTGCCACGTCAAGTGAGTGCTTCTCTTGCCAGGAGCTACCGAATGGCCTCTGCACTAAGGCCAAACTTGGTATTCAGGCGACTCGGGAGTAGCCTACTGCAAGGAAAGCATGCGGTGCTGCAAGAATCTTTCAGCCGAAGCCGGTGTTCAAGCTTTTCCCCATGGATGCACGACCCGCAAACATCATGAGCATGCTGAATGAACATCCAGACGGCCCACAAGAGACATATATCTGTCTAGTGGCCTCCAAGCTGGTAGAACATGAAAAATGGCATGCCGGGCTCTGCCGGCATGGGAGCCTGGGCAGGTTTCCTTTCGGCAGTTACAACTGGTGGAGTCTTGCTCCTTCGAGTTTTTCTCTTTAACTCTTTGACGCTTTGACCTTCGGTCGACCGGACTTTTCATTGGCTTTCTCGTGGCAATTCGCGTTCGTTGGCGGCAGTCTACCGGCCGCGCCTGATGACTGTTGGTCAGTAAAGCTCCCGTGTGTCAGAGCAGGACGTGCGTGCATGGAATTCAAATGGCCCTCAAGCCTTAGCCGCTTCCAATCTTTACATCAATCTTCTCATCACCTACTCCAGCCTGGAGATTTCTGGAAACCCAGCCCGGTGTGGTAGATTGGACTTTGCACTACGAATTCGTGGCAAAAACGACCGTCGGCCAAAGAGCCAGGCTCCAAACAACGGCCCCACTGATCGCGGAGCCGCCCCTCCGATCGCCCCGGCCTCCGCTCTTCCTTCGATCAGAGCACCGTTGCCAGTGATCAAGACAGCTTGGGTTGCAGCTTCGGCTGGCCCCGGACAGGGACACAAACGTGTCCAGTCCCCAAACTCCCACCATCTCCGACCAAACTCCGGCTGCATCCAGTCTGCCCAGTCCGTCGATCTGAGTGCCATCGCCCCATTTAAGACCCATGTGCCCCATGGGTCTTCTTGATGGAGCGGTGGGCAATTTGTGGTAACCAGAAATCCAGAGTGTGGTCATTAATGTGAGCGATGTCCCAAAGTTATCATCAAACCATGTTGCTCAGCTGTCAAAGGACAGTGACGGCAGGGTGTCCGAAGGATGTCAACCAGGCCATGGTGCTCAGTGTTAGCTCGACAGAATCCGGGCAGTGACGAACATGCAGAGACGGGCAACCTTGAATCCTGAATCCATGTTTCAGTCTAACAGTCTAACATATAGTATGCTATGGTAGAATGATCACCAATTACTCATAAGTCATCCTCTTGGGAGGCCATCCTGAACTATTGTGGCGGAGGTTACATCTACATCCGTTTGGACGCCTAAGCAGCAGAACACCGGGTGTCGGTAATCCTGTTCAGGAGCTGTTCCTTCCACACACTTCAATGGTGGATGGGATGGGCATGGTGCAACATGGTGCAACAATTCTTACAAACCTTTCAGTCAAATTAATTGGCCCATGAGACCAAATGGCGACAGGGGAGCCTTCAGCCTTCAACTCATGATCGAAAAAAGGATCAACAGGGCATCCGATCTGACCCGATCGCATGGCCAGTCGCATGGAGATGACTTGGTTCACCGATCTGGTCCCTTTTTGGACAACGAACCTCACTGAACTAGTTTGGATTGGTGTGCAGGGGGTGTCCGTTCATTGGAAGTGGTGTGTGAGGGTCTACCGATGTGCCAAAGACGACAGACACATTTACATAATTCCCTAGAAATGGATTCTACTAGGTGAACGTTACTAGATGCCATGGCAAATTACTAGGTGCGACTGGCATTTTCTTGTGGTGGATGACATGTGAATGTTCAGATATTTCACCAAATCGTACGGAGTTTTAGCCATCCTCCAGCCACGGTCCGAGTTCAAGTTTGAACAATGGAGACGGGAAAGTGAAAGGAACAGAAAAGGGTTTTTCCAAGCCTCGCTTGTTTTCCTGTCGGGTCCCTTATGTAATTAGGGACTACAGGGGTGTAACTAGGCACTACACGATTGATAGAACCTCTGACCTCCTGCTTGATCAGCCGCCATCTCTTGTGAAGTGGCCTGTGGTTTCTCCTCGCAGGCAAAAACTATTCCGCGCGGATCAAGATCATCCAAAGGAGTTGGCGAATTGCCAACAACAAGGCACCGAAGACCATACAGCTGAACATCGGATGACGTATTCCACTGATGCTGGACATCGGATGGATGAAACAAATTGAAGCTACATTACGGCCCGGTCTAGGTCTAGGTCAGTGGTGCAGGCTAGCAATCTAAGCGAATTGTTGCGGAGCCAGACCTTTTCATCCCACTTCCCCGTGTTTTGGAGGTCGATTTTAGAAGCTAGCTTGTAGTTTCATACCACCCCAAACCGTCTTTTTTGTGGACACGGCACACATGCGAAAAGCTAGAATCTTCTGCACTCGTGGGAGATTAGTTTTCAACCATCAGGGCCTTTTCCTATGGGCAGGTACTGTATGGTCACCATACAGTATGGTCGACTTTCTACCCCGATTCCCGATCGGATGTTGGCTCCGAGCAGGATAAAACAGACGTGGCTTGGGTTTGCTCCGGGCATTCGGTGCACTTCCTCAGCATGAAACATGTGGAGCGTAGCGAAAAACTGCA
Source organism: Durusdinium trenchii (assembly GCA_963970005.1). Taxonomy (NCBI): domain Eukaryota; class Dinophyceae; order Suessiales; family Symbiodiniaceae; genus Durusdinium; species Durusdinium trenchii. The sequence goes on along the minus strand of CAXAMN010022995.1, from coordinate 708,236 downwards.
CCATTGGGTCGTTTTGGGTCCTTGATGGGCCCATTTCCTGCCCTCTATCTTTACTATGCGGAAGAGTGACTGCTCAGCTGTGAAGTGGTGAGCAGGGGGAGAACCATGAAGTTAGGGACACTTGTTCTTGCAGAGCCTTCCATGCAGGCCGGCGATGAAGAGGAAGAGGAGGAACAGGCGAAGGAGCAGGATGAGCAGGCCGGAGACGATCGGAGACCACTGGACCTGAATCCAGCATTGGGTTATGTCTTCCTTTTTTGTAAGTTGTATGTTTTCAGGAAGAGCCAGGGTTGAGAAGCTGGTCACAAGCCTTTATGAGTCGGGCCATTTCCCCCAACTTGGTAGCTTGATGAAGCTGGATGATGGAGTCAACTCAAAGTCTGGCACCAATTTCTTCCTGTTGCTTTCCTCTGAGCAAGGCATGTTTGCGTAATCATGTTGGCTCGTCGACTCGCTATGCACGTGGAGTTTACACAAACGTTTTTTCGGGGTTGCCAGACTGCAAGAGTCTCGACTCTTCGAATGGGAGAGTCGAACTTCATCAGGATTCAGACATTTTACACAGGCAGTAGATGCAGTAACAAACTCTTTCGACCCATGATCCAGATTCGATCTGGACTTGTCTGGGCCTTTTGTAAAAGAGCCGTTTCGAACGACGTCAAGGCTTGGACCCGACAACGGTTCCCTCTTTTTCATTTCGACCGGCTTGTTCATTGCGCCATAGGGATTACCGGGACGGGATCTGAAGCGATGCCCCTTTCAGCTGGGAGCCTCATCTGGCTGGTGTTTTCTGGTGCGAACGCTGAAGAAACCGGCAACAGCTCAGGTAGACAAAGCAGCGGAGGGATCCGTTGCAGGTGGGGCTATGTGGGGCTGTTATGTCAAGTCCATGACTGGCAGCCGGAAACGGGCATTTGATGGCTGTGGCTTTGCAGTTTGCACATCGAACCCATGACGTAGGGTTTCCCTCACCTTCTGCAGTGCCCTTGGTCTCAGGGCCTGCCAGAGCTTTCTGAGACCATGATCTGCATCTCCTGTGTATCAAGTAGTCCCTGTTGTCAGACTTGTATCGACACCGCCACTAGCGCTTCCGATTGGTTCGGAACGCTCAGACTTCATCAAGTCCAAGTCAGACGATCTTCCTCTTGGCAAAGATGAAACAGGCTGCACGGTCAGAGTAGCGATGTGTCAGTTTTTCATCCATTTTCTGAGCAAAAGAGTGAGGTCCAGATGACCATAATGGAGGGGTTTATTCTGTTTACAGAGAGTATGTCCAGATTGATCTTGCTTGACTGTCTATTTTAGGAAGGCAAGAGCCATCCCCAGATCCATTCTGGAGCCTGAATGTCTAAGTTCTTCTCCCGGACCTCAAACACCAGCTCTACCATCATGACTAGGACGTCTCGAAATCCATTGTTCCTGCAGCCGTTGGTGAAGAGGGCCACTGGCGCCACGGGCGCCGGAAACGGGGCGACCCAAAAAGAGACTTGCTGAAACAGATGTACCAACACGGACAAGCATTTTTTGTATCATGTTATTCATGAATGTATATATATATTAATGTACAATATACTATATATAAATATACTGTTTGCATATAATATAACAAGAAAACACATAATACTCATACTATCAATCTATTTGTATATACAACACCAAAACATGTTATATATATATATATACCTAGAACACCTACAAAGCAGCCGCATGTGGATCCGTCGGCGTCCAGGCCGCAGCCGCTCCAAGTTCAAGTCCGAGAGCTCCATGTCGACGGCGGCCACGGAGCTCAAGGTGTCGATCGGCCGGCCGGTCGCCTGTCGCCGTTGGTCGCGAGTGAAGAAGGCTCAACGGTTGAGCCGCGGTGTTCATAGCTGGTTCTTTTTTTCAGCTATGCCGCAGCTTTTGGGAAACATGAGCCCAGTTTTGTTGTTTTTTTTTCAAGAACTGAGCTGGATGTTCACTGAGCGTTGATTGAACTTCTATCGGAATCTAAAGCACTTACATGCAGCGCTTACTGCGAACATGTTACCGATGTACAATGTACACTGATCAACAGACCAACAGACCACTTCTATCGATGTACATTGCATAAAAATGAGTGGCATCAAATCGACATCAAGTCCAAGACCTGGAAAGGCCTTGTATTTTAAGCTTACCACTGTCAAGTCGTCACAGATAGTCCAAGACCACTTCCAAGACCTTAGTCCTTAACCACTGTCAAGTTGACGACTCGGACATTTCCATGCAGGCCCATGGGAAGGGGAAACCGCATTTTTTGGCCTCTCTCATAGATCGCACAATCTCCACCTTTTCATGGAACTTGACATACAAACCAGGACCAACAAGCAGAAATGTGATGTTTGGATGTTTCTGGCAGCTAAGTGGTAGATGATCCCTGACAGAGGACACCTCCTGCCTAGCTCGATGTTCATCCACTTCCCCCTTCATCGAGCAGCCCACAATTGATCCCCTTTGCTGTTTTCTGATGGCCTCGAGAATGCGGATATGAAGGGCTCCCCTTAGAAGAGATTTCAAAGCTTGTCTCGAGTCTGTGTTTTTTTGTGGATTCAAAGACTTCGATCACAAGGTCATTGTCATTGAGCTTAATTCCTTGTGCATGTGAAGCGCAGCCACCTGCCGCAGCCATTATAGAGGCCATTTGAAGTTCCAACGTTGAAGGCAAAATACGTTCGTTTTGGTGCGCTCTTGCAATGGTGCGCGCTTTGCTCATCGTGTGGATGCTTGTGACCTCTGGTGTCGCTGTGCGAATGGGAAGTGGAGGTGCAGATTTAGAAGCAGATGATGAGTCATTTGCCGTGGGTGACATGGTTTTGATCCAGACGGGGAAGTACAAGTCCTGCCAGGGTGTCTCTCGGTTGGACACTGTTCAGTAATTGCATGGTGCAGAAGAAGAATTCAGGACAGAAAGAACAACTATAGCAGCTAATAGCTAGCAATGGGAGCAATTTGGGATCCTCGACTCTTTGGCCTGTCGCAACCTGTTTGTAGTGGCATCAAACTGCTGTATGATGCTGTATGTTTTGTTTTGTTTGTAGTCATCGTAACTGCAAGTCCTTCAACCAATTCAAACGGTCTTTTTTGTCATCACCAAACTGTTTTAATATTTCTAAACATATAATACTATCATATTGATGACTTTGTTTACGATAACTTCGGTGTGTCTTCTGCATTTTTCCTTTTGAAAGTTCTCTTGCGTATACGACTCTTAGGAAAGTCTGTCGCATGTATATTTTGAAAGCTGACAGTGAAAAAGCAAAATAGGTGTAAAGGCTGATTTTTGTTTAATACGAGCTCTTTGAAGGCTCCCTCGACATATTTTTAAAGGACAAAATCAACAAATATATTATTCTCTTTCCCTTTTTTTGCATCAAACAACCTTGTTTTTGGCTCCTATCTTCTGGCTTTTAAGAAAAATATGACGCCCAAAAAGAAATCATCTCAACTCTCTGCATGTTCTCTACTTCTTGTAGATCTATCTATGACATTGACTCAGACATGTATGCGAGAGGCAAACATGGTAGATCTTTGGGGGCTAGCAAACATATAATATATATATATAGCAGACATTCAAGATGTTAACGTTCTTTTTACAGACATATGGGTTGCATCTCGCATCAAGCATCCTAGACTCCGTTCCTCCGGGACATTTCTTTCCGGATCCGACGCACTGAGGAAGTGATCCAAATCTCTTCCAGTTCCAAAGTGAAGGTGCGCCGCCGCTGTGGCGATGGCCGCAAGGGTGATGGGAAGACGTGGTGGTACAAGCCTGGGCAAGTGGAAGAGATCGATGACTCTGAAGAGGAGGAGGAGCCGGTGGAGCCGCAGGAGGAGCGTTTGGGAGCGAAAAAACCGTGGCTGATGTGGGAGGCATTCTACACATCTTTAGTAGAAGATAGAGACCTGAGGATGACATAGGACGTAAGAAAGAAAGCTGCCGGATAACCCGTATACGAGCTGAAAGCTGATGCGTGGGAGCGGAAACTTTAGATGAGTGGCCAATAACAGATTTCAATTGGGGAATGAGCAAAGAAACCGAAGCCGCTGATTTGACTGTTGGCCAGAACATGTTGAAGCAAACTGCTAGATCGAAAGCAAACTCAAGCCACCTTAATGACTATAGTTGAGGTTTGCCCTTTCTGATGGTCAGAAGAGCCAAATACAAACTTGTGATCAGTACGATCGGTGGTGCATCAATGCTCGTACGGTGTGGTGCATCAGCAGATCTTTCGTTTCGAGTTTCAGAAGGAGCCCGCCCAGCTCGACCCTTTGGGCACAAAAGAACGAACTCCATATAGGTGGGCAGACATTCTTGCTTTCCTCACGACCCGTGGAGGCTTTGCCAGACATCTCTCTCATCATGGATGATGACTTCCGGTCCAAGCACAAGCTCTGTGATCGCTACAAGGACTGATCAAACCGACTTTCTGAAATCCTCCCGGCCTGTCTTGTTTGACGATGAACAGTTCACTGCACATCCGACCGGTCCTACCTTTAACCCACTTTGGACCGGACGGTGTTTGGCTTGGTGACTGTGCTGCATTCCTGAACAAATCCGGGACTCGAGTCACCACTCGAATCCCAAGACTTGGTTGCCCAACAGAAACTTCACCATGGATGTCCTGCCCCATCATGATCCCAAAAGCGTCGACAGACCATTTCACCTCTACTCGGAGCGATCGGACGCTACGAGCCGGGGCTCCTGGCCTTACTAGGAACAGGAAGCTACAAGCCGGGGCTCCTGGCATCGCTACAAACGGAACAAGGACGCTTGAATGATTTTCCTTTCGTAGATGCTTGGGATCCCAGGACCTGCCTCCCGTGGATCCCCGGGCCACACCGCCTCGCCTGAATGGACGGCCCGTGGTCCGGCGCGGGCAGAGCTTTCGACTCCAGCTGCAGCTGTCTGCGACGCAGCTGGGCCGAAGTCGGAGAGGCACGGGAAGAAGTAGGGCCAGACCTGCCAGACCTTCCAGATGAGCTGTTTGCCGGAAAAGACACATATAAAACATATAAAAACAGGGTCTCTGTAGGGAGTAGCAGGGATTGTCTGGGTTATGTGTCGATCAATGGTTGTCGCATTTGTTCGCTATTTCCTTCAGGTTCATGTTAATTATACACTCCGACTCACCAACCTGGAAGTGGAACCCCCCATGTTAGTTTTCGTCAGAGTATACAGTCACATACAGTCACCAATTATATATTTATTTCATTGTTGTGTTGATTCTATGTTGTTATATAATGTCGTATGGTAATATATGTAATGGACTATAAATTATAATGGTATAATATGATTAGATGCATTTCTTAAGCGGGGACTAGGATGACCATCGCTCCTGCACTGAGGAAGTCAGCTGATGTTCGACTCTTGCAGGGCGGTCAGATGGGCAAAGCAGAGCTTCGAGGAGGTGAAATCCATGTGGAGATTCCTGCTTGGGCACCCGTCGGGGAGTATGAGGTGCTAGCTCTCGACTCGAAGGACGCTACCCTGGCAGCTTGGTCGCAGCTAGGGCAACGTAACAAGGGCATCGCTACTAGCACCAATGGCATCGTCGCTTTTTATACAGTGGAAGGCAATCTCTGCGACCGAGTCGCCCTGTCAGCTTCCAAAGTGTGGTCGGATACAGAGAGGTCCGCCCGTTCGGTGTGGCACTGTGGCGAGGGTGAGAAAGGAGGGACCCACGAAGAGGGCGTTTAGGGTGACCCATCCTATCATCCTTATAAATTGATTGCTTTTTTTTGCACGGCGCCGTGGGCAACCAGAGGCCACCTTTGGCTTCATCGTGATCTTCAACCCCTTCAGCTGTCCCTCTTGCCCAGAGTACTCAGATCAGCACCAGGAGCAACTGGGTCCAACTGTGATTTTCTTTATTCACGTGTTTTTGTCTCCAAACTGGATTTCGGACCTTTGCCAAGCCTTGGTTGCTGTTGTCCCTTCATTGAGTGTTTGAGTCTGCATGCGGTTACACATCTCAAGCGTTTGGAGTCTGTTTTGTTGAGCGATTAGCGTGATGATCATCTCCCAGAAGGCTTGAACATGACAGACCATTTGGTCAGCAGCATATTGTTTGGAGCAGCGGCATCACCGACGACTCCGACACACCCAGAACACCGTATCCGGAACCAATGATTCCCATGACGCCACCAGCCCATCCAGTTTTGTGGTGATGGGCACCAGTTCTGAGCACAAGGGTATGACAGAAAAGGCATCAATTGTTTGATAACACAGAACTTGCCAAAACGTGTTCAAACGTTCAAACATCGCAAGTTTTGCATGGTTTTGCCATCCCAGGTATTTAGATGGCAATGAAGGTTTACTCTTCCAGGGCCTCTCAGATCATTACACGGCACCTGGGCAGCAGAGCAGGCCATGTGGGTTGAATATCATCCGGCCGAATCTGTGACCCAGAACTTGAAACGGCTCAAGTTGAAGAGACCCCCAACGGTCGAGCAGCTGGCAGCTAGATGGAAAGGCGACATTGACAAGATTCCTTTGCGTTTTTCCAGATACTTACGAATTCCGGTCGATTCCAGATAGATGCATCCTTTTTTGAGAGGCTTGTGGCACGACTCTGACAGAATCATGCACATTCATCTGTATACTTTTTCTTAAACGCACATAGCAACCTGAGCCCACAAACTGTGTTTGAAAATGTTTGAAAGACGCGACTAGTATGCTTCGACCCATGGTATCCCCGAGTTCAGTGTCTTTCTGGAACGAATCGAGTGGAACGCTTTTCTCCGTATGACGGTCTACTGCCTCTTGCTCCGGGCCGCGCGCGGAGCGTTATAGCGCGCGCGCGCGGAGCTGCTTCACGCGCGGTGAGGCCAACCATTGGTACCACGAGCCCTTCCGAGCCGCTAATTTGCTCATTGCCCTGAAGCTTCTCGGTTCCGATGTTCCGTTCGTATCGATCGAGTTTTGATCGAGGGACCGAATCACCGAGACCTGATTGATTGATTGGTTTATATTGGTTTTCTTTTTTGGGTTTCTGGGGGGTAGCAAATGGATGACTTGATATAAATTGATAAAAAGCTTCAACATGGCCATTGCGTAGGTCACCAGATGTCACCAGTGGTTCCAAAGATAGATACCGTATGATTCCGTATCATTTAGTTGCCCTTAAACATCCTATGTGCAAGACAGGGAGCCAAGTTGGTTCCGGTGCCAAGTGCCAAGGCTCCTGGATTGGCTGCCCATGATGCTCCGGGGCGACTTGACGGCGGTCACACGGTACCTCACGAATGCCGTGGGCGACAAGGTCCACCGGTGCCCCGAAACGTCACGGTGTCACCGGTTCTGGCCGGACTGGCCGATGCGGGACGATGTATGTTTTCATTCGTGGTTCTTCAGGTGCATGCAGGACCAGTTGTAAGCAAGCATAGAAGAACTGAATGTAGATCATGAGTAGATCATGAGGCCGCAAGACAAGCTCCCAATCTGTCAGTGAATATGATTAAACTTTAATTGAGAGCCCATCGCAGTTTACCCAGTTCTCTATGTCTTTTCCTTTGACCTAAGGATCCTGCCAATCGCCTTTGCTTTATAGGCTATCTAGGCACGCTAGGTAGACCATTGACACATTGAAGGAATCAGACCTAGCAACATCTAGCAACCCGACTTTTTTCAATTAGACTGCATGCTTTTTGGGGGAATATCCAATTCAGGGTCTGCTAGAACTAGAACCTGTTGGGGCCTGAAAATTGTCAGAGCTGCTTCCACTTGTTGATGACACGTGACCGCGACAAGGGTTTCAGGTGGTTTCAGATACATACTGTAGTACATGGAACTATAGCTGTGCATTCTTTTAAGTAGAATCTGACCTTGTTCTTTTGAAAGTCTACGCCCCTATGCCTGGGGGTTTGAGGATGATCGAGGGGGAGACTGCAGGTGTTCGGTTGCAGTCGCGGACCAAGTTCGCTTTGGACCGCGGCCAGGTTTGCTTTGGGAAATGGGGTGAAGGAGACTATGCTGGTGGCAAACCTGATGGGGGCTACAAGTGCAGATCGAAAAAATACGTCAAGCGTCTGGAAGCTCAGTGAGGAACCTGCTCAGTTGGGTTTTCTTTCCGTTTTCGATTCGGAAGAAGGATGATTTGCCTTGCCTTCGTCTCGCGAAAGGGCATGTTCCATCGGACAACTCTTTGTCATGGAGGGCCCACCGCGCCGGAGAGGCATCCACTCGGGCCAATGTAGAACTCAGAACAGAAGCGGCCCTGATCGTATGTAACTCTTCAAGTTCTGCATGGCACTGCAGACCAAACTCTTCCTTTTCTTGCTTCTTTGTTTCTAACAGCAATGGTCTCCAACCTAATAGTGATGGCCTCCAAAACGTATGTATATATATATATATATATGGCCTCCAGCCACGAAGATGCCATCAGGGAAGCAGGCAAAGGAAAAGGGAAAGGGCAAGACCGTCTTTAAACAAACGTGACACTTTCTTAGCAAACATTGACTTTTGAGAAGAGTCAAAAATCTTTTTTTTTGAGAATGCCCCTGCAAATAATAGGTTGCAGAAACGTCCTTTCTTTTTCATGGTCACGCAGTCTGATGGTGTATATTGCTTTCTTTGGATATTGCTTTGGCAAACAAAGCTATGTACGATTCATTTGGACATCCAAGCCAAGGGAAGTTTCCCACATCCACTCCTCGTCCACTCCCCCACATACACGACCTCCGGCATTTGGGCGAGGTCGTGCAGAGAAGTGGGCGCATACATGTCCCTTGGCACAGAATGGCAACTCTGCTGACGGCACGCAACATCGAAGGCCGCCGCCCCCGGTCATAGCGGACTCCCCCGGTCACGTGACCTTTCGGGGGTCGGGCCGGGCGTGTGTCACGTGCCGCCACTGTCAGACGGCGGGATCCCCACGCATCCGTGGGATCGGTGTCTCGGTCGTCTGGAGATCGACGTGTCTGGGACTGCACTGCCGCCCCAGAAAGACCCCCAGTCAACCACCATATATATAGGCATATATATGGCAGTCTCATGGAGTGTCTGGGAATTTGGAACGCACAGGGAAGAGCTTGATGTCAAAACCCACATGCCAAAGTGGAGGAATCCTAACTGGCAACTTCTTCCTTCGACCAAGGTACAGGTTCAGATGGGAATTCCTTTGAGACGGTAGCAGGCAGGCTCCTCTTGCAGTTCAGATCTCAAACCTCTATATAAGACGTATTGTCATATTCCCTCCAGCAAACTAAGAGGCACTCAGGAAGAGCAGATGTCGTTAGTAACGTAAGACGTAATTGAATCTGGACCCACCAGTTTATGCGTAGTAGGAGGGGTGCTTTTGTTTCAGAGTGCACCAATTGACGTACGTGGAAGCGGGCAGTATACCATTCTTTTTCCTCACAGACACCCACTGCCTGGAACGGGGCCCAATGAGGTCATGACCCGACATCTTGGACTTCATCTTCACCGATCCTGGAGAAGCATTGGGGCTTGGTGCAATCCGGTGTGCCATCAGCCGTTCAATACTGCCAATGCTTTGATGCTCGGTCAAATGAGGAAGGCCGTGTATAGTAGTTTCCCGTGACGTACGTGACGGGGCGTCCTGGTCTTCTCCAGCCACTCCCTGCTTCCATTGGCGCAGATACCCACACATACCCACACCGACCAACGAACAAAAATCTCGTGAGCAGAAGAAAAAGCGTTCCGTGCTGAAGGTGTTCTCTGGTGTCCTCACGACCATTGGTCGAACCTTGGGCATCGCCACGCGTTCCGTCACCAACTTCCAATCCGCGCACGACGTGAACTCCGATCGGGGCGTCTCCAAGTTCTTCTTCACGACTCCAACGGGCGTTTGGGAACCGGTGCCTGGGCAGTACGATCGGCTCCTTCGAAGCAGATGTGGACGGTCAAGTGGACCAGCTGAAGGCATCACTTGGGGTACCTGTTTGGATCTAATTTTGTGTTCTGGTCATTTCTGGTTCCTGGATCGGGGGAACTCCGAGAGACTGGAGAGTGTGCCGGCCGGGACACAACTCCATCAAGTGGTCGGTGCCGGCCTATGTGGTGCTTTCATTTTTCTGTTGATCAGGGAAACTAGACATTTAAAGAGAGGCATGCGGCATGGTCTAGAAAGCTCCGCCTGCCTGATGGGCGCGCAAGACCCTATTTAGGCCCTGATTAGTCTCCAAGCATGAGATCCTCAAACTTCCCCCGTACAATTTCGCCTCAGTGGCTCAACTTCCTCGGGCAATTCCAGCTGGCGGGGAATATTGGAGAGCAACCCCGGATGGTTTCATGAGAACAGGCGTTTGAAGATCGATGACACGTTCACGCGTGAGTTCACACGTTCCGCAGAATGTGCGGTTGATCGCGTTCGCCGAGAGCCGATGTCTTCGCTCGAGAGCCCGCCCAGACTCGAATTCCTTCGACTCGGGGGGTCGACGCTCAGCAGGCGTCGAATGATGCCAGAGCAGTTTGCAGGTGGAATTCTCAGATACTTTGTGCCCTGCCTGGTGCGAAAGCGCCAAGAAGGCCAAGAAGAAGAAGTGCAACCTCAAACGCTGCTCTTCAGCGTCACTCCGCTTGAAGATGTTTTTGGATGTTTTTGGCAGTGTTTGGGATTTGGAACGTGTGTGGGGTGCAAGGCACTCCGCAAAAAAAACAGTGGAACCACATGGAGGTTGAAGTTGGATGATCCTCACTTGTGCTGTTCATCAGCTGATCCAGGTCGATAGCGTCTGACCGGCCGGGTCACAAAAAGAGCTGCCAGATATGCAGACGACGATCCAGTGGGCAAACAGTCCAGTGCAGTCCAGGTAAACAGCATTAAACAGCTGTATACAGTATACATACAATATTCATACTGATGCCCCAGTTGAAAGGGTAGTATGCACGTAAATATTGCCAGGCATGTAGACATGAGAAGTGTGGCATGAGCTGCCCTACTTTGGATGAGTTGCACAAAGCAAAGTGCAACAGTTCTGCTCCAAGGTTGCGCAGAGGTGTTGGCTTCACTGGCCGCTGCAAGGCATGCATTCCTTGTGTGCCATGCGAAAGCTGCTGGAGCTGCAAGAATCACACAAAATTCTTGGAGTCTAGGGATCAAGTTTTGATGGACCGCCCTATTACTGTATGTTGCAATTCAATTTCCTGGGACCACGAGCTATCGTCAGTACATCGCCCACAAAAAGAGCTGCAGATCCAAGCCACCCTGGATCCAACCGAAGCCGATGGCCTTTAGGGACTGGCGTGATAGTGACAGTTGCCTCCAGGCAAGAGGCTTCCCAGACAAGTCTTTTCCCTCAGGATGACTCTTGAACATGACTCTTGACTCTTGAGACTGTGGACCCATGAAACATCGACTAGTAACTGAAGCTATTAGGTTGGAGGCCATTACTACTAGGTGCTAGAAGCTACTGGTAACAAGAAGCTACTAGGTTGGAGGCCATCGCTAGTAGGTTGGAGGTGCGCAGTACTTCAGAGCGGATCTTTGTGGCCGCGCCCAAGCTGAGGGTTTGCACCGCAAAAGGGTGACCGCCTGGGCAAACACAGTAATAGAGCAGATATGACGTCGCAACAGTCCTTCTGAGGGATTCTTGGGACTAAAACACACCAAAACTATTCATGTTCGGCTGATCAGTGAGATTGAAACCCGCAAAAAGAGACAATGTGACTTTGGGCTCTTGAGTGCTGTCTGGTCACACATTGTCAAAGCAACTTTTCGTGACTCTAACCACCACCACGACCACCACCACCGCCACCTCCACCACTTATGAAGTTTCAATCCTTCAGTCTATGGTTGGTTTATCTCCTAAAATTAAGTGAAATACCTAGTGAACCACGTTTGTAAAAGAACACACCTGCCGCCCTATCCCTGATGCAGATGATGTTTCCGCCGCCCAATCCCACACTTCGTGTCATCCGAATTCTACAAGCAGTTGCGACTTTTACACTTCTCGATTTTAGTGCCTCTTCAACAAGGGCGGAGAAGGTTCCATTAGGTTGAAACGAAAACTGGACAAACTCCCGCGAAGATGGTATGTATGACGTCATAGCAAAAAGGGACTGTCATCAGGCCATGGTTTGGACACATGAATGTGTGTCTTTGAATGAAGGTTTGTATGTCGAAGGGCTGGAAACGAATCAGCTCTACCGAATAACAATATTCTTAGTCCCTTCCGTGGTTTTTGGCACTCAAGGTCGGGAGGACAGCATCTGGTCTTTCCACGTCTGGAATGAGATGTACTATGCACGTGGGAATGGGCAGGAATGGCAGGCAGGTTCTGAAACTTTCTTTTTTCTTTCAACCCGTTTTTTCCTCTGAAGATGACTTCTCACAGCTGTTCTCACAGCACTCGGCCTGACTGAACCTGATGTTCCACAGCCAGGCCTTGGACGCTACGCCGCAGGAGATGTCGGGTGGCAAGTTCCAGATGGGACCTGCCTCGGTCCCCGAGGTGCGGCACGGCAAGAGCGATTGCTATGATACCGACTTTGTCCCCCGGACGCAGCCGGGTCGACGCGTGGGACGCCCGCGCTGCGAAGTCGGTGGTCCCGATGTCACGAGGTGTCGCGTGGGACACCACGCGGCACATGGAGTTGGTTGATCCGAGCTGGATAGTTTCAACATGTTCAACGCTGGCAATTGGAGATGGTCCCTTTTTTTTTCAACCATTTGACCGAATGCCTGTGAGGGCGGCTCTGGTCTTGTGTGGGGAGAACTGAGGTCATTGGAGAAGTCAACGGTGATACCAAGCTTTATGACACCTGGCAGAAGAAGAGGTCCATTAAGGTCTTTCGCACGTCCAGCATGGTCCACACGTGGGCCACATGTGGGCCACATGTGTCAAGAGGGCTGGAGCATTCCTTCAAGAGTCCAACGTTGAATGAAGTGCTTAATGGTGAATTGGTCAAGAGCTGAGCTGAGTTCCTTTTCGGCCAATCTTTCTCGTTTCATGGCTTTACTTCTTATTGTGCGCAGTTGTTCAAAAAGCCACCGGATTCGCATGGATTCACTACATCTTGAATCATGAGGTCTACCAGGTGCCAAACTTGGATGAAGACACAAAGCAAAAGGCCATTGAGAAGGGCGAGTTCATGTTACACTCAGGAGAGGTGGTCCACGGTCCTTCGTTTCACGACGGAAACGACGGGTTCACGACGAGACATCTCGATCTACGGACGTCGGAGGACGACCATCAAGGCATCGACTGTGGAGGTTTGACCATCAGACCAGGTCGCATGGGCGAGATGGGTCAGCTTCGACGGGTTGGTGACCTGGGTGTTTTTTTTATACTTTGGGGGGGTTTATCTCGATGGAGCGGATGATCCTCAAAGTCAACATAGCAACCCAGAAATCATTCACAAGCAAGTCAATGCCACACCCCAAAAGGTCCATTGAGGATAAACTTTTATTAATTTTTGGCCAACAAGCAGCCAAAAAAAAACAAAAAGGCCTCAAACCACCACGCTGAAGAGTTGAAAAGCTGCTGGGCCAACTCAAAAATGTGAAAGCTGCACTTTTCATCCTTTGCATTTTCATCGTCGTCATCATTGTTGCTATTAGCTGAATTATTAGCTTCTATATAGCTGCTAGTAGCGATGCCCTTGCTACTGCATTTTCATCGTCTTCATCATTGGTCTCCTCTGCTTCGGAATCATCTCGATCATGTCTGTCGCCAGCTTTCATCTGAAAAAAGAACCGAAGAGCCGAAGCGTTTCCTTTGGGAGTATGGTAGTGATGCACGTAAAGTCTTCAGGGACCTCCTTACTTCGCGTAAGCTCACATTGTGGTCGCGTATGTCAAGCGCCAGGAGTGTATGAAAGTTGTACGACATAGGTTCAATCATTCTTGCAGAGCTCGGGTGGTTTCGGAAGAGGGTTTTCGTCTACTAAGGTGGGTGCCAAGTTTGTTTTGGCAGGCCTAACACCTATTTTTTGTTTGAATACGATTTGTACAAGTGATCCCTTGTGGCATAGGAGGTAGAGGCAAGCCCCACTGCTCTTAACACAGCTAATGTTGGATCCTGATTAGTAAAGGGCCCCCCCCTCTCAAACAAATGAGGTTCCTCTATAATAAACTACCCCCAAAACAAATCTGGATTCCTGTGAGGATTCCTTTTGTAATTGATTGTAATTAGTATTCAGCTTCCTTTCTCAGGTGCTTTGTAATTGTTCTCAGCAATCCTTTTGCTTTGCAGCCTCAGATCTTCAGCTCAAGAGAAGCCCCAAGCTTTCAGCTTCTTCCTCAGCTTCCATGGCTTCCTAAGTAAAGGAAGATTCTGTGAGCAGTTTTTTCCAGTGGAAAAACTTTTCACAATTGAGAACCCCAAAGCAAATCTATTATTGAGGATCAGGTGCCTTCCTGGTCTACTACCTTGA
>CAXAMN010022995.1:666674-693870 GCA_963970005.1 Durusdinium trenchii | reverse complement strand
TGGTCTACTACCTTGAAAATTTGTTTAGGAGCAATGTTTTATAAAGGATTTAATTAGGAATTGGTGGTTTTGGTCAGCTGTCAGTTTTGGTTGTTTGTGTTTTGCTTTGCTGCTGGCTGCTTGCCTGGGAAGGGAGGGGGAGTATGGGGGAGTGCAGGTGGACAGGGTTAAGAAGGAGTTCAAATCCTTATTAATGAATCAGGTTTTCCAATATAAAAAAATTAGGGCACCCAAATTTTTTTAGCATTATTCAGGACCACTTTTTCAAACAGGGGGTCCTGAATGATTTTGGAAAATTTTAGCATTATTTCCGACCGGTTTACTAATCGTGATCCAACATTAATCCTCCAAGCGCTTCTTATCGCTCCCCTCACACCTCGTTGTGGTTCGCGGTCAACAGATGCGAAAGATGTCCAAAGCTGCCAGCCGATATGATCAAGAAGCATCCAATCCAGAAGGACATTTTTACACTCTGACCCACTAAGATGGAAGCGGAAAATGGTTCTTTGGAAGAGTACTTTCCTTTATGAACAGGGGGTTTGCCACTTCCATGTTAGTGAGTCGGAGTATAGATTTTTTTGGTACGTTCCTTGCACCTTTTTCAGGAGACCCCTTGTTCCTGGGCATTCGCTGGTACATGGATCCCTTTGGAGATCCCTACAACACCGTTGGCTACAAGGTGGTCACCAAGAAGCCTGGACAAATTGCCAAGTCCTGCTGGAAAAATCCAAGTGACTGTCGGCGTCTAAGAGTCTAAGGCTTTTCATGAGTCTAAACGGCTAAACGAGATAGACTCTGACGAACACATCATATCTAGAAGTGGAAGTAACACGGTCCCTTGGAAGACTACTTTCCTTCCATGTGAGTGAGTTCGGAGTGTATCTTGTTTGACACATGAACAGCACCCTGCTGTTCATGTCCAACAGTTGTTGGTCGAAGAAAGCGATCCCGCCCAGGTCAGGATGAAGAGTTGGACTTGACACCCTCTTACAAGCAATGCCCACATGCTGAGGAGAGGGTTCCGCCCGCAGCTCTAGCTGAAGTCGCATGGCTAGGCGACGGAAGACCAATGGATAGGCTATATGGCCCAACACTTAGACCTCCCAAAACACTTTGATGAACATCTGCAGACTGTTCTGTTCATGTGTTCGGATTTTCGTTAGTGGTACATCCAAATAGACGTGGAAGAAGCGAGCAAAGGTGACTTGGTGTTAGTTTCTCACAAAAGTCTTTCACTTTTCTTCCATATGTCTGGATTGGGCCTCAACATGCAGAGCTAGTTAGACCAGATGCGAGAGCGAATGGAAGGTCATTGGATCACTTGTTCACCTGCAAATTCCCTTTTCCACTGGCGTTCCACTCCCACCCTCCAAAAATTAACGGGCCCCAATCTGTCAGGGCCGCCAGCCTTTCTGTGCAGCTGGCTATTCCAAAACCAAGCCACAATGTGCTGCACCTTGGCGAAGGAGCTCAAGCTCCACAGGCAGGTCGGGTCCGACTGGTCTAATTTCGATCCTTCGGACCCGGTGCACCGAACGATTGGTTTTGGGATGGTTTTTCGGATTTGATGGTTTCGGATTGGTACAGGTCCCGCACCCACGTGACGTGGTGAGATGGGATACACCAAGGGCTCTGCTGGGCAGAGAGCCGGACGAGTTGCACTGTTCGATGCGATCCTTTTGATCTCCAAACCGAGAGGTTTTGAATGAATTCATGAAGGAACTTTCTTTGCTTGGGCAGGTCCCTGTACATGTTTTGTTCAAATAAATGTTGACCGTATCCAGACGTTCTTGAACTGATAGAGCATGGTGATTGGGTGGTGACCAGTGCCTTTCTATCTCCAAGGAGCCTGGAGCAGATGAAGAATCATTGCTGCAGCAAGAAGATGAAATGTTCCAAGAAGGAAACAGCTCATATCAGGCGGGGACCCCAGAAAGCAGCCCGAGGCTCGTGTCGTGGGCAGAGTCAACGATATCTCGCCTGGAAACTGGACACTTATTTCCTCTAGCCTACAGTGCAATCTTCCATACCTCATCAAGGCCTGCAGCCTGCAGCCTGCACGAGTTGTCTGACTGGTCGACCCGTGCGACCCTAAACCAGACGAGAGCAGTCAGACTCGTCGAACCTTCGAGATCGTGAACGTCTTCACCTTTTATCAACCGTTTCTTCCGGGAGATGGGCAGCAGTTGAGGCCATAACAAAATGGTCAGCCAGTTGAAAGACATTATGTAAAACACTTGTGTGTTCAGTGATGTGCACATCCACAGCTGCCAGTACAGCAAGCTTTATATAGCATGCAGGGCCTGATGGCAGAATAGATAAACGTTTCATGTAAATCTGGAGCCCTCCAGCTGGCACAAACTTGGAAGAAAGCAACTTCGGTTGACTCGACTCCTAAGTGATAGCAAAGCAGGTTGGCGAGTCACTCTCGTTTCGTGTTCGCTGGAGGTCTTTGGTGTCGTTTGATGGTCAAATCCACAGAAAGTCAGGTTGGTTTGGAGTGATTTTCCTGACATGGGAGGTACCTTGGGTAAATGTTCCAGGTAGTACGAGGTATCTAATAGAGCCACCATTTCCTGACAGTACCTCAGGTGGTTCATCGGAGCCTTCATGAGTTGACTGGCGACTCCGACGATGTGAAGGCAGCAAGGAGTCGTATCCGAGAAGAAGGAGACATGCAACAATACAACACAGGGATAAATCATGAAAGACTAATACGTAGCGGCACATCTCTGCACAGGGAAGCGCATGACCAAGATTGCATCATCCTATCCATGATTATTTTGTTGACAATTGGGTGTATCATTCAAGTAGGGAGACCTCCCAGGCAGGCAACGACCCCTTGAAAGAAAGAACATCGACCAACACCCAACCTGGGGGATGCTGGGGGTTTGCCGTTTGCACACCAGCTATTTGCCCCAACGAGTTCGGACTGAACCGTGACCAGGCAGAGTTCAGTGCCTTTGTGCCCAAGACCATTGAGCTGGACCATGATTTGCCTTTGCAGATCACCTTCACGAACACAGGCTTGCCCTTCAGATGTCGGCAGATATGATGTACGTGCAAGGAAGTCAAGGAATCTCTGAAAGTCCTACCTTCCCGGGTGGGGAGGTATATTCAGCTATATTCAGGTCTTTGAATGATCGATGTAGTTCCAGACTCGTTTTTTGTTGCACTGTAAGGCACTACTGTAGTAGAGGCTTTGATTGAAGAAACAGTAGTGGGGGTGAGGTCGGAGGTCGACGGTAGATGTGTCCACATCCACGACCCCTTCGCAGAATCGCAACGCAAAGCGCCCATAAATCGACCGGTCGAAAGAACCTTCCAAACGAAAGGGCAAGAGCATGATGCCAACGGCTAACATAGCATCCTTCAGCAACCATTTCGAGAACATTTAGCTTGGTACATCATGTGCACCCAGTCAAGGACAGGTTTTGGATCACTTCTTCACTTGCACGCAGTCAAATCTTCATTGCTAAGCTTTAGCTTCAAAGTTATCGAAGCTCTGCCCAACCTGGTTCTGCCACCCATCTATCCCCACTTTCATGGCCAAGCCATGCCAAGCCTTTTTGAGAGTGGTGAAACATGAGCTACAAGAGATCATGATGATGATAGCTCCATGAGCTTTTGGGATACTACCAATCATGTTGCCACTTGTAATTGATTCGTCTCAGGAAGGGTAGCCACGTCCATGGCCAATCGCTGGTTTGAGATACTTCCACAGATGGCCACGGTGGAATGAGAAAACCCAGCGGGCCAGCGAACCGCGCGGATCGCAGGTTCCGAGCAGCGCACCTTGCGGATCGCCATCACCTCGCTGGGCTGCGACTATCGGGGAATGCCGGTGATTACCATGCAGACGAGACGGAAGAAGTATGCCATGAAGCTGCCCTTGGACGCTGGGAAGTGCGACGTCGAATTGTCGACAACTTCAGTTGTCCTTGTTTTTTCACCAATTATAAAATATACAAGATGATCATACGTAAAATAAAGTATTTCTTGTGTAACATTTATAAACAATATGTAATGTAATGTAAGACATTGTAAGTAACAGGATTTGCCAACTTCAAATGGGCAAAGCCACCTATTTCACTATGTCCTTCAAGGATTTTGTTTTCCGTGGCACGTTCAGCAGCTCCGGCAGCTCAGACGGGTACTCCAAAGTTGACGATAAACTTCAGCAGAGTCCCCGGTTGGTGTTGAGTCAATACCTTAGCGCCTTAGCTCAGCTTCAAAGGCCACTCTCCTCCCCTGCACATTAGAAGGGGCAGAAGGGGCTGAAGGTCTGAGCTTCCAGGGGTGTGGACAAGGCGTTCTGAATAGACTTGGTGCGTGTTCACCTGTACCCTGCCACTCCGCACGCACTCTATGCGTGTCACGGGTCACGTTTCATGGTGCCCGCGGTTCTGACCAAGGCGCCCGTTCGATTCTGAAGATCTGGTGAACTCACTGAGTCACATGTGAATCCGTAACCCAGCTTCCTCATCCCAGTCATCCATCCCTCAGGATGGGCTCGAGACTCTGTTGCAGCGGGAAGTGGAGCTGGGGCCAAGGGAGACGAAAGTGTTCCAGATCCTTGGATCAATCAGAGTTACTCAGTTCCAGACAACAAGCATGGGAGCCCAAAATATTTGGGAGCTGATTCAATTTCATGCTTGTTGGCTTTGGCTTGCGGTATTTCAGGATGACCTTCCAGGATCCTGAAGACGGAATAAGTATCTCTTTTTATTCTGGCCACTGCAGAGTCCACAAGTCAATCTGCATTTGTGGACAACTATATATATATATATTAATATATGATCCAGGGGCCTTGGGGGATCATTTTGCTCTTGCCTAAAAGAAAGCTCTAGTAGCCATGCCAAATATACCAATATGATTCATATATATATATAATATAGTATTATATATATATATTGTATACCAAACATATGCCAATATACTACCAATGCCAAATAAGTGTATATATATATAATATATATATATTGTTAAAGGGGTCTCAAGAATGGGACGTGGGGCCATGTGGCGCCACTCTCATACCGCCACTCAGACACGATGAGAAGGCGGCCTTTGTGAACCCACACCGCCGTGTGAGGCACGTGGTGCCTGCGGAGAACCTGAGCGGAGAGCTCTTGGAGACCCTGGAGGTCGGTGAAGGAAGTTCCACGCCCATCGTCGGACTCTTTGTGCAGAGTGTTGTTTGATGTTTAACAAGGATGTTTATAGATCATAGATCTCTAGCCTTTCATCCAGCCTGTGGCCCATGGCTTTGCCAGGATTATTTTGGTGAGATGGTGAAACTCTCCATCTCAAGAGATGAAGAACCACGAGGTTCTAAAACCAGTCTGTCAAGAAAAGGATCTTGCTTTGGCGACTACCAAGATGGTATAGCCATCCAATTTAAAAAAGCGCGTTGCCAGAACCAGTTTCCCTTTTTCAACGTCAGGTGAACGCGGCGGAGGGTACCTTCTTCCTCCAGTTCCACGTCTCAGCCCACGTCCTTGAGACTGGGCAGACCTTTGGTCATCAGCCCCGCAGGCACCTGGTGGAGGCGGGTGACGCCTGAGCGGCCTCCACGACGCCGGGCGGCCGACGCGACGCGGCCGTGGAAGAAAAAAAGGAAGGCGGCCGCCGGCGAGGCTCGCGCGGCCGAGTCTCTCCCGCAAGTCCGCACCGTCGGCAAGTCCGCCCATTGGCGGATTGGCGAAGTGGATGGGGGAGCGAGCGGTGGCGGTGGCGGGTGTTGGGGAGCGGTTTATTTATTTTTATTTTTTGTTTCGCAGGTGTTGTTGGGGGAGTTTGTTTCATGTCAGCGGCCCAGTGTTTGGGCTACAGGGCCCAGGCGAGTTGGAAACCGGACAACCAGACAATGAAGAACGCGCCTAGAGCCTGAAGGAAGTTCGACAAGGACACATGTTCATCGATGTCAAGAGAGCAGTCCAAACATCAATGCAATTGAAGTTAGACGGATGAGGGCAGGTCATTTACATTCATTATCATCCTTCTTTCGCAAGACCAATTTTCCACCCACATTTGGGAACCATGATGTCTCCAGTGCGGTTGCATTTTGTTTGGTGCGTCATGTTGCATCATGCGAAGGTGTTGCGATACATATATATATATATACTAGGACCTGCCCTGCGACCCTGGAGTAGACAACCTACTCTTTCAATACATATATGTTTGGTAGGCTCAGATAGACCGAGCGAAGACTTGCTGATGGCTTTTTAGTGTATATAGAGGTATATGGTATGCATACGCTGTATCTGCACGATGTGTTTAATTGCCAGTATTCTATAGTTCAATCTCATTTTTTGCTCAGTCAGGTGCCTACGACTTTTGCTGAGATGTTCCTCTTCAATGCGGCAGTGATGGGTTTCAGCAACAGTGGCCTGACCGAAGAGTCTTCGTGGTGTTGGATAGGCTCTGGAGTACTCTGAAGATGGCACTGCTTCAATTAGCAACAACATTGATGACGTCGGAACTTTTCATGTCCCTTAGAAGATCTGGCCAACACAGGTGTTTGGGCCATAAAGGGCAAAATCCCTTTCATTCACACTCGTGGCAAGCACTTGCCACTGGGACATTGGCCAAGAATCCTTTCGACTGGGCCAATTTTAGGCGACTGATTTCGACCCACACTGCATTAGCAGATCATGGAGCCAGTCTGTGCAGTACTGCAGCTAGTGGCAACGTCTTTGAAAGGTTGATGGGATGGGATGGTTTGGCACAGATCTTCAAGTTCAGAGCCCTCAGAACAGAAAAGTTGTGGAGACGCTGTGGGAGCGGGATGGGCGACCGCCCCCCATCCACTTGGGTTCGCGGTGTCCTTTCAGCAACGCAAGATCTTCTGCGTCCTGTGGTGTATCGGGACCCGCAAATTGAGATGAAGCAATGAATAAACTACAGGAGAGTCCGTATTATTGGGCACCATTATAGCTTTTTATCGGCGCTCGCAGGTATTTGGATGCAGCTTGTGCTGGACCAGTTCGACAACATCGTGACCAACGTGGTCCCTTGGAAAGTGTTCCCTCAGCCTCGCTATATAGATGAGTTGTAGCCATTCACCAAAGAATGGGCCTTTCTCCACTCAGAAGTTGGGTAGATCCCATTCTCGAGACTTGGTGTGCTTAGAAACCACCGTGTCACTCAACTTTATGAATATATATATATATAGTCAAGTCCAGTCCTTTAAGCTTAAGGCGAAGTCTTCCACATTACGGTAGTGTCATTCATCCTTTCAATCAGGCCAACTCTAGGCCGTCTAGGCCCTTGTAGGCCCTTGTCCGCCGTGAAGCTGTATATGTATTTTTCGGGCGATGGCCACATCCACTCTTGGACTACAGATGGATCCTCCCATGGACCAACGTCCCAGAAGCAGACGGCGGACTTGACGGGACGCATAGCGTTTGGAGTAGAGTTCGGTGCCAGACGTGCGTCCGTGGCATTGACGACGTTCGTTAATGGAAGAGACTTCTTAATTGAGGATGTACCTCTTTGCGAGGTCAACCAATCAGAACCTGACCCAAGCTTTAAGCATCTCAACATTCTTTAAGACGATACTTTACCAGCTAGCGCATGCTACCGCATTCTAGGGCTTGTTCTCACTCTACGGCAGGTCTTCACTTCAGGTAACCTGTGGGAGCTTCATGCCCCAGAGCTTTGGTAGGGGTGGAGATGAAGAAAGCCCGCACGACACGTGGGTTTCAGATCGTTTCTGAGGCGAACTCTTATCGCCTCCAAGAAGAATGTGATGTGCTCACCCTGGTCCTGGCCAAGCCTTTGGGCTGCGTCCTCCCCGGGGCGATGGGGCATGGGTGGCACCGAACTTCTCTTTACCTTTGGCATGGGGGTAGTTTTTATAGGGTATTGGAAAATAATGCACTTATCTCAATCTCCACTTTGTCTACTGAGCAAGTTCTTGCATGGTTAACCATGACTCAAAGACACAGTATGTTACATTCTAACTGAAAGGCTGTGCATTAGCCAGTTCTTTAAATCTGTTTTTATATGTTTCATGTTTGATGAATCTCATAGGAACAAGCAGGATTGACATGGCATGGTTTGATATATTACATACTGCAGCAACTCCTTTGGCAGGTTTCGTGGGTGGGGAAGTATCATAGATATACATATAGTGCATATATACAATATATATATATAATAGATATGTATATCTGATTATTATTATATACTATCATACGCCACATTACACGACCATTCCATATGACTGCAGCAACGCCAATCGACGCAAGTTCGGTAGGACTGAGCCTCCCACGAGCTTGGAGTCTGGACTCGTACCACAACAGAGCGGTTAGGTTTCCACATGACGAGAAAACCACCAGAAAAAAAGGCCCCAAATCCGAATGAACTTCAAAATCATGATCAGAGCCCCTGCAGTTCCGGCAGTTTTGCGGGCTCTTCGAGTTTTGCTGCCAAGGCATCGAGGTCCCATCAAGCTCCCTGAGCCACTTGGGAAGGAAGCGAGGAAAAGGGTGAGGGACAGGCTCTTTCAAAACAAAGAGCAACACACGGCTTTCTGACGACCTCGATGTTCTGTCAAGTCTTGTGGTGCAAAATGTGTGTTGCTTTCAATCGGAACATGAACAGTTGTCATTTCTGGGATATCCTCGGGAGCACTTGCATCTGGGGAAGTCCCAGTGTCGCATCCTGTTGCGGCCATGAAGTGGCACCGAAAACGCGGCTGGTTGCCCTGTAGTATGTGTATATCTTTTGCCCTTCGAGGTGCATCAGGGCGCATCCATCCCTTCCCATGGTTGTTTTGGATTTCCAGTTGGGCGCAAGAGGAAAGAGGAGAAGTCGACTAGACTTGTTTTTCCAGAGAACCTCCCCAGCTCCCCCAGCTTCTCTCTCTCCACAGACTCCGGGTTTCGGCGCCAGAATCCTCAGAGACTCCGAAGAGTGGTGGTCACGGACTCACGGACTCCGAAAACCCGGCGATCCAAGGATGGAATCGATTTGGATTCATTTAAAGGACCCAAAGATTTAAAAAAGGAAAACATTCAATCACCTTCCAGAGATGGTCCAGCCATGTCCAATATTCTGCACGACATGTCTTTTTTTGCACTCGTTTTTTTCTTCTGCAGTCTAGGGTCAACTCATGTTCGATCGAACAAAGAACACCGACCGCATCTTCCGCAAAACGCAATGGATTCCATCGAGGTTCAAGGCTGTGACCCTGGCCTCCCTGCGCTCCTTGCTGCCACAGGAGCCTGAGAAACTCAACAGGTGAAACAGCCGAAACGGGCATTTCTGATGTGCGTGTGTTTGCCAGGTCACGTCTCTTCTGAGTTTTGCTGCCCTCAGAAATGTTCATAAGTCATAGTTGATTTAGAAAAAGGAAAGAGGTTTATTTGTTTTTGGGGTGCATGTGTTTTACTTTTCCGGGTCAGATTCCCAAGATAACTGGTTTGGACATTCGCCGACTCATGGCGCATGGCTCCTGGATCAGGGAGAGTTCTGAACGATCAGCTTGATCACTTGGGTAGATGCCGAGGTCCAAATCTGAGCATTAATATGTGTTGAGATTGGTGTTAATGATTCGCGAGGACTGGGATACGCACCATGAAGTGGCCTGGAATTGGCTTTGGGAGAACGTGGAGCGGATGTTGCGCTTGCAAATCAACCCCAAGGCTGAGTGGAGTTGCAGCATGCCCAACTTGTATGCAAAACATGGAAGAACCAAGCGAGTGTTGACTGCGTTCGATGCTGCAGTGTATATCTGTGTATACACATATTATATAGTTGCATACATTTAATACATGATGTGTGGATTATTTGAATGCATTGTATAGCTGCAAGAAATGTGTTTGTTGGAATGCAGCAGATCAAGCATCATACGCCTTCCAAAATAGATGCCCACGAAAACACCGCGTCGTACCTTGACCTGGGGATAGGGAGGGAGCTGATTCTCCGGTTTGCTCAACGGCCGATTCTCCGGCTGATTCTGGCGGCAAAGGAGAAATGGAGCCTGGACGATTTACACGGCGTAGTGCACGCTGTGAGGCCTACGACATGGCGTTGGAGAACTTTGTGTTGTCCTTGGATGAGAAGACCTTGATGACTTTACGGAGAGGCATCTACGCGGAGCACCTGGGCAACCCATTTGAGGCATCATTGTGTGGCCCTTTGCGGGACTGGCGCGTGTGCACTTTGGTTATCCGACATGTGAGACCCAACCACAAGACTGATTTCTACATATCCCGTCAGTGACAGGTTGTTTCGAAGTAACGTAAGCAACCTACAGGTTTTCCAGCTCGAATGGTCATTGCCACGATTGGGCAGTATTTGCCCGGGAGTCATCCACGAACAAATTCACACCTCAAATGGTATGTCCAGTTCACATAGGTTGACTCAGACCGAGTCACTCATTCCCCAGTCGGTCGCTCTTCTTCGACGAGTCGAGAACAGGTTGACAGTTGCGTCGCTTGTGAAATTGGTCGAGAGTGCACCCGCTCGAACCGCAAGTGGACACTCTGATTTCATATGAAGACTATGACCGCAAAGAGTCCCCGGCACTGCACTGACCTGGTTCGAAGAGCAAGTGACCATGGTGATGACCGTTTTTCATGGATCAACAATCCCTTTGATCTTCCCAAGATCCGAAGTCGGCGTTGATGTTCATTCGTGCCATCGATCCGAAGTCGGCGGATCCATCCCTTCTCAGGTTCTTCGCCACGGCTCCAGCGGGACAGGTGTTTTGACCAATCGGGAGGGGATGGGAGGACTTCGATGGGAGGTCAGCTATTAGGTTGGAGGCCATCGCTACTCGGTTGGAGGCCATCGCTTTTAGGCTGGAGGCCATTGCTATTAGGTTGAAGGACATTGCTAATAGAAACAGTGAACAAAGAAAAGGAAGAAAGGTCACTCTTCACCGTGACGAAAAAAGATCACGGTCAGGTCACAGCGGTGTGACCGCTACGCGCGGAATCCATCAGGGCTTAGATGGGCTTAGAGACCTGAGGAACGCGATCACCGGAGGTGAAAGCAGTGAAGGCAGGCAGTGAAGGCTGTGCTGCTACGCATTTTTGGACAAACAGCAGCAGAAAAGCCATACTGAGTCACTGGTACAAGGTGTTCTTGGAATTGAAATCAGAAGTGGAATACCTACACTGATGTTTGATCTATACACTGTAGTTCAAGCTGGATATCCAGTGTATATAAACAAAAGATAACAAAAGCATATTATGGATCAGGATAAGTACATCATCTCAGGTGGTAGTTTGGTCAAGAGCTGCTGCAGAAAAGAACTGCCATAGAGGCCCCATCCTGCTGAATGCATAGTGCCCTCCATGCTCTGATATATAGGATCTTCATGTATCCTCAGGTTGGATTTGGGCCATGCTTGTCCAAGTGCTGGTGTGGTTGCACACCAATTGTGGACATTGTTTAGGCTGTTTATGTCTTGAGGGTGTTGACCCAGCCCCATGCTCGTATTCAATCTGCGGGCATCTCCCATCCAAGCTCCTTGGCTTCCCAAGGACTTCTTCAAGCAGTCCACGACAAGGCTTTTCTTCATCGCTGACAAGCGCCCTGGTTCCATCATGTTACCTTCAAGCACTTCGTTTCGGTGGTTTCACTCATTGAATACAACTACACAGGTTAGCATCACAACATACCATGAAACCAAACATCCTAGGCCTGAAAAAAATCCAATGCCCAGCTAGGCGCCTACAAGCTCACCAACGCGTGACCCGCTCTTTTCAGTTAACGTTCCAGTTGACCATTTATGTGTTTCTTCTTTCACAACCTGGATTAGAGTTTGTTCATAAGCCCATGATTCTCCGACTTTCGCTGCGCTGGATGCTTGGGACCTTGGAACCACTCCGACTTTCCGCTCACGCTACAACGACGTAGAGTCATGAGGAGCGTTTGTTTGCCGTCAGAGCCAGCAGTTCCATTGGCCGTTTCATGTTCAGATGGTATTCTTTTTCATGTTCAATCTGCAAGACGGATTGGCAAGTCATGTTGTCCATCCTTTTCGCCATCATCTTTCCGCCATAGCCCTCAGTCCGTAGGGACAAAAGATAGCTCACCTTTTTCCTTTGTCCTCCCCTGTTTTGTCCTTTGCTCGCTTTCCACGTGCATACAGAAGAATCTCTATGTACCATGGTAGCATATTGTATACAATAGAATCGAATACAGCAGTCACACAAAAGCTTTGAGCGCATCCGCCACCCCAACCAGAACAGCTGGCAGCCGTTAAACATGCTGTGAATCCGCTGCTCCCAGGGTCATCGAGATGACCACGGGCATCTTCAAAGACCCTCGGACCATGGTCGAAGATATCTCAGCGCTGGGCCTCCGTTCGGAGGCTTAGTTCTGGCAGCCGGTGCTGGTGTTTTGACTTGTATTTTTCTTTCACAC
This sequence comes from Durusdinium trenchii, assembly GCA_963970005.1. NCBI lineage: Eukaryota > Dinophyceae > Suessiales > Symbiodiniaceae > Durusdinium > Durusdinium trenchii. Next base: position 681,486 of record CAXAMN010022995.1, on the reverse strand, counting down.
GAAGTAGTAATTTTGGGCTTTACATGGTGTTTAAGACTTGAGAGGGTTGATTCAGGACCACCAGCTCCGATCGCTGGGGGAGTGTGCCCACTTTAGGGCATTGCATGTCATGAATACGTTTACATAACATACTTTCGCAATAGGCCGGATCACGGGCCATGTTGAAATATTCCAGTAGCAGGACACCAAGGGATCCTAGCGAAAAGCAAACGAACACACGCATATATATATATGCATAATATATAAGAGTACAGTATATTATATTTATATATATATATATGTTTTTTTTCCTGCGTAAAACTGTTGAGACTTGAACAGGAGATTCACCCATCAGGCGGCCTTTGATCCATGTGCCTTGGTAGGACCCTGTCCTGTTTGGCTCCCACGTGCGGTCTCAGAACCGTCTCAGGTCACGTGGCCTATGAGATCCCCACGGAGCTCTTTTCACCCTTCGCAGCTGGGCAAGAGTAAGAGGCTGCAAGCAGCGCAGCGCAGCTGTATGCAGTCTGTATGCAGCTCTCGCATCCCACAAAGATACTGTATTGAAATTGTTTTTGTTTGAGCCTTGGATCGAAATGTCAGAAGCTAAATGTCAGTCCAAGAAATGTAGGGGGGCTTCCTCGGTTGTGTATGTGAAGCATTTCTTGACACTGAGAAAGGTACAAACCTTTGGCTATTCCTTGGATCCACGCATGGCAGTGGTCAACCAAGAGAGTTATGCCGAGCCTGGTAATTATTTTGGTTCCAATCTCCTTTACTCAAGCCCCCAACAAAACTTGCATTGATACACAGTCATGAAGGGTTCAGCGAAATACTGGATTGTTTTTATTGTGCAGCATGCCTTCTAGCGGCGTACAGTCATCCCGTCAACCTCGGCAGCACTTTTCCAGCGTAGACCAAGGGACATCGGATCTGCAATGTTCTGCAACAAAATCAGTTTTGACAGCAATTTGTTTTGATTGTTCCATATCCAAAGGCATTTTATTTTGTCAGAAGAGTGATCACCAGGTAAATCAATTGACACATATATACTGTATATAATAGTAATATAATCTATACTTATTTATTTGTACAGTATATGTATAGATATCATACATCAATCACTTCTCGGAGTTCTCTTGGCCTTCATTTGTTGGCACCCACAAAAAACGTTGGGATCAAAATTACCAATAGATCTCCACCGTACGCCGTTCGCAACAAACTTGGCTGGCTCAGCGGTCCGTTCGTTTCTGTGACCAAACAGGTGAGTGCAGCGGTACAGGTCATGTCTGGCCTCACCACCGTGGCTTGGTGGTCGGGCCGAGTGATTGGGTGATTTGTCCAACCGAATTCCTCAAGCGGCAAGGTGTTGAGGATCTGGGTGAGTGGATGATATGTCAATTAGCTCGTTTTCTTGGGCATTCTCTCACATGCATGCGTGTTGAATCGTTTTGACGTGTTTTGACCAAGAACTAGTTCGTAGGAAATCAGGAAATTTCAGGAATCTTCCTTTTGTGATATATTTTTGGGTATTATTGGTATTATTGTTATTACTACATATATATATAATTTCACGAGCTCCTGGTTCCCAGGGTCGTTATTTTGTTTTTAACCTTGACACCCTGGGTTTCAAGTTGGCAGCTCACAGTCCATCTCACTGCCGAGAAGACGCTCATTTTTTGAAGATGTTTGACGATTTTTGATGATTTTTGACGATTTTTGAAGATGTTCGAGAAAGAAGAAGAAGATAATATTATTGTTATAGGCCTGCTGGGAATTTGTTTTGGTTGCGCTCTGTTGGTTTGTTTGTTTGGTTGGTTGGTTGGCTGGTTGTTTTCTTATTTGTTTGGCTTGGTTTGGCTTGGGCTGATAGGTTTGTTTTGTTTTGTTTTGTTTGGGTTAGTGTTGTGTGTTTGTCTTGGCTTGCTTGCTTGATTGTATTGTTTCGTTTGGCTTGGTTGTTTTGTTGTTGTTGTTGTTGTTGTTATGCTTGCTTGATTGGTTGTGTGTTTATTTGTTTGGCTTGGTTTGGACTGATTTGTTGAGTTTGTTTGGTATTTTTGTGTTTGTTCTGTTTTGCTTGGGTTAGTTTTTTGTTTTGGTTTTGGTTTGCTTGCTTGATTGTATTGTTTCGTTTGGGTTGGTTGTTTTGTTTTATGTTTGCTTGATTGGTTGTTTGTCTATTTGTTTCGCTTGGCTTGGTTTGGTTTGTTTAGTTTTGTTTGTTTTTGTTTTGGTTTGCTTGCTTGATCGTATTTTGTTGTTGTTGTTGCTGTTGCTGTTGCTGTTGTTGTTGTTGTTGTTGTTGTTTTATGTTTGCTTGATTGGTTGTTTCTTTATTTTTTTGGCTTCGTTTGGTTTGGTTTGTGTTTTTGATTGCTTTGTTTCGTTTGGCTTGGTTTGATTCTTTTGTTTTGTGTTTTTTGTTTGTTTGGCTGGTAAGTTAGTTGCGTACTTTTTGTTTGTTTGGCTCGGTTTGGTTTGGGTCTGGGTTGGCTGTTTTGTGTTTTTGTTTGGTGTGTTTCGTGTTGGTTTGGTTTGTTTGTTTTGTTTAGGTTTGGCTGCTTGTTTTGTTTGGCTTGGGTTTGTTGTTTTTTGCTTTGTCTCGTTGTTGTGTTTGGCTTCACCGTTCACCTGCAACGAAAAACATTCCCTGCATATGGCCAGTTTGTGCTTATTTTTTACCTCCAGGTCAGGGTCGTTGGATTCCATATACAACTTATACAGCCACAAGCCAGCCACAACCACAAACAAACAACAACACACAACAACAAACACACAGTCAGGTAGCAAAAAAATACTTTCACGTGGTACAAGCTGGTTTACTGGAGTGCCAAAGGCAGAATCTACACTGGCACGGCCGGTCTAAGAAGGAACCCAGACCTGCTAAAGTACACTTAAAAGCACCGGACCGAAGAGGAAAAAAGAAACCTATTTGATAGTTCACGGGGAAACTGAATCTGCAGCTGTGACATCAAAACACTTGGAGGACCTTGATGAAACAAGCAGCTTCTCTGTCTAATCTGATGTCGGGGCCGCCAACCACAACACACAACCACAAAGGCATACAATGTTACCTTTAAGCACACAACCACAGCACATGACCACAACACACAACGACAATCACAGCGCACAACCCGAGGACCCACAAACAAAGTCGAGAACCACAAAACTCACGACCATGGCAACATGCTGCTCCTCACATTGGCATGAAGACAAATGATTGAAATGTCACGGTGGGGATCACTGGGATCACTCGAAGTACAGTAAATTACTTTATTAATCAAGCGCGCGTGTTTTTGGTCCTTTCTGATTGTCGATCACCGAGTTCCTGGCGGTCATTCATACAGTTCGTGGAGACGTTGAAGACTAAACCCTACGGTAACCGCCTAAACACCTAAACGTCACTCATCATCGCGAAGTTGACTTCAAGGAGACGGACTACATACAGTCGCGTACGCAGCGGCCCACTCTGGCCAAATGCTTCGTGCAGTCACAAAGCGTGGCGGGAAGCCAGTGATCTCTCCGGAGCAGAAGCGCCAGAATCAGAATGGCTGGCCGCTGGTCATGGCCAGCGCTTCATGGCCATATCTTGGACGCAGACAATAGCAGCGAGAGCATCAAGCTGCTTTGCGATCGCCCGGCGATCTACGTCGCGTCGACGTACGCTGCAGCTGGACAGTGAGGTCCAGTACGACATTCAGGCCTTCTGGCGTGCTATGTTGGATGCAGGCCCAAACTGCTACATACCGTGCCTTGCGGCCATGCAATACAAGGCTATCGCGGGCTTACAGTCGACCTCAGCCTTCAGCATCTGAATCAGACCGGCTTATGACCGCCGATGGCATCGCCCAAGACATGGATGCAAAGATCGGATCAAGGTGGCGACGGCAACCCATACTGCAGCAAGGTTGTGGCCTTGGACATCAGTCACTTGAATGCTCCAAGCAGGGAAGCCGAAAATGTTGGGCCGACAGACATGCCAGTCTGAGTCAGGAGTCCTCCTTGCTTGAAACTCAGACCCCATCGGCAGCACCGGTGTACCAGGATTCATACCAGGTACTACCAGGCGGCGGATCTTGTCTTGTCAGTGGATCTGCACAACCGGCGGAGAGACAAATCTCCAAGGGAGATCTTCGAGGAGCCGCTCTACCCGTGCCCGCCCACGTTTCTCCGGGTCTAAGTCCCCTCCCCTCCTCGTCTACATCGTGCTGACGGTTGGCCCCCCCAGCCCCGCGTGGCGTGGTCGTCTTACACATACATACATTCCTGTCACTGTCAGGTGTGCCCTTCTGCTCCGCGTGCCTCGCCTGTGTGCTTGGTCTGCTTGCGTGCACATGAATACACACACGCAGAGATTGAGAAGAGATTGAGAAAAGTTGCTCCTCCTTTACCTGCCCTCCTTGATGAGGTGATGTGACAGAATTGAACGAAGCCAGCAATTGAGAAGAGATTTTTTGATGGACTATTTTTGATGGAAGCCAGCAAGTGAGAAGATATGTTTTGATGGAAGATGTTTGATGGAAGCCAGCGAGTGAGAAGATATTTTGTGATGGAAGATTTTTGACGGAAGCCAGCGAGTGACACACCATTTTGGAACCATTTCATTGATCTCCTTTACCTGCCCTCCTAGGAATGAACTTCTACAAGGGGCACGTGTCTAAAGCCGGCGCAAAAGTGCCTCCTTTAAGTTTGATACCCTTTATCTTGGGTGGGCGAGGTCCCACCATTTCGGGTCGACGGCGCGTCCATGGATATGTGCCTGTTGCTTTGCTCAGGAAGGGGAACATGAACGCAATTTCTAAGAATGGTCGAGTGAACATAATGTCTTCTTTCCAGGGTCCAAACTGTCAAACTGTCCCATGAACATAAAGTCTTCGCCCTCCCATGTCGCTCGAATTTAGAAATTCGAAATGAGAAGATCAGGCTGGACTGGTTCCGGCGCAGTCTAAAGGGCAGGGACCCTGGGAACACCAAGTAGACCTTCAAATTTGGGGTCTGGCATGATACCCTGCAGCAGCCATTCGAGCTTACCACGTTCTGACCAAAAGGGTCTCACATGGTTGAAAAACTCCTAATTAGACCTGAGTGGGTAAGTGGGCTGAGCTTAGCCTCGAAAAAGTGGTCTACAGATGATGTCAGACCTTCTGGACTGGTCAAAAGATCAAGGAAGATCTGGTGGATAAGAGGCTGGCAGTCCCATCGCCAGCTACCCTGTCCCGCTCCAGATTCTACGTTTTGGGCTGAGTTGGTTGGATTGGTCACATAAACATTGTCCAAAAAAACACTCTTTGTGGCAGTTCTATATTGACAACATGTTGTGATCTCTGGACTCTGGCCAATTGATGCCTATTGCAGTCACCCAGCTGTCGATATAACATTTCACAAACTTTTTGGCTTCCATCGCCAAGCTATGCCAATCCCTTTGTCACATGTCTATCGCCCTTGGATCAACTCTCTCACAAGGTCGACATCTTGTTGATGAACAGCCGCCATGCCTTGCTTCCGGATGAGCGCTTCTACTTCATGGGTTGGTGGGTTGGTGTCTCAGTTGCTTTCCTTTCCACCACCAAGATGCAAGATGCAGAGAATAACGGTCAAACCAATCATCATTTAATGATATGACACACAGACTTGATAGAATCGAATCGAAAAGAACATATCAGTGTTCAAACTTTAGAGCTCTAAACTTTGCCACAGAGGCACAATCTTTAGACCCAGCAACTGTGAACCAGGCAGTCCAGGAATGTCAGCACCACCGCAGATTTCCAGAGTTTTGTGAGTTGACGGGTCCTATGAGACAGCCCACATGGCTATTTGGTGGTGATGTTTTGAGCGAACCTCCAGAAGACTTGAGGGAGTTTCTTCAGTGGCTCAGCCAGGAACAGCAGACATGGCAGGGAAGCAGTGGCAGCGGCTTTCGTGGAGAAGCAGTCCCAGCAGCTCTTGGCGCAGGTGCAGAGACCCTGGGCGACAAGGACAAGGTCGAGGATGGTCGGAAGACCATGGGCGACAAGGACATGGTTGAGGATGGTGGAAAGACCGTCGAGAATGGTGGAAAGACCATGGGCGACAAGGACATGGTCCAGGATGGTGGAAAGACCAAGGACATGGTCCAGGATGGTGGAAAGACCATGGCGGACGCGGTCCAGGAAGGAACGACCGTGGCAGACAAGGAGTCGGTCGAGGAGGCGCTGAAGCGACAGGTTCAGGAGAACAGGGCTAAGGCCCTCGAGGCAAAGAGACAAAAGGCAGAAGCAGCTTCAAAGAAGCGGTGCATGGAGGAAGACTTGCACACGGCGGCCAAAAAGGCCAAAAACTAAGCACTGACAACTGTGGGCGGTCAGTTGTGGGCGCTCACCCCCCCACAAAATGTTATATTTTTTAGTGTGACTGGTATGGGGGTGCCCCCTTAGCTCGCGAAATTTGACACATATATATATAATATATATGTATAAATTCTATATTGTTAGTTGTATATAAAAAGTACATATATCTCCCTACATCGAAGAACAATTTTCCTTTAAGCAGGCTTTGCTTGACTGATTTTCAGCCACAGTTGGCTTCTCCACCCCGGCAGAACCAGGGCGACAAAGTCCATCCTTCAACCGCCACGGCGGAACGTCGCTACCGGGTTGCCGTTTTTTTACACACCCAAAAGCTCGTTCGTCCCAGCAGTTCTTGGAGCGTTCGTGGCGATTTGTTTTCTTAGCGTTGTAGTTGTTTTTGACCGGATATCCTGTCGGGAAAGCTGGGCTATGGCGGCTGGAGCTAGTGGGGCATTAGCTATGGTGACTGGTTTTCCCGAAGAATGGATGGATGACGATAGATGACAAGTTATGTTGATTTTGTGACGAGTTTCATCTCTCCAACATCTTGGGTGGCTTTGTTGACCAAAGAGCAGGAAGGTAAGTGTGTCACTCTAAGCAGTTTTGACCGCGCTCAGCGAATTGTGAAGGACAACTGCAATAGACCACCCGAAATAAGATGTAAGAACCAAACGAAGAAAACACAGATGCACAAAGGAGGGTAAGGCCCAGGTTGGGGGCCTTACTATTTTGTTGTGCATTTGTTTCTATATATTATTCGCTTGAATACTTCAGCAGGAAAAACGTTTGGTAACAACCTCCCTCCAGAACCGACATGACTTCTCTTTCCCAATGGACATCCGGCGGACTAATTCCCTGCACGAACTAAACTGTAATACTTTGGATTTGTTTCTGGGTGAAATCAGTGAAAACTTTTCGGCTGGAATCCCGTGATGCCTGTAGGGTGCCAGGGAAAAGGTTGCAGCTCATGTTGCGCATCATCCGTCTCGTCCGAACAAGATGGGCGCACCGAAAAAACACAGATTTGGACCAAGGTGGGAAGTAGATCGGCCCCCGTGGGAAACTACAATCTGCTACAAAAGAACATGAAGCAACCAACACTTTTCACAGGTTAACTCTCCAGAAGTTGAGACGTTTGGAGTTATTTGTTCATGTTTGAAACTTGCTCATCCGGACTGGTTTTGACCCCCGTCTCATCCGGAGGCTTGCAGTTTCACGCAATATCGTTGGTTTTTTTGGTTTTCTGCTTCGTTGGGTAGCTGAGGATGAGACGGCCTCCAGTGCCTTCCGCTGGTCTTTGACCTTGGTTTCTCAGCATAGAAGAGCCATGAACCGGGACTTATTCCCAAAAGCATCTGATTCCCAAAAGCATGGAGTCCAAACCACTAGCAGAAAGTATATGACGTTCCAAGTGAATGCTGTTGGACAGCTCAAGTTTTATATTTTTTCTCGGACAGCTGGCGCAGTTAGGTCAGTTAGGTATCTGATGGGCGATCTGTCATGCTCCCGATCCTATTTAGAGACATCAAACATGTTAACGTCAATTGTTCACCCTGGAGGTACAGAAGAAAAATGGTTCTGATATCACAGAGTCTGACATGGACGTTGACTTGGCCAGTGATTGGAAGGATTTTGAAATTGACGCTTTCCACCTAATATCGGTAGCTAGCAACATTCTGTTTGTCTCCATAATCTGCAGGGGCATATAAGACTACTCTTGGCTCAATTCCTGGGCTCTGTCCTTCACTCCAGGGCAAAGCCTGTTGATATGAACAAGTGACCGAGATGCTACCCCCTTGGATGAAGTAGGCAAGCAAGTTTGCGTAAGACAATGAATGATAGACACAGCCTCTGCACATCTGGATACATCTGGCACAGATATCGTAGCACGACACAAGGGTGGTGATCCATGAAGCATGGGCTGAATCCAAAGAAATTTCCTGCTGAATGTGACAGAATGTGCCATATCTAGGGTCTGCCCTATTACCTGTAACAGTCAGTAAACAATTGTCACTACTTTTGAAGGCCTCTACTAACCATCATCATCCACTGGGCCCAGGTAGACCCAAGCCAAGCCAAGCTGGTCCCCTTCACGGCAGACCGTGCCAGGTCTCCAAGATTTTGGTCCGCACCTGCCTTGAAGGCGGACCACACGGTCGACGGGTCTTCGGAACCGGTTCCGAACGGTGCTTAGAAGGTGTGGTCTAACTGTTCGAAGGTCAAGGGACCGGTGTTTAGATGGCTCCAGAGTTTAGTAGAAGGTCTTTTAACAACTCCAATTCTGAAGTCCATCGCTTGTAGGTCACCCAGAAGGTGGCTGCTGTATACAATGCTGAGAGGTTTGACACCACCTAGCGAACCTCGCGCAAACGGCAACTTCACTTGCAGACGTCATGAATTATGGGCGTAATTTAGACTCTGCGGATGGATCTGCTCTTTCTTTAGCCAGGCTCCACCATTGTCATGAAGGCCATCAACACCAACGAGCAGAAGGCCCTCATGGGATCTCCAAGACTGGAGCGCGGCTGGAGCGCGGATCTCCCAAACGCCATGGATCCGTTGGAGCCATCTAGCAAACGGATCTGATCGCGGTGCCAGCGTGATCTCGGAGCGGTCGGATGGTTCTTCCTTGACCTTATATGGTCGGCTTTTGGGAGCCGACCGTTATGTCGTTTCCGTCGTTGTCAGTGAATCGGTCGTCCACGACCTGGTCAAGACATGTTGATGACAGTCGTAGGCGTAGGTATCCATTACGGAAGTATTATATCAAGTTCTCAACATCCATTGGCCTTCAGAATAGTCTTTTTGGTAAAGAACTACTGGTGGTGCTTGTGATACTAGATGATGATTCTAACACATTCTGAATATGGCCAGCCTTCTTGACCCGGTTCGAACAAGCTGGTGGATGTGCTGCATGATGTACGCGAGTTTTATACTACACTGGCTTTATAGTCTTTCATAAACTAGACATCTTTTCTAGATACTCCCATCTTAGATCGGTGACTTCAGCCGCACCAGAATGACAACTCAATTAACGCAACGAACAATTTCAGCTCACTCTGGTCAGGGATACTTCAATGATCAAGCGACTTTCCAACAAGGGGAGCACCATGGACTCTTGAATGTTCCAATCGAGCAGATGTGAAGCTGCTTTGACATATACCTACAAGGTAACCATATCCAGTTCACCTTCCATAACAATCCATAACAGGTTTTGTAGGGGGTGAAGTCTCTGAAGTCTCTACTCCCTGGATTGGATGGATCCTCCATCTATTCGACTATTCGACTAAGCCAGTACAGATGTATTCAATCGAAGGTGTCACATGTTGGATTATCTTGCCATCCTCTCCTTGCCTTGAACCGGGAAGACGCCCCAGGACGAACAACGAAAAATCTCTTCATCCAACCATCGTCTCCGGTTTGACACCGGTCACAGCATTGAGTCCAACATCGTCCAACCAGCCAACTAGTAACCCATCAACCAAAAAAATCATCATAATTCATTGATTCATCCATTAATTAGCCACCAACCTGAGGACCTAAGGGGCCTATAACTATGTTTCTTTTGCTGTGACTATTTTGAAGATGCATGTCCTAGAATCCACCGAACAAGGGTTTCAACGGGGAGGCGCTGCAGAAAGCCATTGCGGTGGCGCCCCGCGGCAAGCGGGCCATGGAGCTCTTGGAAATCCGAGCTGCTGGGCTTAAGCACGACTCGGCAACATCCATGTTTGTTCCCGCGTTTCGACGATGGACGGATGGACCCACATCCTTTCATGAGCTTGGATCGTTTTCGTTTTCGTTTTCCATTCGATGTGATGTACCACACATCCTGTCGTTTTGCCGAAGGCGACCCTTCACCTCCCGGAGAACATTGACGGGTTCCAGACGGGTTCCACATGGCTATCCTGTGGGAGAAGCAAAGTATGGCGGATCTTCATATCTTTTTATCCTTGAGTTTCCATGAGTTTCCCAGAAACTGTTCTTATTCCATATTATCCATATGTTTATGATGTACGCTAAAGCTAGTTCTGATGACACAGCAAAACACAAAAATGCATAAACAATGCAAAAAATAGTGCAAAACCAATCCCGACAAAAATGCACAGAAAACGCAAAAACAAGTCACCAAAGGATGCCTTGGAATGCAAACAAACGCAAAAAACATGTGAAAAAACGCATTTGTCCACTAAACAAATGCAAAACACACACAAAAAATGCAACAAAAATGCACAAACAAGGCACAACAAATGCAACAAAAATGCACAACACATGCAAAACAAATGCAATCAAACAGCAAAACAAATGCGATCAAAAACGTTCTGGTCTTTGCCTTTGCATTTTTTTGCTTTGTATTTGCGTTCTATTTTTGGTGTTCTTTTTTTAAAAATTTTTTGTGCGTTTCCTTGAAAACGCAAAAACAGCGCAAAAAAGTCGCACAAAAAATGCAAAAACATGCAACAAATCGCACATAAAACGCACAAACATCGAAAACAAGTCGCACAAAAAAGGTGGTGTGACATTTGGTTGTGCGTGTGCATTTTTTGTGCGTTTTGTTCGCTTTTTTTTAAAACTGTTGTTTTGTTTCCTTTTGCAATTTTTGTGCTTTTTTATATGCACTCTTTTTGACCAGCTGCCTTTTTCTTGCCTTTTTCATGCCTTTTTTTTGCATTTCCTACTCATCATTTCTGAGTGCGGTTTTGCATTTCTTTTTGCTTTTTTATGAATCCTTTAGATTTCAGAGTTAGGCTGTAAGGTACATCATAACCATATGTCATATGTCATTCTTCATGATCCATGGTATACTGTTCTTATTCTTTATGAAACTTGAGTTTTCTGCCGCTTCCAAGCACCTGATTTGCTTGGAGGTTGGGACCCAGACCATCTCGCCCTTGTACTGGGCGCTGGAAAGCGGCAGCTTGAACTCCGCCAAGGCAGGGCGGCGGTTGTCCGGCGCGCACGGTGAGGATGCAATCCATTTGGGTGCCATCCCCTGCAACAGACATGCAAGTGCCAACGCAACACAGTTGGTCGTGGGATTTCTGGTCTTGTTCACCATTTCACTCTTCTTTCACTCTTCCAAGACAAAGAGTGTTTTGGGGTGTTGACTCCAGAATTCACCATTTCACTTGGTGGAAGAAAAAGAGTAAAGAAGTGGAGGGTCCCTCCACAAGAGACAAGTGTGTGGATCTCCATTGGGCACCGATGTTTGGAGATCCTGCGATGTATCCCAGACCTGCTTGCCTCCCTTTCCAGCTTACTTCCTTCCTCAGACCACCCTGTGCAGAGAAAACTCGGGTTGGGTCCACAATTGGACAACTACGTCCGATGCAGAGGTTCTCCAAGTATGACATGTTGCCTCAAAATCGGCAAACACACGTGGATTGGATCACACTCTACCCAGTGGTACCTATCGGATGTCGTGAGAGAAGAAGAAAACACGCCACATTTATCTGTAAAAGAACCTGCCAAGGAGCCAAGACCCGCCAAGACCCAACCGTGGGGAATCACACATTTTGGGACATCCAGTGCTCCTCCAAAGGATGATGTCCTCGCCCTCGCTTCGCTTGGGCTGCGTGGTCGGAACCGCTGTTCCTATACGCCGAGTCCGAGAGAAGCCAACCGGTGAGAGAGCCAACCTGGTCTACACACCGACGGTTGACTCCTTCCAATTCGAGACGATCATCGGTTGTCTCAATTTTGAGGCGATGATCACGGACTTGCTCACCATCCGCGCGGACCGGGACAACTATTACTACGGATGTGGTGTACTTGGTGCCGGAGAGATGTGCGTATCTGAAGATTCTACCATCTTCACCAGTAGCTCTAAGATTCACTGTTATTTTTCCGTGAAGATTCAGAGAGGTCAATTTGCTGCATTCTTTCCCAGGTCGAACTGGGAACTGGTTGTGAGATGTGGTGAGTTTTAAACAAATTCTAACCTACAACTAAAAAGCCTTCAACCCTTGCCCGGAATGATGAATCTCATTGACTTGATTTTCCTTGCTCGAAGCCCATCAACTCGTGGTTTGATTTGGTTTGGTCGCCCATTCCGCGCTCCGTGCCGACCATAGGGGCGATCGGCGATGGTCTTGAGGCGACGATCTCTTCCGGCGCCACCCAGAAGTGATGCACAAGCTTTGCGCCTTGGGCCGCTGTAGAGGTCGTGGTCGGTTTGGTCTCCCCTGGCTCGGCCGACTAGTCGGCTGAAACGGTCCCAGAGAGTTGGTCCTTCTTCCTGTAGCAATCTCAAGCTGTGACAGCTGGGAGAGCTCATAAGGATTTTAGACTAAAAATATATGTATATCTAGTATATCTAGTATATATAGTATATAGTATGATAGAATCCCTCAGATCCTAGAAATGCCACTATGGTTGTTGGATGTTGTTGGCTAGGAATCTGACCCTTGTCGCCAGTTGTGTTTCCTGGTCTTGAAGGTTTTGTTGACTCAAAGAGGAGTAGCAACAGGCCCCTGAAAGTTTCTGAACGGATCTGTTCGAGGCTGTAAAACAAAATTGCATAACCAACCAGTACAGTCATCCTAGAGTAGATGTTTGTTCGTGTTTGTGGAGTTGTTGTCAGAACTTTATCTTGGAAATTCATGTTAAACTCAGTCCTGCCAGCTGTCACTATAGTGGTTCACTGAAGGAGCCCAACACCACTTCCAACCTCATTGTAAAATGTGAGATCTTTTCCACATGACTCAATGAATGTGGCAGCCCTGGTGGTGCCGTGGTATTGTGAGGCGCTTTTCCATTGGCCAGGTAGAAGCTGATCTTGTGAAACTTTTCAAGCTCCATTCAAAGCTCAATCCTGTAACGGTCATACGTGCCAGCCATGCACCCAAGCTCCACCGCTCCAGGTGTCCCCGGGTCCACCGGACCGCTCCACCGGCTCCGCCCAGGTGTCGAAGCTCCGACCTTGCTGACCGTCTTGCTGGACGGCCTGCTGTGGCGCTCTCGGAAGTCGCTACGAGGCGGAGCCCGCGGGTGCGGTGGAGAGTGGTGTTGTGTGGAGAGCGGAGCGTGGAGAGTGGAGCGTGGAGAGCCCTCGGTGGTTTCGTTCCTTTTTCTCGGTCGGTTTCGGAGCATGACGGTCGGTGGCATGTTGAGACGGGCAACTGGCAACTGGCTGAGACGCGGGCGAGACGTCAACGCTGAGTGTGGGTCACCAGGCCGGTTGACAGCCGTGGTCGCCTTTTGGACTAAAGAGCCACCTGTGGGATAGCCATTTGGTGCAACTCTTCCCTGAAGTGGAGATTTGGAAAGGAATGCGTCAGCTCAAAAGGACTAGTCATTCCCCAGGTGGTTGATTTTGGCGGAACGAAGTGATACTGCTCTAAGATTCTTCATGTTCGTCTCAGTTCCACTTGAGAGGCACAGTTGGACAGCCGATGGCAAACATCCGAGCAGCTCCTAACATCTAAGGGGGATGCTATATTTCAAATGGAACATGTGTAGAGCCTTTCAACCTTGCAACAAGCAATTCGATGCACACTCGGTGGTCTAGGCGGTGGTTTTCAATGGGGAACACGCACTTTCGACGGCAGACTATATGTTTCGAGAGAAAAAGGCCGGTGCAACTTCAGATCAGATTTAGTCATAAGGTTCGCTACTAGCTCGGGGCCCCTGGCCTTACTACTACTGTAATTAGGAGCGATCGGACGCTACTATATAGGGGCTCCTGGCCATCGCGACCCAAACGGAACGTAACAAGAAGCCGCCTATTCGATGGGAACGGCTGGACGTTGGAGGGCAGGACGCTGTCTCGCGGACGACGGAACTGCCGTCTCGCTTCCCACCGCCTAAGTCTTGTTCTGCTAGGAACCCGTCGTGTGAACTACTTTGTGAAGCATCTTTGGCAGAGCATGTGGGGGTTTGGGAGGAGTCCACGTCTTAGCACGATCGAAAGATCATGGTGGAGCTGTGACCTAAGGTATTTACGCCCTGATCCGGATTCACCAATCCACCAAACAGCCTGTTCACGGGTATCTTGAAGGATGTCGAGATTTCTCGAACTCTTAGACATGTTTATCAAGCAAATGTAGTTTCCAACTTGGGCTTTTGAGTTTGTTGCCTATTTGCCCGGCCAGCCCGTGGTTTTGTATGATTCTTGCTTTGATTTTGTGGCATGTGTCTTAATGTCCTTTTCCGTTTCACCCATCCATTCTTCGACCTTTAAGGCTGCCAACGCGCCGTGTTTTGGATCCGGGTGCGATATCTCTAGACCCCATGGTCATCTCTAGGTGGGTGCCATAGATCTCTTTAGCACACCACGAAAGCACACGACAGTTCGGTGGGTGTGAAGACTCTCCCCTCACAGTTCCAGTCGGTCACTTGAGTACACTTGTGTCTGGGGACACTCAGGCATTTGCTGCAAGATGACAAGAGACAATTCAACCAGGCGACGTGTCACCGTGGAGGGCGACGTGTTGACGAAATGTTGCAGGTGTCACCCACACTCTGACATTGGTTTTCAGTTACACTCAGTTCCCAAGCTGAGA